>CM071860.1:69701361-69735514 GCA_036759665.1 Gynandropsis gynandra | reverse complement strand
TGGAAATTACATAGTTTGGGGGGAATAGACTGTTTTAAAAATATTTAACAGAAATTTAACAGAAAGTTAACGGAGGGGGAATATGATGAATTTTCAAGGGGGGGGGGGGAATAGGATGAGTAGTGATAGTTTAGGGGGGAATAGGATGAGTAGAAAAGTTCAGGGGGAAATAAGATTAAAGTGGTAAAGTTCAGGGAGAATAGGCTGTTTTCCCTATTTTTATTGTTTTATGATGTTATGTTATTTACATTTTATTTTTCAAAAAATAAAAACAATTAATTTTTAATGTTATATTTAAAAAAATACAAGACGCAGGGTGATCCACGTAATCCATGGATTATTGTGGGTTGGATTGGCTATAATTTTCAAATCCAGACGAAATATGGGTTAGACTAAGCTGAACTAGAATTTTTCAACCTATATAGAATATGGATTGCACTTGGCTGAACTAAAATTTTTCAACATATATAAAATATGGATGGAATTGGGCTGATAACCCAATCCATTATAGGATGGACTGGACTAACCCACTTAGAACCCCTAATTAAAACCCCGTTGATAAGTCCACCGCTAAAAGTGTTGCATTGTTTTTTGTTACAATGGTGTTGTAAGGGCGTTACATGATTCAACATGATATTAATGCAAAACTTGTCGTTGGTCCATCGTTGACAGTGGAGTATAATTGTGTTAGCTTGTTTTACACTAAAGTAAAAAAAATTATGTGAAGAACCGGTATCACAACTATATTATATTAGTGTTGGAATGTATGTTAACCGCAATTTGACATTGGTTTTTGTGTTGGTCGTAGCGTGTGTTTTGGTGGTGTAAGTCCAATTTCACCACATGTACACTACTAATAAACATGTAAATATCAACGGATGGATCAACGAACTCGTCCCTCGAAATATTTCAAACGGATCCGTCGTTGAACTTTTTACCAACGGATTCCAACATATCCATCCATTGAAATATTTGTCAACGAATTCTATGATGAATCATTGAAAATTCTTAACCTTTATCAACGAATGCTTGTTACAATTTTTCAAATTTCCAACGGATGACCCTTAGAAATAATCATGATTTCAAAATTATATGTCTATTTGTTTTGTCTTTTTCAATTGGAAAATGTCATAATTACAAAATTTATGCGTCTAATCGTCTTCACGTTTTCAACGGGTATCCGCTAGAAATTTCAATGGATGCCCCTTGGAAAAAAATGAAAGGTTTTGATTTGACATTATTTGATTGGACATTGATTTCAATGGACATTCAACTCATTTTCAAATATTCAACAAAATCTCTTAAATTCTATCAAACCCTTTCCCAAACAATTTAAACACCATACACTATGATGATTCAGCGATTCACCGGTCATAGAGGCTAGTGGGCTAGTTTTGGAGGAACTTCGTCATCACTCATTTTTTCCAATGTTGGTATAAAAGAAGAAGACAATGTGTTAGATGATTTATAGGATATAAATTTTTTTGTATTGTTTGTTTTAAATAATATATTAAATTTTTAATAGATTTTGAATTAATATCTTAATTTTTTATATTTTTTTAATTCGCCATAAAATCATCGGATGTTCGTTGATTGTACAATCATAACATCAACGGGTATCAGTTGATATATTTAAAATTTATGCTAAAAGATACTAACAGGTATCCGTTGGCAATTTCTAATTTTCCTGCAAAAATTTTCAACGGAGACCCGTTAATAGTCATTCCAACGGACATGCGTTGGAAATTTAACAGCCTTATCCGTTGAAATTCGTTGATATTTTTCCAACGGAATTTGATCGTTGAAACTCCATTGAAAATTGAAACGGATGCATTTTTTTAGTGATCGATTACTAACAGCCATGATTTCGTTGAAATCCGTTAAAAATTGTTGATTTCAACAGAAAAATTGTCATTTCCAACGAATTTGACCGTTGGAAATGACATACTTTTTGTAGTGGTATGTTAACCACAATTTTACGTCATGATAGTGTTATATTGTGTTGTCTCGCATCGGTTAAAAAATGAATCATAGACTATGATATTGATACCTTTAACTATTAAAAATAACTTTTAGGTATATCCATTCTCATATGATAAAGATGGAAAACAGTGGTATATGTTTTTACCTATACAAGTTATTTAATTGATTTCGAAATGAAAAATATGTATCGAGTAAAAAAAATTAATATTCTTATTGTAAAGAATGTGTAGACTTCTATTTGATATTTCTTTTAAAAAATATTCAGAAAATGCGAAATTTAATCTGATATCCATTCGAACAAATGATCATATTTTAGAATAAAAAATATGTATCGGTTCATAAGATTAGAAATTCACATTATGAACAATGTGTAACTTCTCTTCGACAAATCTTTCAAAATACCTTAACCAAAATGCTAACATTTTAATATTTTGATATCAATATGAATAAATGGTATCACTTTTCGGATTAAAAAATGTATCGAGGCGTTTAAAAATTTCATAATGGTCATGTTCTTTTGTAGAAGTTTGAGTCAGAGTTAAGATTTAAAGTTAGATTTTATGTTTGTTTGGTCAATTTTATTTTGAAATCCAAATTCAAAGTCTTGACTTGGGCTTTGAGTCTCAGTTTTTTGGATGTTGAAATTTTCAACGGTTTGATTCGGGTTTGGAGTCCAAAATATGTAATTGATAAAATACCTTTAAAATATCAAAATTGATAATTTTTATTAAATTGTATAATAATATTATATATGATTAATTTGTATTTTTTAAAATATATTAAATTATTTTAAATGTAACTTATAAATAATAATAATAAATAGTATAATCATTATCATTTTTAAGTGAAATTAACAAAAATGATTAATAAATATAATTTATATGTAAAATGTATATTTTGGTAATTTTTTTACAAAAATCTTAACTCAAACTCAAATTTTTATGAAAAACTAAATCAAACTTAAAATTTAGATCTAAAGTATAACTTAGAAAATATAAAAAAAAGTTAAATTGGATTCCAAATTAAAACTTAAACTCTAATTTTAGACTCAAACAAAAAATTTTCTAAAAGAACAGGTGCACTTCTTGACATATCTTTCAAAGTGCCTTAAATGAAATTCAAACATTTTAATATTTTAAATATGCATAGAGACAAAGGTATAAAAATTCAAAATATAAAGAATTTGTAGACTTCTACTTGACACATCCCTCGAAATATCTGACATAAAATGCAAACTTTTGATAGTTTAATATTGATATGAACAAATAATCTCATATTTTCGAGTTAAAATTATGTATCGAGTTCGAAGATTTAATTATAATTCACAATGTGCAGATTAAATAAAATGCGAGCATGTTAATATTCTAATATCAATATGAAAAATAAAATCCATTAATAGGAAAACTATGTATAGACACAGCTTCATGCTTCTAACATATATATATATATATATATATTAGAATGCAAGGATTAAATCATTAAATCATTAAACACAAGGATTGAATCAAGTAATCACAAAGATTAAGATCAAATTTAGAAATTTGATCAAGTTAACAACATAACAACTTTGACCAAATAAAATTTAGAAAATCAAATAACAACCTCCAAAATAATAAGTCACCCTTAATATAAGGTAACGAATAACAAGATAGATCTGCTGAAATATATATTTAAAGAAAAGGAACACCACCGCAAGAGACATAACTCGAGAGATATCAATAAAACAAAATGCATTCATACGCATAAAGAAAACAAATTGAACCTATACAAAAACAATAAGTGTCTTAGTTGGTGAG
Organism: Gynandropsis gynandra; assembly: GCA_036759665.1. NCBI lineage: Eukaryota > Viridiplantae > Streptophyta > Magnoliopsida > Brassicales > Cleomaceae > Gynandropsis > Gynandropsis gynandra. The sequence goes on along the minus strand of CM071860.1, from coordinate 69,731,735 downwards.
AGAGAAGACACATTTGTAAGGTTCTTATACGTATGGTGTATTGAATTAAGGGAGAGTGAACTGTTAGGTTTATAGTTGAGTATAGTTTAGAAATAACGAGTATATTTTCGAATGTGTTGAATTGTACTTGGATGATAAATACTTATATTTGAACATATTGCAACGTAAAAAAAACAGTTTATTTTGTTTTGTGGTAAAAGATTACCGCAATTTAATCTTGATGTTCAATTGAGTTACACATAAATTTATATATATATACATACACACGTATGTATTTATTTCAGATGGGTTTAATGATTATATTAATTTTCTAAATTTTTCTACGTATCAAGTGATCATTCCAACACATTAATAATACATATGGTCCCGGAAAAAAATTCCTTTATGTGACAATGATAATTAGGTTTGTATTATACACATGTTTCATCATACACAACTTATTTGTGGATCTAATTATTCGACAGTAGGCTTATAACTCTATTATTAAACCCATTTTTGTTTATGCGTATAGAAATGTTGATTTTTTGCCACCGCATACATACATTTGTATATATATATATAATACATACGTATACATATATATAATACATAATAACTACGTCATCGTAGAGCAGGCGACACGTAATATCTCAGGAGGAATCGTCGAGATTGATAAATCTCAAATGTGTTATTCAGTTTTCAATTTAAGTTTATTATTTAGATCGTAAATTAGACAGAGAAATAGGTACAAAAGATGAAGAAAATGTTCGGACTAGAGGGGGGCCAATTAAGCCATGCGTGTGACCAGAAATTGCCCTATTTTGTCCTTTTTTTCTGGTTAAAATGAAAAAATATTAATTTACCCAATAATAATAATAATAATAGAATAAAGAATGAATTATTATTTAATCCATTGGTTATTTTAGGTGTATCATAAACCTGTGGACAAAACAACGCTTGATCCGACATAGAGAATCAGAGCTATGTCTGTGTTCATAGTTCTATTCTATTTAATTGAAGTACAAATATAATATTCATATGTATATACGAAATTCATAATATTCATTTAAAATTGATCAAATACGCATTACCATACAAAATTAAATTGATTTTAAACAATTATTTGAATACTTAATTATTGATTATTACTTAATGAATACAAATTATTTGATAATTTGTATTAAAATCTGAATCATAAGACTTGACAATGATTGAATCCAAATCGAATAATCCACAATTGTTACCGAATATTGCATTACAAATGATCAAATGTGGTTTGAGTCTAACTAATCTCAAAAGTTAGTTCAAGAGTTTAGCGTTATCCAATACCATATATATGAGTTCAAAGTTAATGTCTTAACCGATATAGGACAACTTATCATAATACTCATTCTCATGCCCAGGCTCAATATTGGAGCGTGGAAATCGTAATCGGGAATCCAATATCGATATATTCAAATCGGGACGAATCAAGCTTTAATACCATATCAAATATGGATTTGGGATTAACTAATTCCAAAAGTTAGCTCAAGAATTTTGAATTAGTTAATACCATATATATGTGAGTTCAAACTTCACGTCCTAACCGATACGGTAAATCTTATCATAACACAAATCAATAAAATAAAATGAAAATCAACATTATATAGCCAATGGACACTACAAGAAATTCACGACTTAGGGACTGAAGAATTCGTCCCTAATCCGTCTCCAAACCTGTTTCGGGACGGTAGGCAACCGTCTGCAAACGAGCGTCACCAATCCATATATATCTGCAATTACATACGGAATATTTAGTGCATAAACCATCCGCAATTTTGGACGAAAGGGTAGTCCGGAAATCGACGCGAAACCCGGACGAGTATCATGCTTAAAATTTCCGGACGGCACTATTCCCGTCCGAAAATTTTTTTAAATAAAAAACAAAAAAAATTAAAATTAAAATTTAAAATTGAAATTGAAATTGAAATTAAATAATCAGTATTTATACAATATTAAAATTATCTATTTACAAACTAGTTGGTAGTAATTGGGAATTATCATCATAATTGTCATTGTTTTCGGCTGTATCCCAATTGATAGTGGACATGTGTTCCTTAATCATTATGAGCCACTGCTGACATTCCTTTCTTGATCGTTCAACTTCTCTTTGCAGAACATTGAACTCTGAACTTTGTTGTTCTAATTTTGAACTTTGTTGTACTAATAGTGAACTTTGTTACTCTAATTTTTTTTGCATCTTCGAGATTGTGTTTCGAAATTCCTTGGTCGCGACCTTTTCCTTGCCTTTAGAGGAACTCGAATGTTTTGATGTCATTCCTCCAAGACCAAATAAGCGACCTTTGTATGGTGTTACGAGCTACAAAAAATATTGAAATTTAATTTAAATTAAATTATTAATAAAAAAATTTATTGTAAAATTATACTAAAATTATCTCGAAATACATCTCGTTGTATTCTTCTTGAGAAAGAGTCGATTGTGTCCCATCTTCTCTTCGCGGGATTTGGGACACTCGTTCCGATGCCATTTTCACAACATCGTCGTGAATTTGTTTCGCCCTGGCATCTACCCACGAACAGTCGGATTTTTTCTTGTATGTACGTTCCAACAATTCCACGTACGACGGTTCACATCCCTTCTCTTTCGCCTAAAACAAATTTGAAAATCATGTTTTACCTATTAAGCAAATGTCACTCTCATAATAAAATTTTTAAAAATTTTAAATCTTACCAAATCTTCGTAAACCTCTGCGAAAAAGTGGGAACCAACAGTATGCGCACTTATCTCATATCCCGTTCTATCAGAACGATGGGATCGACTAGTGCGCTGACTTCTCTCCTTAATGATAGGATCGTCCCAATAGACAAACATTTGTTCCTAGACATTATCTGGGATCCAAAGAGGTTTGACACTTTTTGTCTCCCAGTCTATTTTCGTGTCGTATACAAGAGATTTCAATCGTATTGCCGCATGCTTTTGAAATTCGGACTTTACTAGTCCGGTTATTGCAGGATCCCAATAAAATTTTTACTCAAAATAATGAAATAATTATTTATTGAAAATATTATTTTAAGTTTAATATTTATAATAAAATGAATATTTAAAAAAACATACCACGAAAGCTTTCCACCATCGTTCCTTTGTTTCGGGATCGATTCGCGTCCAGTTATAACATGGACGATCATAATCAGCTTTTATTATGTGATATGACGATTAAGTTGTTTAATACCAAACCTATTAAAACAAAATTAAAAGTAAATTAAGACTTGATAATTAATTAGTTACAAAATTAAATTTAAATTTAGTTTATACCAAAGTGCGTCGAATGAAGAATCCGGATTTATACGAGAAAGTTTGTGTCTTTCCTCATCCATCGCTACAAGCTCTTCCACCGTTGGTTCCTGATGCATCAGAGGCTCGTGATGCATCATCGGCTCGACCGGCGGTGACATCTGGTGATAGAAGGGATATGGCATATTTGTGTCGATCTAGTGGTCAGAAATTAATTCGGATTCATAAAATCCGAATATACTACATCCCGTCATCTCTGGTATTGTGGACCATTAGCACTTTCTTCAGATGTTGAGCGGTTTCTGTTGTTACCGCCTCTTCATACACGACTCGACATACTAAAATTATAATTTAAAAGATTATATAAAAATTTAATTCAATGTTTATATTAAAAATTTTAAATGCTAATTGAATATTAAGTAATTTTAATTTAATTTTAAAATTACATATAATTTAATATATGTGTTTTAATTTTAAAAAAACATATAACTTAATATATGTTTTTTTAACAAAATAACTTAATGAGACGTATATTTGGTTTAGACATTTCATCGAACACCTAATTTACATAACTTAATATACGTATATTAGATTTAGACATTTTATCGAACAACTAATCTACATAACTTAATACATACATATATATTCTTTCAAATTTTCTTTATTATACTAAGGATACAAACATATTATTTCCACAAACACATATATTTCCACAAACTTAATACATGAAAATTTAACCCATACCTCGGTGGACGTACGGACGGCACACAGACCGGCGGAAAGTTGGTGGGCGGACGGTAGAACGGCGGGGACGGGCGGCAGACGGCAGCGGGGTACGCGGACGGACTGTAAAAAATCAATCCTAAATCAACACTCTCGCGTACAAAAAATAATCGATAGAAAGAGAAACACCACTTACTGGACGGACGATGGATGGCAGGCGGACAAACGACGGACTGATGGCGGACTGAGAACAAATCGTCGAAGAGGGGGAGTTGATTTTCGAACGAAATACGAAGTGAGGAAATGAGGTTGGAAACCGGAATTTATAAAAATTTCCGCACGGGGGTCGCGACCCGTCCCTAATTGCAGACTGTTTCCGGACGGGGGTCGTGACCCGTCCGAAAATTGCAGACTGATTCCGGACGGGGGTCGAGACCCGTCCGGAATTTCGAGACAGTTTCCGGACGGTACCTGCGACCCGTCCGGAATTCCAGACCGACACCTTTTATTCCCGACCCCGTCCGCAAACAGGATATTCGACCGAAGGACGTGATTCGATCGAGGGATGAGATTCGATTGAGGGATGGGAATCGACCGAGGGACGGGTTTCGACCGAGGGACAAGTTTCGACCGAGGGACGAGATTCGACCGAGGGACGGGTTTCAACCAAGGGAACAATTCATAAAACCTTATATATATATATCATAAGGGATGAAAACCGACCGATATATATATTTTGTCAATGCAATATAAAGTTGAAAATAACAATTCTTTAAACGTCTGAATTTGATTCAGAGTCACATAATTTTTCTGTCGATTCTTGTGATTCTGAATTTGATTCTAATTCTTCATCTTCTTTGTTTCCTTATATCTCTTCATCTTCAATTTCTTCGACTTCACCATGTGTCAATGCTTCAATTGTAACTTCATCAATAGCAACAATCTCGGTGGTTTGTTATTGCATGGCCGATTGTTGTTCTTCTGTGTTGTCGATAAATTTACCCCTTGGAAGTATCTTCATTGCGAAACGCCAACCTGAAGATCGTCTCATATGTGGATAGGAAACGTAACAAACTTGATCGGCTTGTGATGCAAGAATAAACCGACGTAACCTACAAAAAATGGCAAATATATGTCAACATATTCGAAAATATCATACGTGATATCGAAAAGAAGTTTTTTGGATTAGTATTAATACCTGGATATTCCAATTGCAAAATATCTTTCAAAATCCCATAAAAATCTGGTTCCTCGGTCGATTCATAATAGCTTTGACCTTTCACACATACACTATAGTTCATAGTTGACTTCAATTTTCCGTGCTCGTAAGTATTAAAGTTGTAACCACGTGTAAAATACATTGGTCAAGTCATAACTTTTACAGTTGGTCCTTTAACAAGATCGCGTAGCCATAACGGGTGATTGTCAATCTCAATCTGCATTAAATGAAACAATCATCGATATAAACGTCTTATCCATGTGGAAAAATCTCTTCCTTTAACAATAATATATATCTATCATTTACTTACATATTATCTTATCATCAACTGTGAAGATAAAGACAACCGTGAAAGACCATTTCTACAACCATCATAAAGTGGATACCTAACACTTTCTAACATTTCAAAAAAACTTTTTGCTTTTTCATTCGGATCTTCTTCAATATTTTCATATTAGTTTCTTTGAACGAATGCATTTTGCATCATTTCTACATAAGAGTTTATTTTTACATCTTGAAAAGTCTGAGACACTTCATGATTTACAATACCCTACTAAAATTTTCCACAACATTACTGGGTCGTGGTGCAAAATTCTCTCCATGAGATAACCAAATAAAATAATTTAGAATAAACCCTGTTAAATAAAGATGATTCCAAATAGTTTTCTCATTAACAAATTTTTCATTTTTGCATTTGACGCATGGACAAACCAATTTACCATTTTCTCTATAAACTTGTTGATTTGTCGCCACTTCATAAACTGTGTAAGGCCTTCTACAAACTCCTTCGATACACCTTGAGTTTTCGGATCAACTCTTCTATACATCCACTTTCTGAAACGAAAATATTAGATCTCGACGACGATACCATTATAATCAGAAACGATAAAAATATATGCAGAGAAATATATGAGAATTGTGTGTGAGAAACGGGTAAAAGAGGAGAGATTAAATAGAAAATTTTAAGACCAACTATAGACAGATTACGGACTAAGATAAATATTTCCCGACGAACTGTCCCGAATACGTCTGCAAATTGCGGACGGATTGCTATAGTCCACAATTTGCGGACAGACTTCTATATCATCCCAAAACCGTCCGCAAATTGCGGACAGACTTCTATATTGTCCCAAAACCGTCCGCAATTTGCGGACAGATTGCTATGTCGTTCGCAAATTTCGGACGCCCGTGAAAGTAGTCTCGAATCCGTCCGCAATTACGGACGACTTAGAGACTACTATACTATCTGCAAATTTGCGGACGGATTAGGGACGAATTTATTATTCCATCCTTAAATCGTTCTTAAATTTAGAAACGGCTGATTCAGTTTGCAAAATCAGTCTTGAAATCTTATTTTTCTTGTAGTCTTTTTTTTTGTGAAAAATATTGTGATTGAAAATTATAACATTTCCTAATGTGTGCGAAAAGGAGTCGGTCAAAACACTGTATAAGGAGGGAGGCTAAAAGCTAGAGGGGAACCACTGAAATTAAATAGGTTTAATCTCATTATGTCTATTGATAGGGAATTTTTAGTGTATTTATCATTATGTTTTTATTTTGACCAACAAAGTAAAATCTTTTTCCACATTATATTGACATGACACACATAGTGAACCGGCTTTTTGAATGAGTGAAAAATATACTACTTGAATACATGTCCATAATATATATAATATATATATAATACATGTCCAATATATATATACACACATACAAAAGCCTAGATTTAATCACATGTGACGTACATGCAATTCTAAAATCAAGAATTCTACTTGTGTACATATTATCTATAAAACCTAAAGCACTTCACTTCACTAAATTATATATCCGAGCCAAATATTAATTAAATTAATATCATTTTATAACACAAATATCATAGTATTTTATCAAACTAGTCATTGGAGTATGAAATGATCATATGGAAACATTTAATTGCTATATGAGTAGGATATCGTATTTTTTATATATATATTATAGATTTCCTCAATAATTAGCCTTTTTTTAACTTAGCTCATATATTAATATTAAAGTATGTATATATTTTTAAAGTAACGTAAGAGATTTGCAGATTGGTAAATAACCATGAGACAAAAAGAAATTAATATATTTTTCGCGGAGAAAAAATATAGGTCTTATGATCAACTAAATGTTTATTTTACTTGAATCGATTAGAGTAAATATTATTTCCAAGTAATGATTGAAATCTTTAAAGTGAAATAACTTTTTTGTATTATTTATGTATAAGTTTAATTGATTTTTTTAGGTATAAATATATATCGATGTTTGGTAAAAAAGCCAAAATAGTTTATAAATCACCAAGAAAATTTTACACGTATAAGGTAAAAGTTAAGTTGGTGAGGAATGATTATTTATGAAAGTTATAGAGAGACATGAAAGTTTTTAGTAAAGAGGAAATTGCATGCCACAAAGATTATATTTAAAAAAAAAAGGTTAATTTGGGTTTGATGAATTTGTGTTTTTACTTTAGTTACCAAAATTTCTTACAAAAGACTGAATTTGGTTACCAAAATTTCTTACAAAGACTGTGAATTTGTCTTCACTTTGTTGGTCAACCGCTTTTACCTCTTCCTGTATTTTATTTTACTTTTTAAGTTCCATAATTTTTTTTTCAACTCCACTACCTCTTTCTCGTTTTTTTCCATTTTTTTGGACATATATAATATACTCAGTTTGTTTCATCCCCATAAAAGCATTATCTTATTTCTCATACAAAAAAAATTAACCACTATAAAAAACACAATAAAGACTGATTTTTTTAATAGAAAGAGTATTCATCACCTTATCAAATTATTATACGAGACTAATATAATTGTTTGAATATTTAGAGAAATATGTATTTTTTTCAAAAAAATTTAAATACTTATGTCACTCGTATAAAGTTCAATACTTTGCTTAAATTGTTGTGTTAGAGTGAAAAAAATAACTCGTATAAAGTTCAATACTTTGCTTAAATTGTTGTGTTAGAGTGAAAAAAAAAACATTTCTGTAGTAAATTCCTTTTGCGAGGTGAAAAATACTACAAAATCATATAAAATAGAATGTTCAGCAGTGCTTAAGTGTATACTATATATATATATATACACATGTGTGTTGTGTGTATATGTATGTCGATATATATATACACATGTGTGTATATGTATGTCGATATATATATATAGAGAGAGAGAGGAGGAGGAGAAGCTCGGGAGACTGTGCGTGCGTTTGTGTAAAGTGATTAGAAACATCTATCATTGTTACCTGACTTGTTAGGCATTCTATTGCCTATCTTCTACTCCATATCTTATAATTTTTTATTTAATCATTAATTTGTATGTTTTTTATTTATTTATGCATATATATGTATATACGTGTATATATGTGTAAGTGTCTATGTCACCTGCATTAATTAGTTAATTGATTGGATTGACCTTAAATCATAAATATATGACTGAATAGTCAATTGAATTTAGAAAAAAATGAAATGCTATTGATATGTGCTATTATATTTTGTAAAAAAAACTATTCGACTATAATATTCTTTGTTTTAATATTATTTAAAATATTTAACATGGTCCTGACTACATGTGACAAAATACTAAATGACAGAGAGCCTTTACGAGACAATCAGAGTGCTCTGCTGACCGTTGGATTTACCAGAGAGGTAAAATCAGCGCTGCACAATATTAAATTTCATAAAAATTACCAAACGACAATAATGATTAAAAAAAAACAATTTGTTTGCCATGCATAAAAATAACAACTAATCACATAAATATTACATAAACCCTAAATTGGCCCTAATTAAAATTATTGAAAAATTAGAAGATACATAAGATGTATACTAAAATATATACAACAAACAATAAATTATTCAACATATAAGACATATTCCATAAGAAAACTTTAACGAAAGCAAAAGATTTATAAAGTTTATTCCAAAGAATTGAACTGACTTCATATCACATGGATGACATATTCTCCCATGTAACAATAAATCTTCGTTTTAATTTCAATTTAGAGTTAAACAATAACCGAAATTTCACGAAAAATAAAGAGTTATATATATAGAACTATAATAATGTGGGAAAAAACGAAGAAAATAATAAGAGAAAAGTAGAGAGAGAAAGTGAAAGGAGTATGTTCCAAGACAATATGATGAGATGGTCATGGGGAAGCAGAAAGAGTAGCGTGGGAATACCCTATTTTTGTGTTCACTAATAGAAGATATATATATATATATCTTCTATATATATCTTATATGTATATGGAGATAGATCTATAGAGAGAGAGAGTTATTTTGTAGCATAAACAAAATTGGAGCCCTACCTTTGTTTCCATCTCTATGGTTATTAATTATGTTCTTTATGGATGCTTAGTGACATTTAATTTTGTTTACAATATGATTAGAAGTTGTATGTTTCTAATGCTTACTACAATCAGTCAAACATTACACGAAAGCTATTTAATTTAATAGTTTATAATTATTAGCTTAAGTTAAAAAAAAGTGCAAAGATCTTCGGTATATTCTTGAAGTTTCCTCAAATTATATTCTATATATTCGTTTTTCATGTATCCTAATTTTTATATTTGATCGTAACTTATGGAATGCGATATGTTTTTTAGTGGAATTACGATTACCACTTAAACAATTATTATTAATTTAAATTAAATATTAAATTTTTAAAAGTTGAAATAACTTTATTATTATTGTTGTTTAATGAAAGAGTGAAAAAAAATGTATTTATTGAGAGGTCATGGATTCAAGCCATTCACCCTATAATTGCTTCCATGATTAATCTACTTATAATTTACTATAAAATTATCTCAATTGTAATGTTTGTAGATTAGTATATATATATATATATATATATTTGAAGAATTTATTCAATATACTGTTGTAGAAAAATAAATTTAAAAGAGTGAAAAAAAAGAGGGCTTTTGTATTAAGCTTTGAGACTAAGGTCATGATGATAAAGACAGACTATTTTTGGGTCTTTGGTCGGTCCGACAATCTGTGTGTTTTGTGTTCAATGTGTGTTTTTTATTGATTCAAATTTTTATTTAAAAAGAAAATATTTTTATTTCTTTTTCGATTTTAGTGTTTATCAATCTCTCTCTCTCCCATATACTAAAAGGGACTGTAATTTATGCAATTTTGGACCGATCTCACTAATGCAATAAAATATTTCCACTTTTATGTTTTTATTCCTTTTGATTGCGACATCCCTCAGTTGAGCATTCCGTAAGCTGAAAGCAAAGATATCACTTGTTGCGACTTTCCAAGTTGCAACACCACGTATATACATATATATATATACACACACATATATATATATATATATTCAATTTTAAAACTTTAAGAATTCAGTTATCTATTCTGCGAATAGATTTATAACAAATTAACTCCATCGGATTATATCTGAAGAATATACCAACTAAATGAAATTTGTATATTAAATGATAAAGTTAATAACATGTAGAGAATATAGCCTTATATATAGAAGTCCCTAAGCAAAAAGCATTATTTATATCACTTTCTACACACTTTGTTCTATATATGTATAAAGCATATAAGGCATATTTTAAAATGTAGTCGCTATCTCCCTATTAGATTATGAAATGTAACATCTAAATATGTAGGAATGTGTAAGGGATATAACTTAAAGAATCTTAAACCCATTTACCTATTTTTGCCTTTCCAAAATTCCACCATAAGCACAAGTTGCAATGCCATATATATATATATTTTTATATATATATATCCTTCGGGAGATCAATATAGAACAACCCCACACACGCATATACATCTATATATGTATACATTTGTGTGCATGTATAAGCATATGAAAGCAAGGTTTTGTCTCTTTTTAACTCCAACTTTTGCCTCCTACACTTCCTATACCAACTTTTTTTTTATATTTTTATTCACTCACACATATATACATACATGTGACTATATATATATATGTACATGTGTGTGTGGAAGGAGAGTTCAAAGATGGTGACTTTATTATAGAGAGAGAGGGAGAGAGAGAGAGAGTGATGTGTGCAAAGAAGGAAGAAGAAGGCGATTGTTCTGGAGCCATGAACAACATCCAAAATTACCAAAGTAACCTCTTCCTTCCTCAACAACAACAGCCACATCCCACCAGTTCCGACATCTTCGGAAGTAGTAATAATGCCGGATTCATGAGTATCTTCCCACAAGATTCCACCTCCTCGGTCCTCCCTTGGTCTCATCCAGTTCAACCCTTTAACCTAACCCGGGACCCTGACCCGTTTCTCCTCCCACCGCCTCCTCCTCCTCCTCCTCCTCCACCTCCTCCGGCATCTTTCTATGGGAGCTTATTTAACAGATCAAGATTCGGGTACGATGGGTTTGGTGCCACGTCAGGACACCATCATCAGTATCAACACGAACATCTTCGGATATTGTCGGAGGCTTTGGGTCCGGTGGTTCAAGCGGGGTCGAGTCATCCGTTCGGATTACAAGCAGAGCTTGGGAAGATGACAGCACAAGAAATCATGGATGCCAAGGCTTTGGCTGCGTCCAAAAGTCACAGTGAGGCTGAGAGGCGTCGTAGAGAGAGAATCAATAATCATTTCGCTAAGCTACGTAGCATATTACCAAATACCACCAAAGTAAGTATGAAGATCTTATGATATTTAGACTGTTCATCTTCCTCTAATTGAATATATAATTAAATAACATTAATTTGAAGACTGTATATGTAAATCTATGAAAGATATTGGAGAGCTAAATTGTACAAAACCTAGTAACTTCGGACATGAAAGCTACTACTATCACATCTGCTTCATTTTCATTTTTTTTTCTTTTTTGTTAATAACGAAATAATTATTTAGATGTTTTTGTGAGGAAAATTTTAGTTGATGTTTTGGGTTGATATTTAAATTTCCGAGGTGAAATCAGTCAGAGTAAATAAATAAATAAATAAAAGATAATGAAGAATATGGAACGTCGATGTCTCTCTGGTTTATGATGTGATAAAGAGAAACATCAGACGCAGCCGAAAAATGCTTCCTTGGAAGCCTCGTTGCCGGCCAAAAAAATTTATCTTCAATGAAATTGTTATATATATATATATATATACATATAAATAAATATATTTTCCTTATATATTACAATGGTTAATGTTATTTTCCAGACGGACAAAGCTTCACTTTTAGCGGAAGTGATCCAACATGTAAAAGAACTCAGACGACAAACTTCACAGATCGCAGAAACGAACTCAGTTCCGACAGAGACGGACGAAATAACAGTAGATGCTTCAGAAGGAATAGAAGAAGAAGAACAACAAGATGGCAAATTCGTAATAAAAGCTTCGATTTGCTGTGAAGACAGATCCGATCTTTTACCTGACCTAATCAAAACCCTAAAAGCATTACGTCTTAAAACACTAAAAGCTGAGATCACCACCGTTGGATGCCGAGTAAAAAACGTTTTGTTCGTCACAGGAGAAGAATCTGAAGAACAACAACAGCATTGTATTGGATCGATACAAGAGGCTTTAAGGGCTGTAATGGATAAGAGCTCTGTGGAAGAATCATCGGCTTCGGGGAGTGTAAAACGGCAGAGAATGGGCAGTAACAATAGTATTAGCATTGTCGAACCACAACAACAAAGGTAGATTTAGTTTTATGGAATGAATTATACGGATTTAGATTGTGGTGTTTAAGTATTTAAGTTATATTACAATTACGTATAAATTTGTAGGGTGGTTGGTTGATTTGGGTGATTTGTATTGGCTTTTTTGCTTTGGTGTTTTTAAGATATTATATTTGGTGGGTATTGGTTTTTTTTTGTATTTGTGTAACACAAAGTGGAATGAAATGGGAAAAGAAATAGGAATTAAACCTAGTAATCATAATCATTAATGGTTTTTTATTCGGTTCAATTAGTTTGATATTACATTAGTTTGTTTTCAATTCAATTTAGTTCGTATTTAATTTATTATAAAATAAAATAATTGATTTACGATTTAAATCATTTAATTTTAAAAAATTTATAATACCTTAATTATCAAACTATACAAAATAATATATATATATATTATATATTATTTTAATATCAAATAAAATATCTAAAATAATTTAAAATTGTTCATTCGCAATTTAATCATTCTTTTAAAATCTATATAACCAAAGAAACAATATATATATATATATAATTTCTTTTCATACCAAATTATGTAATTTTATTATATATAGAAGTAGAACTAATCCATCTAAATTGTAATTCTTTTTTAATTCAATTTGTAAATTCATTCATTTTTAAAACGAATTGAAAAATTCTTGAAATCACTACGAAAAACGACCCAAATTAACGTTCAATTAGGAACCGATAACTCATGTTACATCAGTAATACTAATGATTACATTGGTAATCCATCTTACAACACTAATTAATACTCATGATGATGGTATTGCATACATTTGATTAGAATGGAGAAGGAAGAAAACAAAAAGACCAAATTGGGATTCTGGTTTGGTACTCAGATCTCACGAGTCTCTCTCTGACTCTTCTGCTTTGTTCATTTTCGTCTCTACGACAGAGAGAAGAGAGAGATATCATCATGTAAGGGGAATCTTTTTCGTGATAGGAGACACTACATTTTTATATTTTACATATTATATTTGGTATATTCTCATTATATAAAAATAATTTCTAGATATTTTTAGAGAATTTCCATTGAATTTTATGGTTTATCACATTTCTCTAGTCCAACATATAATAGTATCTTTTATAAAATAAAATTCGAGTGAATAACATTTTATATCTTATTACGGTCAACAGTCGGACTTAAAAAGAAAAGTTGCGTGTGAAATGAATCAAAATATAGTTATATATACATATATATACATGATCAATGGAAGGATATTCTTGTTCAAAATAAAAAGGAAATATAAAATAAAAAAATATCAAACTATTTTATTTTAACCTATAAAACATGAATTATTATCTTTAATCTAAAAAAATTCAAACTTTTTTTTGCCTTAAAAACACTAACTTTAGGAATATGTTGTAGAAGATACCAAACTTTTTAATTTTTGCCTATAAAACACAAATTATTATTTTGAACCTAAAAATTTTGAATTTTTATATTTTGTCTAAAACAAAATATAATCTAATCATATCCATATATAAACAAAAACACTAAATCATATTATAAATCTTTGAATTTTAAGTGTTGTCTAATAAAACAAAAAATTTATCAAATTAATCATATCCTAAAGTTAGTGTTTTTATGGCAAAAAAATATAAATTTGGGTTTTTTAGGTTGAAAATAATAATTTGTTTTATAGACTAAAATAAAATAGTTAGATATTTTTTATGATATACTCCCAAATAAAAATCATAAATATCAAAGAAAATTTATCCATAGTAAAACTTAAAAAGGGATCACCAAATGTACAATATATCCGTAATTTGCAACCAGTACTATATATATATTTCTATGAATAAATCAATAATCAGCTAATAAACTCAATAAGAAATCATCATATACTATATGAATATGTACGGAACATTAAAAAAAATAATGGCTTTGGCATAGATATATATATATATATATATGCGTGTGTGTATATATGATATATATAGTGTGTAAAATTGATAGATAAATTGGGGAAGAAGGTGAAAAAAATGATAAGTGAGTCAGACAAGGAACATACGTAAACATAATCGTAATTGTGTTTGGTTGCTTGCATGGGGAATTAGACTTCATGATGATGTTCGGTTATTGTACGGTCTCCATTCTTTTTTTGTTTTTTTTTATCTTAATTACTCTTTTCTCTCTCCCTTTTAATTCATTGTTTTTGAGGGGATAATTTGTGACAAAATAACTATTGGGGTGTTGGTGTAATATATTCAAAATTTAGGGTAGTTTGAAAAATTGAAATAAAAATTTGGTAAGTGGCACGCTCTAACCAGCTGAGCTAATAGGCCTTGTTGTTTTGGTAACATATTTACTTTTTTTAATACCTAATGTTTCGTCTAATGTTTATTTATTGAGATTACACTAATAATTATACATTATCTTGAAAATGATTAGCTGCAGTGTGGAGAAATTGCACCATTATAATACGATATTAAAAATTATGAAAATAAATCACTTTTTTTTATTCGTAAATTAACTTAATCAATGTGATATTTTTTTGAAAGCCAATTTAAGAATTCCATAAAATCAAATGTGTTCAATTATGGTTGCCGCATCGACAAATATGCCATGTCATCATCGACGTTGGAAATTACTAAATTACCTAAGGCCGAGGAAATTTAAAATATCTAACCCTTGTCGGGGGACCCACTGCACCAACGATTCAAACTTTATCTCATTCCTTATGACATTTCCCATATTATCCTCTCGCTACACAGACCATTGTTGAAGACCTCGGAAGGATATTTTCGTCAAATAACATAAATCATAGACTTTTTGTTTTGGCGTGGAAGCTCGGCTTTCAGCCAAAAAACGAAAGCGTCTCTTTCTGAAGAAGAATAATCTTTTTTCTTTTCAGTTCCTTCCCCGTTGTTCTTGCCCTTTGAAATCTCCGTTTAAAACCTCCGATTTTCCCCAGAAAATTCCAAGGATTTGATAATTGGATCTTGATTGAGAAGCTCGAAATAAGGATCTGATTTTGAGGAGTAGGATTTTTTGTGGAGTTCTTTTAGGGCGAAAATGTTGGTGCAGAGAAGAGTAATGAGTTGGAGAAGAGTCTGGAAGTCGGTTCAGGCTGCGGCGGCGCATAATTTGCTCTTTTCCTTTACCCTTCTTCTCGCCATGAAGCTCGATCATGTCGTCTCTCATTCATGGTGGTCAGTTTTTATTTTCCATTAATTTTTTCTGATTTTGTGAAAGACAGTAATTGTGCAAGTTAATCTAAATAATTTCGAACGTTTCAAGCTGGGTTGAATTTCGGTATTTGTAGCAGAGGTTTACCGATCGTTAGGGTTGAATTTCGGTGTTTTTGGACAGAGTTCCAAATTATGGTATACATTATGGGAAAACTGAAGTTATGGTGAAATAGTATGACTTGACGGTTTTAATGGAAGGGGCTTTGAATTTGTGGCTCTAAGCCCCTATTAGTTATAGCTTGAATCCTTGTTTTGTTCTAACGAAAGTCTTAATTATGGGTCATAGAGATTAGGACAAGGTGGAAATGTAATTGTTCAATTTGGATGAGATTCCAATCCTATGTTCTGTTTGGCAGGATTGTATTTACACCCTTGTGGCTATTTCATGCTGTAATTGCACGCGGTAGATTTTCCCTGCCTGCTCCATCAATGCCTCATGATCGGCATGTATGAAGTTTTCCGATTCTTTCCTTTTTAAGTGCATAACTTTCTTCAGACAAAGCATAAACTGAAAACTTATTTGTGTCTTTTCTTGTGGCAGTGGGCCCCGTTTCATGCGGTCATGGCAACACCATTGCTTGTTGCTTTTGAGCTTCTTCTTTGTGTACATCTTGAAGATAGACATGGTAGATTCTATAATGTTCAGATGCTATTACATGTCAAGTTCTTCATGAGTTGGGATCTTTTGATTACATGTATTACTTACTCAATCCTTGTTGTGACTCTGTTACAGTGGTAGACTTAAAGGTCGTCTTTCTTCCCTTGCTTGCATTTGAGGTAGCGATTTTGATTGATAATGTCAGGTACTTCCTCCACCGCATTTATACCTTGTCTTAACGAAACATACATTCTGATTGGGTTTGTATTAAGATGTTGTTGCTTCTGCTGAATAACATGTTTTGCTTGTTCATGTCTGCGTTTCTGTGCAGAATGTGTAGGACACTCATGCCTGGAGATGAGGAAACAATGAGTGATGAAGCCATATGGGAGACGCTTCCTGTGAGTTTATTTATTATTTTGTACATTTGATGGATTTCTTTAGACATTTCAAACCACGAAGCGGCAGAATGTAGGAATATGTTCTTGTCTTTTGTTGCATCATGTTTAGCACGAGACAAATGGCTTAGGGTTACAGGATTTTTTCGTTTCACTTGTTCTTCAATTCTATTTTCTCGTCTTTGCAGGTTGGTTCTGACGCCTTGTGTTTATTTTGTAGCATTTTTGGGTTTCGATATCTATGGTTTTCTTCATTGCTGCCACAACTTTCACTCTTCTGAAGTTATGTGGTATGTTGTTGGCTCTATTCCATTCTCATGTCCGTTTCACCTTCTGTTCATTTCTATCTGAATCTCTGAGAACCCAATTCAATGCGTAGGTGACGTAGCCGCATTGGGATGGTGGGACTTGTTTATAAACTTCGGGTACATTTCCTCTATCGTTGGAAGTTTCATCTGCTTTCCATTAATCCATCTTCACCAGTTTGAAAGATCTTCTTTCTCTTTGATCTACAGAATAGCAGAGTGTTTTGCCTTTCTTGTCTGTACAAAGTGGAGCAATCCATCAATTCATAGGTATTCACATATACCGGAGCCTAGCACATCTTCAATGGTTGTGAGATATCTCGATTGGAACAGAGGTTTAGTTGTAACGAATGACGAAGACCATCAACAAAACAATAGAATGTGCAGTCTTCAAGATATCGGTGGGCATGTTATGAAGATTCCATTTATCACTTTCCAAATACTCCTTTTCATGCGCTTAGAGGTACATACTAAACAATAGATTCATTGCTTTGAGTTATCGAATTTTCCTTTTCGTTTGAAGTTTCTTTTTGCCGTCTGATGACAGGGAACACCTTCTGCTGCAAGAAATTTGCCAATTTTAGTATTATTTATACCTCTTTTCTTGCTTCAAGGAGCTGGGGTGTTATTCGCAACGTATAAATTGGTTGAGAAATTAGTCTTATTGTTACATGATGAGAATGGTTCTTATGGAAGATACTTTGCCGCAACATCTTCAGCTCGTGAATTCTTAGGTTTCTTTCACCATGGCGCAAGGTACAAACTTTGAAAATCTTTTTAACATATTTTCATTACCCATTAAACAATTTGATGGATTGAGTCCCACCCATCTAATTTAACAGGCTACTGGGTTGGTGGTCTATTGACGAAGGAAGTAGGGAAGAACAGGCTAGACTCTATTCTGGTCAAGCTACAGGGTAATTTATATTTATCTCATCCATACCCAGATGATTATAGGTTAACAAGATGTCTTCTTTTATCTTTTTTTGACTTTGGCCTTCAAAATTTTCAGATATAACACTTTCTCTCCTGATGTTGTGAAGAAAATGCCGAAATCAGATCTTGTTGAAGAGGTAAAACAAAAGATTCAGACTGAAATTTAACTCTTTTCATCTCAACTATAGATCTGGAGACTGAAATTTAACTCTTTTCATCTCAACTATAGATCTGGAGACTGAAATTTAACTCTTTTCATCTCAACTATAGATCTGGAGACTGAAATTTAACTCTTTTCATCTCAAATATTATAGATCTGGAGACTACAGGCAGCACTCAGTGAGCAAACAGAGATCACCGATTATAGCCAACAAGAGTACGAAAGGCTTCAAAACGTAATAACCCTTTCGTCAATTCGTGCCCTTTCAAGGCCTAGCCTATGCATATTCATTAGAAACTGGCTAAATTCTATGGAAATAACCTTTTTCAGGAGAAGATTCTGTGTAGAGTTTGCTTTGAAGATCCGATCAACATGGTTCTGCTTCCTTGTCGACATCATGTACTATGCAGGTAAAATTTGCATCAAAACGACCATAAACTATTGCTTGATTCTTGTCTGATAAACCCATGATATGTCGGTTTTTTCAGTACATGCTGTGATAAATGCAAGAAATGTCCAATTTGTAGAGTCTTGATCGAGGAACGAATGCCTGTGTACGATGTATAAATTCAGGTAAAGGGTAATTCTCATTGTTGCTTGTTTGTAGTTTTTTTTTTATTTCACAATGCAAGCACTTTGACTTATCTCACAGTCCCTCCAATGGAAAATATGATTCGTTTTCCATTCTGCTTCCGTGTGTGTGTATATGTATACATGTGTATATACGTTGTAAATCGTAAATTTCATGGAATAGTTTATATTTTCTTACATGATCGTGAGACACATGTGAAATTTGTTTGATTTTCTTTTATAGACAGAACATATATTAATGCCATTGAGGACATTCGACTATGAGTTCTGCTAAATGGGTAATATAATAATTTAATGTTCTAATAAGTATACTATAAGATAATGTTAAAACTTGATTATAGAATGTGTACATTATAGATTATAGATCAATGCTCATCATTAAAATATTGATTTAAATATTTAAATCAGATTGTGATAAAATTAAAGATTGTTTAATATTATGTGTAAATTTATATTTGATATTTTCATAGCAAGGAATAAATACAAATTAAGAAATTTTATATAGAATCCTCCTCGGTTGTTGTCTCTTTATTTGAAAATACTATTAATTTATATATTATAATATACATATATATATTATAACCATGTGACTGATGATTCACTAACTAAGCTTTATAAATCATTAATATATTATATATCCAATGATCGTCTCTGAGTTGTTTATCGTCTTTATTTACATATATAGATAATTAAGTTAATCACTAACACATCTTGGACCAAGGTGCGTTCTCAACCGTTGATCTTGATGACCAACTTCAAGATTGATAAGTCGTAGTATGCGACTGAGTCTCAGCCGATAATTTCTCTATCACTCCAAAATCATAAACTGGCGCCTTTGGTTTCTCTCTCTAACTCAGCTTTTTCTTCCACTTCCCCGACAGACATTTATGTTCTCTCTCTCTCTCTCTCTCTCTCTATCGAATTCGTGTCGCGTACATTAGCAAACTGTGTCAATCCGATTTTCGAAGTTTGAATACCCATTTAGATATCGAGAGAAAACTTGAAAATCCATCGAAAAAAGTGCCACTTTTGATCTGAAGTTGGCTAGGGTTTCCGATTCTTCTGTTTCTCTCTGATCTTTCTTCGTCGAGCTTTCATGGCGGGGTAAGCATCTTTTCTTCTTCTCGCATTGGGTTAGGAATCGAACATATAACCCTTTTATGGAATTTGGAATCTATGTACGTTTCGTGATGAAATTAATCGGTAAGGGTGGATAAAAGGTGGAAACTTTTTTGCTTTTGATGATAGATGAAGTTCGATGATCTTAGTTTTCTCGATTTAAAGGCCAACAACGGACATGATTGAGTCTCTTTGCTAGGGTTTTGTTTAGTTATTCAGGGTTTATGCGTTGAGAATCTGTTGTGGAGTAAGGGCCTTCAACTTCATTGATCGGACTGATCCAAGATTAGGCATCAGATCACTGTTTCTTGCTCTATTGAGTTTGCAGTATCTTACAATGATTGTTGTGTTTGATTCACAAGGAACTAACTATGGATTGAACTGAGTTTAAACGTTTGAAATTGTCTTGTCTTGATCCATGGTTGGATTTCTTGTTGGATGCAGCAGACGATCATGGTTGATGGATAGTAACCGAATTGCAACAAAGATAAAGAGTGCATCTGCTAATTCCAACACCAAAAACGTTGTATGGAAAAGCAATCCTACAAGACATTGTCCAAATTGTCATCACGTTATAGACAACAGTGATGTATGTATAGTATAGTTTCTGAACAATTATGTTATTTCCGTTCATTATTCGTTACATTTGAAGTTTTATGCTTTTTCAGGTGGTTGATGATTGGCCAGGATTTCCTCGAGGTGTGAAATTCGATCCATCTGATCAGGAAATCGTATGGCATTTGCAAGCAAAAGTCGGTTTATCGGGTATAACGCCTCACCCATTTATCGACGAGTTCATTCCAACCGTTGATGAAGATGATGGAATTTGTTACACTCATCCTAAGAATTTACCAGGTAGTTAATTCCATTCTTTTTACAACAAAATTATAAAGGAATTTTCGTAAAAAATACCTTTTTTTTCACTCAATTTGAACATTTTTTCAGGTGTGAAGCAAGATGGATCCGTGTCTCATTTCTTCCATAGATCGATCAAAGCTTATAACACAGGAACTCGAAAGCGAAGAAAGATTCATGATGATGATTTTGGTGATGTTCGTTGGCATAAGACCGGAAGAACTAAACCTGTGATATTGGATGGTATTCAAAGAGGTTGTAAGAAAATTATGGTTCTTTACGGAGGAAAATCCGAGAAAACTAATTGGGTCATGCATCAATATCATTTGGGGACAGAAGAAGATGAAAAGGACAGTGAATATGTTGTTTCAAAGATCTTTTACCAGCAGCAGCCGCAAGCCGTGAAGAATGTTGGTAACGAAGAACAAGAAGATGTCCTTACGATGACTCCAAAACCAGACTCTTTCACTCCAAAGGTTGTCACACCCGAGCCTCGTTATTCTGACAGACATTGCTCTGATTTTCACTTTGGAGATGACTCTGTATCTGTTCTTACGGCTCCTCTTGTGCAGGTAAAGCTTTCTTACGCCAAAGCGATTCACTTTTCTTACGGTTATCCTTTCTCTGTAACGTTTAAGCGATTCAACTGACATCTTGTCCTTGTTGTTCTTATCTGATTTCCTTCCTTAAACAAAGCCTAAGACTGGTGAATTAGGTTATATGGACAATGAAGCTCAACCCAATTGTAAAAGATCGAGTCTTGAGGATGATGAGGCTGAACCCGAACATCAAGAAGATCGAATGAGAGATGACGATGAGAATCACGAGGAGGAATATCCGAAATGGTGGGATAGCGGATCTCAATATGTTCTCGATTCGCAGCAGCTTGTTGAGGCATTGTCTCTTTGTGATGATCTTCTGCAAAGCCAATCACCAAAGAGAGAAGATAATACAGACAATGAATGTACAAAGACCAAACCTTGTCTCTCGGATTATGCTCAGTTAGGAACAGATGACTTCAAACGAGATCTGGAAGATTGTCAGAAGATTGTTCTTGATCCTTCAGACTTAGAACTCGATACCCCACCCGATTTCCGTCTAAGTCAGCTGGTACTTTTACACTTTTCTCTGTTAAACCATGCAAGGAAATTAGGGTTTCTTGAAAATTATCCATTGATCTTGTTTCGTTTTTGTTCAGGAATTCGGATCACAGGAAAGCTTTATAGCTTGGGGCGGTGGAAAGACGATAGATTAAACTAAACGAAACTTGTCGAAGCTTGGGAACATTTTGAGATGTTGATGCATGGTTATTTTTCTCGAGCTCTGCGGGAAAGAGCAGAGTAAAACTGTATATTCTTTTGGTTCCTCGGTTAGGGTTAGGGTTAGGGTTAGAAGAACATAAGTTGTTCTGTAAGAACGCATTTGTGATGTATGAAAATTATCTTATCAACTGTGTTTCAGATTTAGTGGTTTGTCTCTGTAGATTTGCCTTGTGTTTATTGCATGTGTTCATCCAAAGGCTGTGATTTTAGGCCCTCACTAATGGACTCGTAGTTAATACACAAACACAACGACTGCATTTTGTCCCGATTTTGACCAAAATTTGATTCGATTTTGACTTTAATTTTGATCCGATTTTGATTTTAATTTTGACCCGATTTTGACTTTTATTTTGACCCGAGTTTGACTCAATTTGATTCGATTTAACTCGAATTTGTACATAATTTTGACTTTAATTTTGACCCGATTTTGACTTTATTTGACCCGAGTTTGATTCAATTTGACTCGATTTAACCCGAATTTGTACATAATTTTGACTCGAATTTTGATTTAATTTTAACCTGAATTTTAACAACAAATCAAATTAATTATTCAATTTAATCGATGTACTTAATCGATTTCAAATAAATTTGAGTACGAGTTTTTATTTGAAATCAATTAAACGGTCTGTTTAACTCGATTTTATTCGATTTAGATACAATTAACAAAAATGTATTCAATTTTGATTCGAAATTAATTAAATCGAATAAGTAACTTGATTTTTGTGAAATTATCTAAAAATAACATTTATTGTTTATGTGTGTAGCAAATTCAAATCTAATTTACTAAAATATAAAATTTAAAATTAAATCAGTCAAAATTAAGTAAAAGTTCGAGTAAACTCGATTCCAAATTGAGGTCAAAATTGGATCGGTTTCGGATTAAATTCGAGTCAAAAGTGGAGACACAATTAGGGTTAAAATCGAGTCAAAATTTGACCCGAATCCAACCCGAGTCCAAATTTGACCCGAATCCGACCCACATTTTACCACAAATTTTACCCAAATTTGACCCAAACCGATCCAATTTGGACTCGAATTGTGACCTCAATTTTGACTCAAATGTGACTCGATTTTAACTCGAATTTTTACTTAATTTTGACCCGAAATTTACTTAATTTTAACTCGAATATCAACCATAAATCAAGGTAATTATTCAATTTAGTTGATTTCGAGCCAAAGTTGACTACAATTTAGTTAATTATATTTAAATTAAATCAAATCGAGTTAATCAATTTGCTCCGATTTTGACCCAAATCCGATCCAATTTTGAATCAAATTGTGACCTCAATTTTGACTCGATTTTAACCCGAATTTATACTTAATTTTGACCCCAAATTTACTTAATTTTAACTTGAATATCAATAATAAATCAAGTTAATTATTTAATTTAGTTGATTTTGAGTCAAAGTTGAATACTTTTTTGTTAATTATATTAAAATTGGATCAAATCCAATTAATCGAACCGTTTAATTGATTTATTCGATTTAACTGGTACAAGTAAAAAAATTGTATTCAATTTTGATTCAAAATTAATTAAATCGAATAAATAACTTGATTTTTATGAAATTATCTAAAAATTAACATTTATTGTTTATGTGTATAGTAAATTCACATCTAATTTAAGTAAATTTCGGGTCAAAATTAAGTAAAAATGCGGATTAAATCGAGTCAAAATTGAGATCACAATTTGGGTCAAAATTGGATCGGTTTTGGGTTACAATTGAGGTTAGTTTTGGGTTAAAATTGGGTCAATATTCAGGTCGGTTCTGGGTTAAAATTGGTTTCAAGTAAAAAAACCATACTTAATTTTACTCGAAATCAATTAAATCAAGTACATCGATTAAATTTAATAATTAACTTGATTTATTGTTAACATTCGAGTTAAATGAAAATTCTGGTCAAAATTAAGTAGAAATTCGGATTAAATCAAGTCAATATTAAATAAAAAATAGATCAAAATCGAGTCAAAATCGAGTCAAAATCGAGTCAAAAAGGGGTCAAAATCGAGTCGATTATCAGATAATTAACGAATAAATAACGGAGTTGGTTTTAGGCAGATTTTGATAGTTGAGGAGGGAATATGATGAAAAGTGAAAATCGAGAGGAAATTGGATGAGATTCAAAACCATAAGGGGAATAGGACGAAAATAAGATTTTCGAGAGAGATTATGTTGTTTTCCCTATGGGCTCAAACTATTTTGTCTTACTTTTGCGTTTTTGTGCATTTTGAAAAAGATTATCAGAATATACTCGTGTCTTTCCCTTATGTTTTCTATGTTTCTATTATAATTTATATTAATTGTAAATATATATGGTATATTAACATATTTTTAATAAATTTTTAAATTTATTTTAAATATTTAAAATTATAATTAAAAAATTGTCTATTTTGGTAATTTTGTTCAAAATGCAATCGCAACAGTTTTCTATCATTTATTTCTAGTCGCAATTGTTCACAAACGCAACGATTCCACCTTTCAGACAAAATGAAACAAAACGTCGTCAATCGTTACTAAAAACAACACCAAACACAAATGCAAAAACGTTGTATTTCCATCTCTCAAACCTTTTAATTATTTGCAATATGTTAAATAAGGACTATTATGATAATACCGGATATAAATATGTTTTCTATTTCTATGATATTTACATTGGTCGAAATATGAACTAACATTGAAAATCACATGTTACTCTGTATGTTTTAAATGTTAATATTAAAACAAAACGTCACGTCAATACTATTGCCTCTTTTTATTTAATTCGTGGAAAAAATAATTGCATCTTTTTTATGGCAAAAATTACACGATATTTTAAAAATCTATATTAGATTTTAAAATAACGAGATATGTTGGAACTCAAATAATTGTTACTCTTAAGATTTTTTAAATAGGAAAACACACATAATATTGACTTAAATATTCTTCCAAATACACAACAACTTCATCTTCCAAACATAATGATAGAGTAATTAAAATATTAAAAAATAAAACAAAACAAAAACTGATAGATAATGAAAAGATTTGAAGACATGGATCATGCATGGTATCCGGACCGTGTAGCCACTAAGATGACAAAATTCTATAAAATGTCTACAAATAAAACAAGTTTAATATTATAAAAAAAAATTGCATCCAACCTATGTTTTAAAAAATGTTACTTGAAAATAATTTATTTGATAAATTTAATAAATTGAAAGGCCTATGAGCTATAAGGTTGAGTTATTTTATAAAGTTTATAAACTAAAAATAAAAAGGCTATATGGGTCGGGGCCAGCAAAAAAAATGTAGGCATTGCACGTGCACTCGGTAAAACACCAGCTTTTGACCCATGAAATATTACAGTTTTTACCATCGGAGTTTAATTTCAATATCAACACGCTTATATGTATGTATATATATATATATGGTATGTATTCACAAACACTAAAACTATTTTTGTTTAGTATCAAAATTATCATTTTCAATGTAGAAGTCTAATATTCCATTTTTTATATAGAACAAATTGATTTTATAAGGATGATGTGAATTATACCATATGGTTGACATGATATTTTGTATTTAAAACAAATATATTTTAAATATTTTCGGAATTCTATATACTTTGATCTTTGATCATTCACATTTTTCTTATCGTTTTTTTATTATTCCGGAAACAATAAGGTTGAATATTCTATATTTGTATAGACCACAATCCCTAAGATATTTGCATTGTTGCTGTAATATTTGTATAATTCTTAATAAGACAATGATATACTCTAGAAAACTAAATATATTAAGACCGAATATAATTTTTTCTTTTCCTATATTTTATTTTTATCTATATTTAAAGCTCTAAATAGTTGTTTACAAATTTATATTTTAATTGATTCAGTTCAATTTAATTGGTTTAATTTTATTTGATGTATTGAGTAGTTTTTTTCTTACAAATTGAGTAGTTTAAACTAAAAAAATATCAAAGATAACTAAATTTAATTCAATGTGAACTATTTGATTTTTTTCTCACCTATAATACATTTAATAAATTAATTAATGGAATATATACATGTACTATGATATTATATATGTTCAATATGATAAAAAAGGGTAAGAGAAATTATAATGGTGTGTGTAGATTTGTTGTTTTCGATTGTGAATATGAGGGGACGTCTTTCTCTCTTTGTGGCCGACAATTGTGTTTTCAAATCACAAACGTGGAACCTTTTTTAACAAAGACAAAAAAAATTCTTCTTCCAAATACCCAAAATTATTCATACGAATAAATATCAATTTCATATATTCAATTTAATGGGTTTATTCAATTATAAAATTATTATTGTAGATAATATTTGTAACGCACTAATCTTCTTTTGGGAGGCAAGTATCATTTTCTTAAGTTGTGAAAAACGATGGCTGAACATAACAAATAACCACGAATTATTTTATTTTTATATATATTTTGTTTTCGTCCACACGTACAAATATAAGGCAATATAAAGAAATCATATATTCAGTATGTGTATATATAACCTTGTACATCTCAATTATAATCATAAGAAAACTTCTCATATATGGTATCAAGAGCCTAAAAGACTTACGTCCTTTTTTTTCCAAAACCCTAACCGCCGCTTCACTCTCTTTTAGCCGCCGCTCACTCTCTTCTAGCGCCGTTCACTCTCTTCTTCACCAAACACCATGAGTTCCAGCACCTTGCCTCCTCGTGATGACTCACGCTCTCAATCAACCGAACCAACTCTTGTTTTCACTCCCTCGGATCCACAACGGATGTTGCTCACTTTTAACATGGCCAATATCACCAAGTTAACACCCACAAACTATTTGACATGGCAAGTGCAAGTCACCGCTCTTTAATAAATTATATAAATTCTATAACAATTACGAGATCTCGCATCCCAACCCGGCCTTTGCGCCATACAAGAAACAAGACAGGCTCCTCTACTCAGCCCTCCTCGGCTCTCTTTTTGTCCCACTTCAGCCGCTTATTGCCCGTGCAACATTCGTTCGTGACGCCTGGCAACTGTTAGCCAATACATACGGGAAAGCATCGAGAGGCCACATTCGACAGATTCGGGAGCAACTCAAGCGATCCGTTAAATGAACCCTCATCATCGACGAATATATGCGATCAATCAACTCCAAAGCTGATGAACTTGCTCTTTTAGTAAGGCACTCGACCCTGAAGATCTCCTAGAAGTCATTCTCGACAGCTTCCCCGACGAGTACAAATCTGTTGTTGATGCAGTGAATGCACGAGATTCGCTGATCTCATTCGACGAGCTTCATGAGCGCCTCCTCAATCATGAAGCCAAACTCTTAGCCTCGGCTCCCTTGATCTCATCGCATCCGATCACGGCACTTGCAACCAACGTTCGCGGGGCATCTTCCAATCGTGGCCACGGTGGATCAACTTGGAACCGCAACAACCAAACACAATCGAGAGGTTATCAAGGCAAGTGCCAAGCATGTGGTACCTTTGGTCATAGCGCCAAACGTTGTCCACAATTTCAACTCATCTCGGCTCAGGGAACATCGACGCAATCGCAGCCATGGAACTCCTCTCCCCGTCCATGGCAACCGCGTGCATATCACACCGTTGCTTCTCCATATGATACCGATGGGTGGATTCTCGATAGTGGTGCATCACATCACGTCACGTCCGATCTCCACAATCTTTCCATGCATGCTCCTTACAAAGGCGGTGACAATGTTGTAATTGGCGACGACTCGATTCTTCCCATCACTCATACGGGTTCTATCTCTCTTTCTTGTCCTCCACACATCCTCACTTTACATAACGTCCTTTGTGTGCCTTCCATTACCAAAAACCTTATTTCCATCAACCAACTTTGTCGGACTAATCATGTTTCCGTTGAATTCTATCATGATATGTTTCAGGTGAAGGATCTAAGCACGGGGGCGCCAATAATGACGGGAAATGTTAGAAACGGAGTCTACGAGCTGTCGATCGCACCCTCGTCTTCTTCAACCTCCATTCAAGCTTTTCCTTGTGTACGTACCACTTTATTCGAGTGGCATCGTCGTCTAGGTCATTCTGCAGTTCCCATTTTAAAAAGTGTCATCTCTAAGTTTTCACTTCCGTTGTCTTCAAACCTTAAAGAGTCTTTATCTTGCATTTCGTGTTTCATGAATAAAAGTCACAAGTTACTTTTTTCCACAACCTCTCTATCATCTTCACGGCCACTTGAACTTTTATTTTCGGATGTGTGGACATCACCACATTACTCACACAATGGTTTCAAATATTATGTGATTTTTGTGGAACATTATACACGATATATATGGCTTTACCCCTTACGCAAGAAATCAGAAGTTTTCAATATTTTTATAACCTTTAAAAACATTGTTGAAAACAAGTTTCAACAAAAAATTGTTACTCTTTACACGGACAATGGTGGCGAGTTTTTAGCTCTTCGATCCTTTCTTGCCTCACAAGGAATTTCTCATCTCACCACACCTCTGCATACCCCCGAACACAATGGTATTTTGGAGCGGCACCATCGCCATATTGTTGAAACTGCACTTTCCATGATGTCTCACGCATCCATTCCCATTGAATTTTGGCCTTATGCCTTCACCACCACAACTTATCTTATTAATAGAATGCCTTCTCCGATCACTTCAAATGTCTCTCCGTTTGAACTTCTCTTCGGTTCCACACCCAATTACAACAAACTTCGTGTTTTTGGTTGCCTATGTTTTCCGTGGCTTCGTCCATACAACACCAATAAACTCCAATCTCGATCACTCCCATGTGTTTTCTTTGGCTACTCAACGACCCAAAGTGCATATTTTTGTTTTGAACCTCACTCATCACGTCTTTATGTCTCTCGTCACGTAGTGTTTTGTGAAAGCCAATTCCCATTTTCCACCAAAACAAGCCCATCGACCCAAACCAACTCTTTAGCACCTTCATTCCCTCCTGTCTCCTCTGTTTCCTCTGTTATGGTGCATGACCGGCGGCTCTCTCAAACTCCATCGAACGAAGCCCCCAGCTCAGATCCTTTGCCCTCTGCACCATCATCTACTACACAACATGAAGCTCCGGCATTGTTGGACTCCTCCCTCGTCTCAACTAATGAACCATTACCAAATGTCCCCACTACAACAAACACTCACCCAATGACAACCCAATCCAAGAACCATGTACACAAACCAAACCACAAATTTTTCCTACGTAGTCAATCTAACCCAAACCATTGACCCTACTTCCCACACTCAAGCCCTAAAGGACGAGAGATGGAGGCGCGCGATGAGTGAAGAATTTGATGCCTTGCTCCGCAATGAGACATGGACACTTGTCCCGGCCGAAGAGGCATCCAACATTGTAGGGTGTCGATGGATTTTTCGTACTAAACGGCTACCTAATGGTGATATTGACAGGTACAAGGCTAGGCTCGTGGCCAAGGGTTTTCATCAACGACCCGGTGTAGACTTTCTCGACACATTCAGTCCGGTTGTTAAACCTACCACAATTCGAGTCATTCTATGTCTTGCTGCAAGCTCCGGTTGGCCTCTTCGTCAACTAGATGTCAACAATGCATTTCTCCAAGGTCACCTCAAGGAAGAAGTCTTCATGTCGCAGCCCTCGGGATTCATCGACAAGGAACATCCCACACACGTATGCAAACTTCGGAAGGCTATCTATGGCCTCAAACAGGCTCCGCGCGCTTGGTACTCTGAACTCAAACACCATTTACTTGAGTATGGCTTTGTTAACTCACTTGCAAATGCCTCTCTATTCTTCCTTCGAAACAACGATGCATGCATATTTGTGCTCGTCTACGTGGATGACCTTATAATCACAGGAAATTGTTCCCCCCGAATTCAAGATGTCATCACTTCACTTTCTCGGCGGTTCTCCTTGAAAGACCTAGGTGACTTATCCTATTTTCTTGGGTTTGAAGTCACAAGAACACCGGCCGGCATTCTTCTCACTCAAAGGAAATATATCATGGACATTCTTCATAAAACCAATATGAATGAGGCC
>CM071860.1:69585153-69673077 GCA_036759665.1 Gynandropsis gynandra | reverse complement strand
GGAGAATATGAAAGTGTGAAGGAATTCAGTGGACGGATGAATGCAATTGCAAATGAGGTAAGTGTACTTGGACAAAACATGGATGATAAGAAACTCATCAAGAAGTTGTTAAGATGTTTACCGAAGAAGTTCCACGCTCAGAAAGTGGCCATGAATATGTCTTTGAACACAGACACAACTAGTTTCAAAGAAATAGTTGGAATTCTAGCAGCGTATGAACTGAAAATGCAACTGGAACAAGGAGATATCGCCAAAGAGGGAAGGAAGGGAATCGTACTACAAGCTGCTTCAGAAAACACCAGGTTAGATAATCTTGAAGAAAACATTGTATTACTAACCAGAAAATTTGGAAAATTCATGAAGAGAAAATCAGGAATGAGAAAAGCATCAACCGAAGATGCTGGATTTAGAAAGGAGAACAAGTCTAGTTCTCAATGTCATGAATGCAAAGGTTATGGTCACTTTAAATCAGATTGTCCCAGCATCACAAAAAGGTAAAATATGCTGAAGAATCTCAGAGAAACACAGTGTTTTAAATGCAAGGGTTTTGGTCACACAAAGAACGAATGTGCTGACAATAATTCAGTGAAAGGTAAATCACTAATCATGTTGAGTGACTCCAGTTCTGAATCTGGAGAAGAATCAGAAGGAGAACAGTCCAGTTTTGTTGCTTTCATAGGAATCATTGATGAGGATGACAAAGAAAGTGAAAAAGATCAACTAGAAGACGAAGATGAAGTTGATGTTGAATGATCTACAATGACTGGATCCGGGGGGAATCCTCTTCAAAGAAGAGCAAAGGAAAAAGAAAGATAAATTGATTTGTTCTCACTGCTCTTCTTTTTATCTTAAGTGCACTTAAAAGACAATTGCTTAAGTGTACTTAATGGTTACTATTTCTCTATGCTTGAACTACTGATGATCTGGACTAGGGTGTTAAAATTCATACTGTGATCGTTATATGTTTGAATGTTTTTACTGCAATATTTTGAATTCTATGTGACTGACGAATAGATGTTTTTGTGATAAGAATTCAAAGGGGAAGATTGTGAACGCAGTAAAAATTGGATCGAAGTTTGAGAGAACAAGAGAGTTCAGAGTTTAGGTGTACTTAATTGGTCAGTATCATTAAGGTACATAAAACAGAGAACAAAAGAGTTCAAAGTTTTTAGGTGTACTTAATTGGATACTGGGTGGTGAGTGAAAACAGTTGAGGTTGTATTTACACGTCTAACTCAGGGGGAGTTATCCGTGGAGGTCTTTAGTATATTGTAAAAACCAGCAAGTATACCTAAAGATTGACAAGTAAATAACAAAACTGTTTGATATCTTCTGGTCTTTTGATTATCGATTTAATAGTCATCTTCTACAAGTTTTCATACTTTAATACAAAATCTCTTCACTCTACCGAACTTTTTCCGATCAACAGTGTCTATGTCTGCAGCGATGTCGTTCGATTTTTTCTGTCGCGCCATGATAGTTTTGTTAAATCTGATTTGAATTCTTAATTAATTGTATATTTATATGAACAAATTTTCTAATAAGAAACTAATTGAATGGAATTCTCAAATCTAATTTAAGAAAATCCTAAAAAATGAGCAAATAGAGTTTTATCTATGTCATTGTTTGCATGAGATATTTGTATATCTCTAATAAAGCCTCTCTATGTTTTCTTTGTGTAACGTGAAATGAGGGAAACCTGTGTTTCGAACTGCGATTTCCGAAACACGGTTTGGATGCATAGGTTTCCCAATTCTGAAGTCATTTAAACTATACATACTTAAATGTCTATTAAATAATATGCCACATTTACTCTGTGTGTGTATGAGAGAGAAAAAGCTTGAGTGAGGAAGAAGACTACAGCTTCAATGGCGTACTCAAAGTATATATATATATATATAGGCACTTACCTCGAGATCCAGCATTGTAATATTGCTTGACCGCTACTATAGGGAAACTCCTCGGAATCTTCGTGCCGATCGTACGTTCACAGCTCCAGATTCCGAAGAGGGACCGTGCTATTCAAGAAACCTGCATTCTTCTTCTCTCAATCTCTCTCCTCATATAATACTCAGTTCCCTAAATTCAAGATTTAAATCTTAGAAACCGCAGGTTGTATGTGTGTGTTTATGGGGATTCTGATTCTGGGGTGTCTTTAAAGTTAGATAGAGAAAGACATTAGGGTTAATATATATACATTGCATCGAACTAAAGATGAAATTGCTATGTAAAGGATCGATACGTACAGTTTATTCCTTATGTTCATGGATAGTATTGGTTAGGGTTTCTATCATGAAATGTATGAAGGAGGTGTACTCGAAGAAACCCAGAATGTATAAAAATATTCGAATTTTTTAGATATTCGAATCCGAATATGTATCGAATCGGATTCGGATAGGATAAACCATGCCAAATTTAACAATTAACAATAATGATATTTTCATAATTATTATACAATTTAAAAATGTTTTCATAAATTTATATGTGTATTCGGAATGGAACCATATATCCATTTGGGAGGATGACAACCCAAATTTGACCCACAAATTTAAATATATTTTTCAAAGTCTAAAGGAAATTTGTATATTTTGTAAACACGTGTGAAGCTACCATCTTTCTCTTTCAACCTAATTCCACCATTTAATATTTTAGTCTATAACATTAGTCTTTTCTTATAGAGCTATATATATATATATATTATATATAGTAAATTTAAAGTTGTTTTTTATTTCTTTATAGATTGAATTTATACATTTTCTTATCATATAAACTTCCACTAATGGGTATATAAATAAAATGTTTATATATTAATAGGCTTTTTCCACTGGCCCATCAACATGGAAGCCTGGAGCTCAGGGAATCGTAAAATTAATGGCCCAATTATTTTTTTTTCTTCGCAATATTGTCAAAACACGCAAGTAATTTGTTCTAATATTGTCAAATTTTAAAAATATATAGTTCGTTTTATATTTTTAATAATAGAATGTATTGAAATATATAGATTATGATCTCAATTTAGCAGAATTATTATATAATGAAGTTTTATAATATTACATAAATTCTATATATTATTCTCCATTAAATCCTTAACTATATAATAAAACACAAATCAGTGAATAGTTATTGGTGACGTGGTATTTTTTTACACCGTTGGATCATGATCTATGATATATTAGATCAATTTAGATCGTTGGATTATTAACGATAGTCATGACGGCCCAACTCTTACAATGTCGGCCGATGTTGTTTATTCATAGGCCTTATTCTTCTTCATCCAAAACTTTGATCACCTTTTAAAATTTATTTATGTATGTATTTTTATCAAATAAAAATAATAACATTATTTTCCTGAATTTATACAATAAATTATGTCAAAATCAAAATAAAAACCACGCTTTATTTTTCATTTAAAAAAGTTTTATTTTGGTGTTTCGATTTCTTGACAATAGTCTACAATTTACTAAAACACAAACCATTGCAACCAATTATCAATAATAGTACAAATGAAGTGGCAACATTTTTATTTGATAAATGAATTGTTCAGATTTAGAACAACGAAAAATATAATAATTATCTCATATTTACATTTATATTTAACTTTGAACATATACAAAAAATAGAGATCAATTGGTAACGAACCATATTATAATATAATATTAAACGTATTCAGATATTATAGTCATTTAACGTAAGTGTGTACATTTGTTACTTCCGGAGATATTTTTGTATCATATTATTTATGAAAATTTTAGTAGAAGACGCAGTTTCACCATATTAATTGAGATTTTAACATGTTCATTTTTTTTCAAATTTCTCAAGCATCCAACTTTTTATTGAATGTTTAATGGTTCATATAAAAAACACAATTTTAGTATTGTTTTCGCATAGTTTTCGTATAATTTACAAATATATTTTGAATCTAACTAATTCAAAAATTAAAGAATCAAGAAATTGAATAGTATAATAAATAGAAATTTATGATTCATATGCTAAATGATTTGAGATATGCAAATGAAAATAAATTGTATTCTGGTATTAGAA
Source organism: Gynandropsis gynandra (assembly GCA_036759665.1). Classification (NCBI taxonomy): domain Eukaryota; kingdom Viridiplantae; phylum Streptophyta; class Magnoliopsida; order Brassicales; family Cleomaceae; genus Gynandropsis; species Gynandropsis gynandra. Next base: position 69,669,036 of record CM071860.1, on the reverse strand, counting down.
AAACTAACAACTAAATATACAATTAGGATAAATCGTATTCTGACTCGAAATAAAGATAAATCGTATTCTGATATTATATTTATTAAATATGATAATTAAATTTAAAAGCTAATTTAAAAATTTAAAATTGATCTATACAATACATAAAAAATGATTATTTAATTTTTTTAATATAAAACAACACAATAAAACATAATCAAATCAATTAGTTTGATCCATTTTCTTGTAACATAATCAAATCAATTAGTTTAGAATCTATGTTTGATCCATTTAATCTTGTATGTATCTTGGATAATTATTAAATACAAGATGAATTTTAAACGAATATAAGTTTATCTTTAGTCCAATGGCATATAATCCTTGCATTCATATTATATAAATATTTTCGCAATACGTCAATCCAGATTTTATATAATTCAGTCTTGACATGTATTGTATGTTTTGATTTATATGTGTAAAACAAAATGTTTTTATCTTATATAACTTATTCGGATATAGTTTATGATCTTCATAATTTATATAATTTATATTTGTTTGCAAATAATATCAAGGGTTACCAATAAATTAATATTTGGAATAATTCCCAAAGAAAGTCTAAGTGTTTATTGTTTGGCCGTTTTATTTGACTATTGACAAAAATTGCAAATTATATTTTGACAGAATCAGAAACAACGAACTCCATGTCTTGTCGATTCGACATGTTAGACAAATTAATATTAAAAGTCCTTTCCTAAATCAAATACCATTGGCTCCAATTAGTTCAATTGTGACACATTTAATTGGATGGAGTTGTTAATTGTGTTTTTTTTAGGAAGTATACAAAATTTTATTTTGTTTTCGCTCACAATATATCATTTATTTTAATATTATTTCATTTTTAAATGCTTTTAATCATACATTTTTGTTTCAGAAAAATTATTTTGATGTAAAAAATAATTGAAACAAAATTTTAATTTTTTAATATATCTAAATTCACAAAAAGGATAAAGTTAAAAAAAATTCTGAGAAATAGCTTTTAATAAAATTAAACATTCTACTTTTAATTTTATAAAAAAATTCCTAAACTATGTTTTTTTTAAACAAAAAAAATCATGATAAATTTTCATGGTTTTTTTGCTTAAAAATCATAATTTAGGGTTTTTTTAATAAAGTTAAAAGTAAAAGGTTGAACTTTTTTAAGATTTATTTTTTAATTTTTTTTATTTGTCTCAAAAAATATATCTTTATATAGATTAAAGAAAATTTAAAAATTATTTATATATAATTTTAAATTAAATATATTATTTTTCAAATCATAAACCTTACAAAAATCTATACATAAAATATATTTATTTTCTCCTTTTACATAAATATTTAAAATTTTTGAAAATTGACATATATTTTTTCTTAAATTCATGAAAATAGAGAAGAATACTTTTTTTAATAATATATAACATATTCACTACAATATTATTAACCAATAACATATTTATTAATTAACATTAATACATAACTTAAATTTTATTGTAATTATTATTTTTAAATTTTTAATTGTTGCATGATTAAATATGTGCATTTGACAGTATAGATTGATTTAAAATCTATTTTTTCATAAAAGTTTAACTAACACTTAAAGGTTTGTACCAAATATTTTAATATGTTCAAAATTTATAATATATTAATTTTAGGATAAAACTAAAAAACCCATAAAAATAGTTTTTAATAAAATTAAACCTTCTACTTTTAACTCTATAAAAAAACCCATAAATTATGCTTTTTAAGCAAAAAAACCATAAAGATTTGTCATGATTTTTTTATTAAAAATATAATTTAGGAAATTTTTTATAAAATTAAAAGTAAAAGATTTAAATTTATTAAAAACTATTTTCCATATTTTTTTAAAAATTTGCCCCTTCACAAAAACACAATATCTCATCGTTAAAAGTAATGTGAATTCAATAAATTGATTTACATGTAATATTTTATTTTTTATCCAAAATTAAAATTTTTTTTATCAACATAACATTTAATCTATGTTGGATTTGCTTTAATACATTTTATAACGTCACCATTCTCTTTTTAATCCATAAATATTATAAATATTATGGTTTGAAGTTTTAAAGTTTTAAGGAGTCGATTATTCATTTTATAGACAACTTATATATATATATATATTTATATTTGTGATATTTTATCGTTATTCACACGTATATAAATATTTTACCATAAGGTCATTCATTTCGAATTTATTTTATCTTGAACAACACTATAAATTTTTAATATCTTTTAATTTTTAATTTTAAAAAATCCAAAATAAATATGCACAGTTAATTTTGTAATATCTTTAAATTTTTCTCAAACACTATAACACACGTAATACGAATGTTCACACCAATAATTTTGCCTTCACAATTTTAATTTATACTATCTCATTATTTATATCATTGAAATTGGTTGTACCATATAACAATCACCTACTAGGTTTTATCACATGGTCGTGACGAATAATTTCTCTAAAATAAAAAAATATTTCAAGCGAGAGTTTGAATATTAGTTTTACAATCATCGGTGTTAATAATAAGAATTATTATTATTATTATTATTATTATTATTATTATTATTATTATTATTATTATTATAAGAAAAACAGTGTTGCCCAAGTGACAAGTTGGGTGACTTGGTTTATGTTTCCTCCATTTTGACTTTCAAAGTAAAAGCGCATTATTCACACTTCCACTCTTCTTTTTCTTCATTTTTTTCTCCATCTTTATTGAACTTTGAAAGTTTGAATATATATATATATATATATTAAAATGGATAATTACATGATTTAATCGGTCAATAATTCGATCTATATATACGTAAAATGGTCTTGTTAAAACGTGTTTTCAGCTTAAACAGGTTTTACAATATATTTTAATTTCGTTTCCCATTGGATCATATTTTTCTTCCATTTGGCTATAGACTAATATGACTCTTAGTCGGAATTAAAGGCAGTCCTAAGGACTGTCATTTTAATATATACCACCAATTAATATTATATACGTATTACTGTTGGAATTACGTATTAAAGCAAACACACATATACATATATATATATAGAAAATAATAATAAATTCCTTTGTCACATTCAAAGTCGTTATTATTGATATAATGAGTCCACGTAGTATGCATATGACCGAACATGTATATTCTCTTTGATTATTAAAGAAAAATATTGAATATCATTCATGATTATACTTCAGATTTTAATGCCATTTTAAGCATTTATTGTTAATGTTAATATATGATTTTTTATCTATTGTTATGTTAGTTTCCGTATATGATTAATTCAATAAACTGAGAAATTTATACCAAATTACATTGTATCAGAATTATCTTTCATAATTTTCATGTTTTACCTTTTATCTTCTTATAAAATTACGTGCCTCGTCGTTGCCAAAAGGCCGTATAACCAATATTGAATCGCATATATTCTAAATATGAGTGATTATGTTGATTTGCGTGATGTAATTGCAATCCACTTTTAGACTTCGATTTTTTAATTTTAAATTCCCGATAAAATTTATGGATTAATTGTCCATATAAACAAGTTTCAAATTCTTTTACATTTAAAAATAATGTTACATTGTTTCGTATAAATAATTAAATAATTCCAAAATTATATTTAATATGATATCAAAATCTTATTTTTTTATTAAAATTTTTGAAATTGAATTATCGTTCATCATGTTTATATAATTACAATGTTCGTTTCAAAACTAATGTTTCAAAACTAAATGTAAATGTAAATATAGAAAAAGATTCTTATGAATAATGAACTCATATAATAATAAATAACTATAAAATTTTAAAATATTTTTCTATTAATTAAGCACTAAGCAATATTTGACAAAAAAAAAGTTTATGCCTAATTATGAAAAAAAAACAATTTATCTTCTCCTGGTTATTGCCAAAATATGACAGATCTCTCTCTTCAAAATATTGATGATAAAATTTGAAGAAAAAAAAGGTTAAAAGGTATAGCTAATTATTTTTATTAATTATTCTTCAAGTGGAACATCAGTGCCCTGTTGCCTTGTCTCAGTCCACACGCTAATTAGTTATATAAATTTATTTTTAATTAAAATAAATTATGACTAAGAGACTTCTCTTAAATCTTAATTGCGTCACATAAACCAATTACAAAGTGAAGTGATTTGTCCACATCAGTACTAATTATTCTATGGCCTATTTGGCAATTTTGTTGACTTTGTTGACCTCGATCCACGTAAAACTTGTTTTTCCATTCTTTAATTCTAATTACTTATTAATTTTAATGTTAAATAATTTTAATAAATATGAATACTTATTATTTTTATTTTTAAAATGTATATTAAGTAAACTTCTACGATCTATATAATAATATAAAATTATTTGAAAAAAAAATTGAATTTATATCATTCGTAAATATACTTAACATACTTCAAATGTGTAAGAAAACATATAAATGTGTACTTAAACCTTTTTTCTTGCAAAATGTAATGACATATTTAATATCAAAATAGCACAATTCTTTAAGAACATATTTAATACACAAATAGCACAACTTTTTTGCCGATTCCAAATTAAGAAGATTTGCAAAAAGAATAAATAAAGGCAATCTTATATTTACCGCTTACAAATTGAAATCATTTTACTTGAAGCTGTAACGCTAAGTTTGTGCGTACCATGTCGGCAACTTATTTTATAATTTTAAAGTATTATTAGCCGTTATATCAATCAATTGGCAAAAAATAACATATGTATATTTTAGATCTATATTTGAGTTATAGAGATAATTTTAATATAGCTTTCTATATTTGAAAATAATATATTGAATCGGAGATTTAAAAGTTCTAACATTCTAAAAAATGGGTTACATGGTTTATGTAGTAATGTGGAGAAATAAACAATAATACTTAATCATACTAAAACTATATATTTTATAGTTTGAAGATTCAAATTAGAATAATTGAAAAAATAGGAATATATAAAAAGCAAGGAAAAATATTTTATACTGCAAAGCTGCATTGAGTAATGCGACCTTCACGACTCACGAGCAACGTGGTTGAACAATATGGACATTAAAGTAAAAATATTTTTATTGAAATATATCACATTTATATTGCAAATGGATTAGAAGTAACCGTATTATTAGCCATATAATTATCCCAAAAACGTAATGCTATTGGTCTAAAAGACTCGTGATTTTGACTACATCATATCAAACATCACAATAATATATATATAATTATACTGTTTCAATTTGATCAACAATAACTAGGAATATATAATACAATATTGATAATATATATATATCAGATAAATGAAACTATTTGTTTGAATAAAATTGAAGATAAAAGTGTGTTTTACCTAAAAAATGTATTTTTTACGGGTAAAACACACTTTTATACGAAGAAATCTCATTAAATAACGCATTTCCAAGACACAGAATGTAATGATTATATTTAGGAAATTTGTTTTGAACTTTTTATAGTTATTTTTTAAGGTCACACGATGGTCCAAGAATGATTGTTGAAATAACAAAAAAGACCATATTTTGTTTGTAATTTAAATAATGGGGTTATGATTAGTTGGATAGTACGTATAGCATTGGTAATGTATATAATTAAGGAGTGATAATTTATCCTAATTACGCATTACGCAAATATAATCACGTGCTTGGCCGCGAACGGTGGATCCGAGTCCACGTGGACGATTGATCAAGCAATAGTCAAAGATTTCCTAAACCCTACATGATGTTATTCTCATACTAATCATCATTACATATCTATTAGGGTTGATTATGTATATAGGGGTTTATTTGTAATTATGCTTAGTCGTATTAAGTTAGTCACGTTCTGTAATTTCTATTTAAACCGGACTTCGACCTAATAATACACACAGTATTCATTCTAATTTGGTATGGTATAAGAGCCTATCGTCGTAAGAAATTTTTATTTTTTCGACCGCCGCCGTTTTTAGCCGCCACCATCTTTCGTTTTCCGTTCGCCGCCGCGTAGATTCGCCGCCGCGTAAATTTCGCCGCCGCCACAGCGTGACAGTTGCTGTTCCGCAACCTAGTCTCTGTTCCGCTGCCACCGTCGTTCCGCTGCCTCCGTCGTCACTGTGATCCGTCGTCACTGTTGTTCCCTTTCGCCGAAGTTTAAGTCTGTTGCTGCTTCTTCTTCGTCGGTTTCATATTCCAGATTTCAACTCTGCAATTTCGCTCCTCGATTAAATCCCGCATTTGTTGCCGTCGCCGGTTTGTTTGTGCCGCCGCCTCTGTTCTTTGTGCCGCCGCCGCCGTGCGGTTCCTCTCAGATCCGCAGTCTCTGTTCCGCTGTCCACAGTCGCTCGCCGTTTCGCGCAGATCCCGTCTGCAGATTCACACGTTGCAGACCATCGTGCAGTCGTCTGCAGATTCACACCATCGTGCAATCTCTCTAACGCAGATCACATCGTGCAATCTCTTCTGCAGATCCTGTCCTTCACGCGCGTCCGTCGACCACCGCCGTCCGCTGCCCACCGTCGCCCGCTGCGCGTGTAATCGACAGATCCTCGGCGGCATCTATTTCTACTCGGCGATTTCCGAACAAAGTTTCGCTGATCCGTCGTTCCCGGCGTCATCCGTTGTTCCCGGCGTCATCTGTTACTGCGTTGCCATTCTGCCGTTCTGTTCCTACGTTCTGTCTCTCCGGCGCCTCAGTTCTCAGTCCGTGCGTCGTGCTGCAATTCTGTCTCTCCGGAGTTCTTAGTTCGTGCGTCGTGCTGCAGCCTCGCCCAGTTTGTCCGCGCGCCTGCCGCCGTGCTCTCCGCGCGCTTCTCTGCAGAAATCTCTCCGCGCGCTTCTCCGTCGAAATCTCTCCGCGCGTTTCTCTGCAGAAATCCCGTCGAAGAACCCAGAAAACGGGTTCTGTTTGTGGTTTTTTTTATTTTATTTTAATTTTTTTTTAAAAAAAAAATAAAAAAAATAAAAAAAACTAAATAAATTCGCGCACGTTACCGGTCTCATGGTTTTCCAGCCAGATGTAGTCGACGCTCAGATGTCCGGTGCTGCTACTATTCAGCCAACTGTTGCTCCGCCGCCGCATGTCGTAATTATATGGTATTTAATTAAAAAATATCATTAGATGAGTTACTTATCGTACTTTACCTAAAAAAATTATTAATTATCACAATTTTTATTTGTTTATTTATATTTTTGTTTTATGCGGTAGCTCCGTGAACAAGTTTAAGCGATAAGTGGGTCCAAGTGACGTGGCAGAAAAGTATCTGAATCTCAATTATATAGTCGTAATAATCATATAAAAATATAATTAAGATATTTGTCTTATTCTTCAGTTAGTTAGGTAGGAAAAAATATTTAATCATGCGATTCAACAACATAATATCATTATCATAATATCGTCATATTATTATGATTATTTAACAGCACTTAAACTCGTCCATGATCATAGTTACTGAAATAATTACAATAAAAAAATACTCCAAGGTGATAATTATCTTATGCATAAACATAAGATATAGTTTAAACTATGTAGTTTGTGATTAAGACAATTATACTGTCATATTGTCAAATATGAATTTGTTTCTAATTAAATCTAAAAGTTAGTTTAAGAGTTTAGGGTTGTTCATTACCATATATATATATATATATATATATATGAATTTAAAGTTCATATCCTAGCTGACGTTGGACAATTTATCATAACACTTCCATCATGTTCTGATTCGATTTTGGAACGTAGACATCACAATCAGGAATCCAACATCGATAAATTCAAATAAGAACGAATTAGACTCTAATACCATGTTAAATATGGATTTACATAACTATTCCCAAAAACTAAGTAAAAAATTTAAGATTGTTCAATATCATATATATGAATTCAAAGTTTATATCCTGATCGATACAATAAAATTTATTATGAGATAAACGGATTATGAATTATTAAATAAGTCTTATTTCTTTGCTTTTTTTAAAGTAAAAAATTAACTTTTTGTCTAATATATTTATCCGATGCAATGATATGTTATATACGTTTTCTTTCACGAATCTATATGTTATAGTTCGAATCTATATAAAAAAGTTAAATTTATGCTATCCGTTAAATTATCCCGATAAAATTGTATTTTTTTCTTATACTAATAAATCAACGGCCAATTTTGATTGAAAATATACAAAATTAGGATTGGATTTGGGTCCATAATTGACGATGACGTGTCAGTTGACATTTCATATGTATCCATAACACTTCACACGTTTTCTCATCCCACTTGCAAGACCCAACCATTATAAGAGACTATGTGGTTGATTATTTGATATCGACTTTATTGTTCAAATATAATATAAAAATTATTTTTTTACAATTACTAAGTAATATATATTTAGATATAAATGGATAAGATTATAATAACTTTCTTACCCCCGAAAAAATATAATAACCTTGACATACTAAGTGTTCTCTTCATAAATATTATAGTTCAAATGAAATCAACCTTAACTACATAAAAATCAATTAGAAACATGAAAATATATTTTACATTTGAATTCATAATAGAGTTGACCTACATTTTTGGACATATCTATTTAAGTATGAATCATACATACATCACATGTATATTGATGAGGATATTTATTGGTACATAACAATAAATATTTAATTTATTTTGCACATAAAATACATTATACTAAATGCATAAATATAACGAATGATATAATAGTAATATTTACCGACGGTAATTCAAGTGAATTTGTTAAGCCAATGAAGAGATGCCAAGTGGAAAAGGATTAGACACGTAGGGACCCATTAATGGATCATCTCTCCGTACAACGAACATGTCTAATGTGTTATTAACATTGTTATGATCTTTGATGTGTTTCCACTTTAAAACCCAATCATATTATTGATTTTGTAACGTAATCTGATTTCTTTGTCGGGCAAAATATCTATTTTAGTTTTTTTTTCATTATTTTATATATAATAAAATTATGTAAATCTTTAAAAAATTTGAACTAATAAAACTTCTCAATCGATTTAATCATTTATATTAAAGAAATTATAGCAAAGACTTCTCGAAATTTCAATGTTGGGAAGTTTGGTTGTTTTGCTATTTATTATAAATTGATGGTGGAATATTATATAAGTTATACAAGAACTTTGCAATGAATAAATTAGTTTAATCAAACTTTATTCAATTTAAGGAGAATATGGATATAATTCAGGAAAAATATTTTAAAAAAAAAAATATAGAGACATGTAAAAAAAGTACATCTCCCAATGTTGTTTACGAGGTTCCAGATGGCGTAGGCAAAAAGGAGCCAACAATGAACTCAATTCATTAGGTGAATCATCAATTATTTTCAGATAAGATCACATCTTTTTGTTTTTTATATTATTGTTACATCAAAATGTGACATTTATATATATATATATAAATAAATATGGGTGTATATATATGTACACACAGATTATGAGATATATGAAAGCTTCAAGAAAAGCCTTCAAGGGGGATGAACTAGAACAAAAAATGGAGGTCCATATGTCATGTGAAGCCATATCCCACTTGGATCTTAGTGGGTCCCACTACCGCCATAAAACACCCGCCTTTTTATTTTCCCCTGTTTTATTTATTTATTTATTTATTTTATATATAATATAATGCAAACCCAAGATTTTGTATTAGCAGAAACAAATCATGATTAGGCCTATCTCAATTCTGCATAACCTATTATAGAAAATTATGATGCTTCAAGGATCCGATTACGATTCATTTGCATTTATGGTAATGAATTGTAAATGGCAACATGCCCATTATACCGACATATAAATGGGCTCCAATGGAAATAATAAAATAGTAAAAAAGCAAAACTGAAATAAAATGGAAAACCGTATATAAATTATGTGAAATTTATTAAATACATGTACAAAAATTAAGAGTCGTAGTACTAATATACAGAGCAAAATTTGGACACACCTTCTATCTCTCTTCGAATCTTCCTGGTTGTATTTCCATTCTTGTAAGGACTGACCCCACACTTCCCATATCGTATTATTGACCTTTTTTATTATTTTTTATTCACTTATCATCTTATGCTAATTAATACCCAGATATATATCCCTATTTTTCACTTTAAACCTCAAATGTTTTTTTAAAAAGTAAATAAAAATAAACAAATAATATCATGTACATGCACTTACCCTCATGTGCCTCTATTGGTCTATCTATCTATATCTATATATATATATACCCACACAGACACACATATCGAACCATACGTCAAGAAAGAAAGAAAAAAAAAGAAAAAAAGAAAACCTAATATTATCTCAAACTTCATCTGTCAATCTTGATTTATCAAATTCTTCAAGAAACTCAACAAACACAAGCTATACGCACACACAAAATGGAAAGTGTGAGCTGTATTGACGATAGCACCACCAGTACAAGATCCTTTTCTACAGCCACTCCGGCGACCCCTCCTCCGGCTACGGAGGAGTCTGCGAATCTGGCATCTTCTCCGGTGGTGAGACTTTATCGTATGGGAAGTGGAGCTAGTGTCGTTTTGGATTCTGACAACGTTAACGGCGTTGAATCACGGAAGCTTCCGTCGTCCAAGTACAAAGGCGTCGTGCCGCAGCCAAACGGCAGGTGGGGCGCTCAGATTTACGAGAAACATCAGCGCGTGTGGCTTGGAACCTTCAACGAGGAAACGGAGGCGGCCCGCGCATATGACATCGCCGCTCGGCGTTTCCGAGGACGCGATGCCGTAACCAATTTCAAATCTTTGGTAAGGGACGGTAGCCGAGACGATGAAGACGGTCGAATCAACGCCGAATCGATCTTCCTCGAGGCTCACTCCAAAGCCGAGATAGTCGACATGTTGAGGAAACACACCTACGATGAAGAGCTTGAGCAGAGCAAACGGAGGTTCCATCTTACGGGGATTGACGGTAACGGAAAACGTTACGGGCGGGCGACGGCGCAAAATGAAGACGATGGGGACAACACGCGTGAGGTACTCTTCGAGAAGACCGTGACGCCGAGTGACGTCGGGAAGCTGAACCGTCTCGTGATTCCGAAACAGCACGCGGAGAAGCACTTTCCGTTACCGGCATCGACGTCGTCAGGTAACGGTAACGGTAACGGGACGTCATTGCCGTCGACGAAGGGCGTGTTGATGAACTTCGAGGACGTAACGGGGAAGGTTTGGCGGTTCCGTTACTCGTACTGGAACAGTAGTCAAAGTTACGTTTTGACCAAGGGGTGGAGTCGGTTCGTGAAGGAGAAGACTCTCCGGGCCGGAGACGTGGTTAGCTTCGAGAGGTCTACAGGACCGGACCGGCAGCTTTATATCGACTGGAAAATCCGTACCGAACCGGACAATAACCCGGTTCAGGTAGTTCGGTTATTCGGCGTCGATATCTTCAGTGCAACTTCAGAAGCAAACGACGTCGTTCCGGTGTGTAGCGGTAAAAGACCTCGCGACGGTGATTTCTTTACGTTAGGTTGTTCCAAGAAGCAAATGATAATTAACGCATTGTAAAAAAAAAAGAAAGAAATTTTGTACACGCTTGTGAAATTGTAAATTACAACGAGATGAGAAAATGAAAAAAAAATGACAAGATTAAAATTTTATTTATTTATGACTGTAGATTTTTTTTGTAAATATCTATTGAGATTTTGATTTCGAAATGGTTGAATTGGAGAACGACAACATCTATCGATCTCTTAATGATTTCGTACGTCTGAAATTAATTAACAAATTGATTTTGTGTACGGTCACTAAAATATGACCCCTCCCTAACAAGTCGATGCCACCGATAATAATAATAATATTTTGAGCCATGAATTAATAATTAATAGTTACATATTGAACTTAATAATTATTTGTCTTTTGCTTTAAGATTCATGCACCTTATTTATTATTCCCTCTTTTTTTGTTCTCTCAAATTTATAAAGGGAATAAATTATTGCTGTTGCGTTCACATTTTTCCCACCATTAATTAATAAAACAGATATATTTGGATCCATCTTCCTTCATTATACAATTGTTAATATATTCGGACCACCATAAATAGTATATATTTAAAATTTCCCTCATAATTCTCCACCAAACTATATGCAAGGATACGCCCATATTAATACATATACAAGTGTCTTGATGAGTATATATAATAAATTTGTTATTTTTATAGAATTAATATATAATTTTCTTATCCACTTGAGGGTAATGGGGACAAGAAATCCAAAACTATGGGGACTCCATTTCTGCATGTGCAATACCATAACTTGTTTTCCTATATTTTGCAACCAGACGTCCTGTTTATTTTACACTTATTTTCTCTGTTTTTTTTAATTTATCATTATCATAATATGGATATAAAAAAGGAAACTTAATTTAAAATTTGTACAATTATTATTATTTTTTTTATCAATAACTAATTCACTAAATTATATATATTTTCATTCGGGCCTTGTTATGATCAACAGAAACAATATCTATATTTTGGGCATATTTACTGCATTGGATCCACAAAATTGTCTAAGGCCCATTTATTTATGGGTTTTTATTTCTTGATACTTATTATTGGGCCTCGTCTTAATTTAATGCTTAGATATTATATATGAATTAGATTATATCCCACAGAAATTTTAGCACTTAGATTAATCAAAATCACCAACCAAATAACATTTCCCATTCTAAAATTTGCAGAGTTAATTTTTATAAAACAATATTTACTTTAGCTAGTGTTTTAATATATAGTAAGACATTGAATTTTTAAACATACTAGAAAAAAAACCTCGCGCGATGCGTATGCGATGATTTCGAATTATATCACATTTTTTTTTTCAAAAAGTAAAGATCCATAAATAATATGGTGCAACAATTGTTTCCTTTGGAAATTTTAGAGGAATATACAAATATATTCAAGACATTAAAGGAATATTTTTTCATATGCAAAGAATGACGATACAATAAGTGTTAAATAAAATTGCGGATTAATATCATAGATAATAGTTAAGCGGATAATGTTTGTGAATAAAAACGAAAGTATGGTCATAGTGATGATCTGTTTTGCAATTAGTAAAATTAAAAGAAATGGATATGATCCATAAAATGTTTTTAGGTGTATAATGTTTTCTGAAATATCATAAAACAAGAAAATGTTAGAATCAAATTAACGATTAACAAATATAATTGTATGTATGAATGTATATTAATTAAAAAGGATTAGAACAAACCAAAATTAATAATTATATTAGACCAATGAAAAAATTTTATTATAAGTTTTTAGCCTGCATAGAACGACCTTGATCAATGTTATTTGTAATGGCTAAAAATGTATGATTGAAGATAGCCAATATGTATTTCAAAGAAATATATTTTGCAAAAATACTGTGACATTGAGAGAAACATGAATATGTTGTATCTGTATGGTAACAGATTGTTAGAGATTTCAAGCATCAATTTTTTTATCGATCACAATCTTTTGCTCCCCATTGTGATTGTCAGATTGCGTGTTCATTGTATCTATATTCTCATCACCAACATCTAATAACCATTTGGAAAAATCAACATCTTATTGTTGCATGAATTGTCTCAATGCGACCACCCACAAGAAAAGCAGTTTTACCTCCAAATAGCTTCTTCCCAAATGCTTCTTCATTCATGACAGACAAAATATCTTGTAAAACCTTGCAACAGCTTCGATAGTGTGTTTTTGTACCATTGAGCTTCATCTGAGATAATTAGATCTGTTTTTACCAAAAAAATTGCTAACACACTTCTTTGTTTGAAATTACATGTAGATCTGTCAGTAATTTCAATGCAAATTTTGAAGCGAGAATGTGCAGTTCTACCCCTAGAAAGTAGCAGTGATGTTATACCAGAAGAAGTCACCGGAATGACTATTCTATCTTCTGATATCAACCGTGAAATTAACAGTCTAAACAAATATGTTTTCCCCGTCCTATCTGGTCCATATACAGAAATAATATTCCTTTGTTTGTTCTCGATTGAATCTATAATAGCGGAATAGATCTTAAGTTGTTCATCTTTCATGGTCTGAAATAATTTGAAATGCTTTGTTCTTTCTAATTATTGGTCAAACTACATTTTTTGACGTAGAAAAGTGTTAACAAATCCTTGCAAAATGATGTTGTGGACGAAACTAAATTTGATCTTATTGACGATGTTTCTCAACTACTTCTCTTTTCTAAACACTGTAAATATCATTGAATTATTATTTGATCATTGTTTCCATTATCTAGATCTTTAATTTAATTTTTTTAAACATTGTAAACATCATTTAATTATTCTTCGATCATTTTTACATTATCTAAATCGATTTTGTTAACACTCTGAATGAATGTTTTTCATTCAACCCATTTAATGAATCTACTCATATAGTTCCCTGTTTTTTTATATAGGATATTATATGTCCTTTTATATTTTTAAAAATATAATTAGATTTCACATGAATATATAAAAAAATAGTTAACATATTATTTAATATATTTTAAATTTTTATATAATAAAACCATATAATTTTCGTAATTTATAATTAATATATTTTTTAAAATTTTAAAATATTATTAAGTTATTTTTTAGATAACTATAAATTTATTATTATATAGAATACATTAGTAGATAATTATTCTTACATTAATAAACTTTTTCATATTTTATAATAATATAAGGAATCAATATTAAAAATTTTACGAAGGATATTATATTTATTTACTTTTACAAATAATTAAATTTGTATATATTAATAAAATATAGTTATAATATTTTTATAAAATACAAAATATAGTTGTAAACTACCCATAAAACATAAAAATTATGTTTTGAAATTTTAATTTTTAAATATTTAAAAATTGTTTTAATTTGAATTTTTAGATTTTTATTTAGTTTATCTATGTTTTATGAATTATTTGTATGTCTTAAAGTTTCAAATGATTTAAATGTTTTTATTTGAATTTTAGTAATTTATTTATATTATTTAAGAATTTTTATATATTTTAATAAATATTTATTATGTAATTATATAAAAAAATTTCAATTGGAGGGCATAGATAAGATAAAGTTCTTGTATTAAGAGTAAAAAAATATCACGACATTCTTGAAACACTCAGAAAACTCAACCAAATAAAAGAATTTCTATTACATATGTCCATGATAACACCAAGTGAGCACACATGGGTCAAATCACGAACTTCATTTGTCGGACGGTATTTAATATTCATAATAACTGGAAATACCATCATACACTGAATAATTAGATAAATTATTAAATACTCGAAAACAAGACAAAAAAATTCTCTCCACCAAGATCTGATTTTTCCTTTGGAGAAAACCGTGACACAAACAAAGACGAAAGACCAAGGTCACGTAAACCAATGCTAGAGAGCGACAAATCAAAATTTCTTGATTGTTAACATACAACTATAATAAAATCAAATGTCATTTCATTTGCAATGAAATTCTCGTTGGAACGTTTGTCATACATCATGTCTCTATTTGTGATCAGTTTGTCGATATTCTAGCGAAATCATTGGAAAAAATTGATATTTTTCATTTCTAAATTGAACGTATAAAATCTTTACGAACCAATTTGAGTTGATATAATAAAAAAACAATTGATTAATTGTATTTATAGTATTTATACATTTAAATTTAAATATTAATTGAAATGTCTGTGAGTTTATTTTAAAATCATATAGTACAATATATAAAAATTAAAAAAAACAACTTAATTTTCTCTTATATTTGTTATATACCAACACATTCAAACCATGTATTTAATGGTAGTGGAAATTACATCAAAATAAATTTAATATTTATAATAACTCGTGTTTTAGTATATAGTCAATAATCATTTTTATAATATAAAATAAAAAATAATGAACGAATTGTGCAATTAAATAGGTTATCCATTTAAAGGAAACCGTATTAATTTGGTTTTAATAAGGTGATCTAAAAATTTAAACAAAAAAATCCACATATTGTCACATGTAGAGATATACATAAACCTTGGATTTGTTTATGATTTGTACTATAAATCTCCATTAATATTTCGTTCTTTATGTGAATTATCTTCATTCACAATATATATATATATATATTATTTTCTAATAAATTATGTATTATAAATTAATTAATTCCAGTATATTTAATTATAATTTTAAAAAATAAAAAATATTTTAATAATTTTAAACTCCACTTTGAAAATAACATTATATTTAATATAGTATATAGAATCTTTGAACTAATATTTTTATTGAACAGAAATATATGTATCTAACCAAGATTTCAAATTTTAATTGATAAAATACATATTTTATTGATAAAAAAATTGGTTGGAAATGAATAAAATAACCATCTTAAAAGAATGTATTAAACACCAACATTGAATAAATAATGAGACTTAAAACAATAATATATATATATATATATATATCAGTTGGTTTTTGTAAATGTAATAAAAATAGGATCGTAAGATAAAATTGTAAATTCAGGTTGTTGAGGTAAAGAGTAGAAATTCAAATGAAGAGAAATTGAAAGAGTAAATAAGAAGTTCAAAGAGAAGAAGATGAAGTCAAAAGTGGATCCGGCGAAGTCAAAGTTGAAGAGAATCAGCAAGGAGGCGTAGCTGGAAAACCGGGGAGGTTAGCTGTGTATCAACGAAGGCAGATAAATGAATCTGACGACAAAAAAAAAAAGAGAAGGTGAACTTATCTGGACAGATATCGGAGAAGTACTTAAAAATATAGAGAATGTGTTCTTAGGTTTTTTAGTGTACTTAAAATGATATAGTGCTGAGTGGAGTGAAACAATTGATGGTTTATTTACGTCTAACTCATAGGGAGTTATCTGTGGAAATTTTTGATGTATTGTAAAAGATAACAAGTGTACTTAAAAATCAATAAGTAAATAAAACGAATATTGTTTTTATACATTTTGGTATCTAAGAATTGATTATCTATAAAATTATCTGTCTACAAGTTTTTCAGTTTTAAACAAAAGAATCATCGTTACCAATTAATTTCAAATTAAATTATCATATAAATCATCATTAAAATAATAAATAATATAATTTCATATCAAATTTTTCTATGTCACCTTAAATTTGATATGCATTTTTGTGTAGAGTAACTTATCCTTTATGTTGGGTCTTTATCTTAATGCAGTCACGTGGGAATTTGGTGGTCATATCGGTCCCCTCGTTTAATTTGTATTTTTATTCAATAATTTATTTTTTAGGATTTTTTTTAAATTTCTTGAAATCCAATCTCTTTCGGGTGATTTCAACTTGTAAAGATCGGATATTCCACGTGAAATCCGTTGATAAAGATTCCATTTTAAAATAAATAAATATAATAAAAAAACCGGGTATCAAGATTCAAACCGTCTAGTTCAAATATATCTAGAATTGGAGGTGATTATTTTGATTCAATTTATAAAACTGAATTATAATATTTCGATTTGATTTAAATATATATTATAATCTATTGAAATAAAAAATGAATATTTATGGAATTTAATATAATTATTAATCGAATAATTAAAAAATAATAAATCAGTTATTTCAATAAATTTTAAAATTTAGATAAACGAGATTAAATTAATAAATCTTTTATCGTGTATATATATTAATAAATTTGAATTTAATACCAAATTCTAACGATTTTTTTAAATCAACTTATGACGTGTAAGTTTTTGTTTTGACCATTTATATATGATAAAATTATATTTATTATCGAAGAATAATCGGATTAATTAAATTTAGATTTGTTATATTTGTGTTTTTAAATTATAATTAAATAGAATCAAAATTATTAAATTTATTTATTGTTGTATTATTTATTAACATTCGAATAATCAATATTTATTACATACAAATTCAAATTTGTTTGATGATATTACAACAAAAAAAATTAGATTTAGTTATATAAAATATTTAAACGAGTAAACATAAATATTTGATAATATATTTAAAAATTTGAAAGTCTATAAGAGAAGAAATAAATGAAAGGCGACACTATTTTTGGATTTATTAATTTTAATAAATTAAAAGGTTAAGTATTTTATTACTATTTGGTTAGTTTAACGGGAAGTCATAAAATTCATCTGAATATTTCATAAAGAAAAAAACCCTTTTTGGGTGATGGTTGTTTTTTTTAAGGTAAAGGAAGAGCCACTTGGCTTTTAAGAGAACCCAAAGGTCACATTTGCGAATCATTTATTTTAATTAAGGTATTAATTTTTTTGTTAATAGTCTTTTACCAAACACAGAATATCCCATAAATATAAATATACTATACCACAATCACTACAAACCGAACAATGTTGCACTGTATATTGAAAATATATTTAAAAATATATAGATAAATTTATTCGTATTTGATATATATGCATAAAGAAGAAAATAAATATTATTTAAATATTTTAAAATTTGGATTCTAGCTCGTTACCAAATCATAATATTATCTGAAAATTAATTATTATTTACTTTTTTATATAATATATGGGTACTAAGATTCTGAGGTAAATATTTTATATTATCCATCTACCAATTAAATTAGTTTGAATTGAATTAGATTCATATCATATAGTAAATTGATGTTTAATTTTTAAAAATTAAAATTAATGATAATCAGACAAGATGGAATCTTTAAAACGGAATAAAAATTTTATTTTGGAAGAGGAGAGATAGAACAAACAATACGACGACAGTATTTTATTTTACCTAAGAAGATGATAAGTTTTGAAATAGTAGAGAATATATTTGGGACACCGAGACGATAAGTCGTATTCACTTTTTATTTATTTATTATTTATTTGTTGTTTTTATATGTAAACTTTTTTTTTTCCTAAATGGAATAATTCGTTACATATGTTAATTATCATGTAACATATTCCCTATTGAAATCCAGAAGATTCGGCAGTGGACCCTTCATGCGTACGAACCAAGAATTAAATTTTCATTTTAGAATTGTGGCATCTGTAACCAGCTCATTACAAAATTATAATATTATTTGAAATTGAAATATAAGTTATGTGGGGTACTAATTAATTATTTTTTAACAATTAATATTCACCGCCATGCAAACCTAAAAATATATCTTTTCATTGGTCATGCATCATGACTCATAAAATGCCACGTTGTTACGTTCTTTTCTTCCACAAGCGTATCATTAGGGACGAGTAAAGTCGCATGAAATAAATTAGTCATAGTAAGATTATACACTTTATGTGGAATTTTATTTTTTTTTAAATAATAATGTGTAAAATATTTCAAAGTTTATGACTTTAAATTGGGTCATTTACTTGTGCAAAAGATCATGTGTTATATGGCAGTATAATTGGATCGCAAGATAAATATTTTGACATTTGTAAAGTTATTATTTAATGATAAATATTTTAACATTATTACAAATTATATAACATTAATAAAAATATTTTAAAATTTTTCATAACTTTTGTTATTAATAAATGACCCATTAAATTGCACAGAAAATCTAATAATTAATTCTGTTGGATTTGGTTTTGATGGAAAAGGAATAAATATGATATGATATTAATCCGAAATAAAGATATGGACAGTTTTCTTGGTGGATATCATTTCATTTCACGGTCGTTGTCTAAAATCTCAAACCATATCAAAGACGATGTCTTAATTTCACAGCCCAAATTTAAAACAAACAAAAGATCAAATTCTCTATACACATTTATTTTATTCAAAATTTTTAACCTAAAATAAACCACCATTTTTTGTTACAAAAAAAAAAGAACAAAAGATTTTTTCTTACACTCACAAGGACTCACGACATTGATGTCGTAGTCGTGTCCGTAGAGGATGATGTGGCCGGAGAGTTGCAGCGGCCACCGCTGATTCTATCTTCCGAACGTTTTGGAGATGCCGGCGATTGCCCCGTCGCTGCAGTCGTCACCGGCGCGTACACTGCGTTGGCTCCGTCGGCCTGTGGCGGCTGAGATGGCACCCAGATTCCTCCAACCACTACGAATTGCGGTTGCTGTGCGTTTCCTCCGCCGTGAGTCGCCGGCCTTCTCGTGTGAAGTCTGTATTTCTGAGAGACAAAAGGAAAATACATAATTATCTTAAACGAGGAATGGATTAAGAAGAGATTATTGTGGAATTGCTTATGATATGAAATGATTATTAACCTGTAAATGGCTCTTAACTTCGTCATTAGTTAATCCATCCACTTTCATTAGCTCTCTAATCTGCTTCGGCGTAGCAACTGCAAATTTAATCAAATTCCATTAAAAAAAATTAAACTTTTCATCACGAATCATTAAACCCATTTGGTAACCGATGTTATCTTACCATGAGATCCACCGAGTTGTTGAAGCGCGTTGAGGAACCGCCGGTGTAATTCTGGTGACCAACACCGCCGTTGCTTCCTCTGCGTTTGCGTTTCCGCTTTCTCTAACACGCGTTTTACGCCGCCGGTTTCCACCGTGGAGCTCGACGTTGTCGGTACCGGAGCCAGAGCGATTGCTTTCACCGGTTGTTCATCACTCTTAGGTACGAGTTTCTCCTTCTGAAATGGTTGAAACGCACCGCCGTTTCGGTTAACCTCTATAACCGCCGCAGATTTAGCAGTTTGATCCTATAAAAAAAAAACAAGTTAGGGTTTCATGGAAACCGCTTTCTACCATTTTCTCTCGGGATTTTCTCGGGAAACAAAATGTTTTACCACTGTTGGTTGTGGATCCGGCGACTGGTTCCATAACTGAACAGATCTAAGCCAGTCTGATTTCTTCTTGTCGGTGTTCATCACAATTTTATCATCTCCATCGTTCTCAGATTCACGAGATTCATGTTCACCATCTTCTTCACAACACGAACTCCTCTTGATAGGGATGAACTCTTCAAACACACGACCACCGCACTCACTCGTTGTCTGTTCCGAACAATCCGACTGTCCGTACACATAATCCGACGACGTACTTGATAACTCCCTCCGACACGCCTCAATCGCTGAAAAAACACAAACAAAACCAACATTTAAACAAAAAAAAAACCCAAAAAAATGATAAATACAAAGAAAAGAAGAAATAAAGTGGAATTTACCTTGAGTAACAAGCTCTAAACACAAAGGAAGCTCACGCTGAAAGACCTGGATCTTCTTTTTCTCTTCTTCAAGAGCTTCAACGTACTCATTACACATATGCATTTTCTGGGCGTAATTCATGTTCATGTTCACGTTCTTAAGCATTATGAATCTCTCCAAAACAAAAACAAAACAAAGCCCTGTAATTGCTATGGCCACCAACAATAGATAGATCCCGAGGAAGAAGAGAAGAATATCGGATCTAAATAGAATTTAGAAAACGGAATAAACTTGAAGAGGAAGAAAGAGAAGAGAGAGGGTGGTGGTCGTGTAATAAAACGGACAGAAAGGGACCGAGGTCGAGGCGTCGCGTACCCAAACGAATCTCTCGTGTTTTTGGGATTAGACAGTTTTGTTAAGGGATAAGGGTATAACCGTAATTTCCTGTTTGATAATTCGAGCATGAGATTCGCTTTTCGTCGCATCTTGTGTCTCTGTGCTGGCGATGACGTCAGCGTTTCTCCCGATAAGATCCAGGACACCTATCTCTTTTCTTCTTTCGATTTAGTAAAAAAGAAAAAAATCCAATGAGAATATAATTCGTATATATAAATATATATCATATATAGAAAAAAAGTGAATTTTAGCAAATTAGGACAAGATATTTTGGTCTAAAATTAGGAAAAACAAAACAGAAAAGACAATAATTGGATTCTGATAAGTTATAAGGGAAAGATACACGTGATAATAAATAAATGGATTTTGACTGAGTTATGGGAAAAAAATGCTACATTGAATTTTCTTATATGCTTGTAACTCATATGTGTTCTTTTTTTAAATTGAGATATTGAAGAGAAATGACACTTTGTTACTTTTTATTTTTTATTCATGAAGAGAAAAAAGAGTTAGCGGTGGAATATTCCTTTGCGAGGAAGAATCACGAGAAAATATTAGTACAATTCCATAAATACGACAAACACATCATTTTAAATTAATAATTATAAAAAAAAAATTAAAAACGGGGAAGGGGGAAGAATCTTTTGGATGGAAGCGTGAGATTCACACATTCCTATGCCGCGTGTGATAAGAGTATGGTTCAGCCGTATCACGACCCTTCACGCCTTCGAAGAGCCACCTCCTCTTTGTTACTTCCTCACGCGCTTTTGTTGCGCGTGTCCTCACGGGTTTGGAATTCTTATGTGAAATGCTGACCGCATTTGGTATAATATTTGTTCCAACGGACCATTGTAAGATCTAACCTGACTACAAACACAATCTTTAATTTAGATATATTTTTTATATAATAATATTATATCTAGAAGAATATTATAACAATTTTTTAAAAAAGTTTTTATTTATTTAATAAATTATTTTAATTTAAGCGAGAGACACTCAACACCAATCATTACACGTTCTACATAACTTTGCATACGTTGTCGAAAAATCATGAAAAAGAAACTACCACGATATCAAAACTTGCATTACAAGACAGATACAAACGTGTAAATACATTTACAATTTTACCCTCCATAATGGTTTTTTTTTACGTGGAACCAACCCAAAGAAGAAGGCAAAAGAAATCGAAAAGATAGAATAAGAAAGGATTGATGGGGTTGGTGACGGAGATCTCCACCTCCACCGGGACGCCCGGTGTGACTTCCACCACCGTCGCCTCCGGCAGCTTGGCCACATAAGAAATAACAAAAAGGGTACGTTAAATATGATTCATACAAATATGTTTTTAGGGTAAAAAAGCCATATACCTTAAATGATTCAATTGTTCCTTGGCTTTTGATTAATTTTGCCAGAATTCCCTTAGCATCAAGATCGCCGTTTTTCATCGGTACGATAAATCTATGGATCATAAAAGCGAAGAAAAATTTTAAATATGTGTTGAGCCTAACTAATCTCAAAAACTAATTGAAACCCACAGACACCGATCAAGAGCCGAATGATAGAGTGACTCACAAAGATGACGACCAGTGTCCGCCATATAGTGAGTCATTCAAACTATATTCGTCTTGGTTTTTGCTAAGTGCCAGTGGGTTGAAGTGCATTTTTTTTATCCAATATCGTATATATGAGTCCAAAATTCATATCCTAGTCGATGTGGGACAACTTATCATAGAAAAAATCGAAATTTTTTCTTTTCTTGATATGAAAAGGTAAAATGATAAAGAGTGAATTTTTTACTTGGCCTTCAAGAGTTTAGCAAGTTGAAGGGCATCTTCTTGACCAGAAACCAAAGTGAAATTAGGAAGAAGCTGTTTAACGACAGGGGTAATGACAATATCCGCTCTTTCCTTCGCAAGAAATTCCTTATCGTATACACAATGTGGTTCGTAGTAAAGGGAAATGTCGTCTCGTGGGGATACCACGAGATACCTGAAAAAATACGATAACAATGATTGTGATTTCAATGGAGAAACAAATAATGGAAAAAATGGAAAAGATGATGAGATCATAACCCATTTTCAGGGCGTTGCCATGGTGGACCGAGGATTGGTCCTACTGTGGCTTTCACTGAGATTTTAGAACCATTTTTCCCACTTAGCTCATAGCTTTCACCAGGTTCCAGATAAGTAACCTATAATATTTTGATCACATATCACAATATTCATGTATGGTTATATGAGGTTCGAGTTGCAAAGAAACTGGTAAATTTTAACATTTTTAACGTTATAAAAATGACTCGAAACGACTTTGATATTAACTCATATATATAAATCTATTAATATATGTTCCGATATGGAGATAACACAAAATAACAGTCTTTATGTCCATACTTAATTTTGGAAGGTGGATATCAAGAACATGGACTCAACATCAAAACATTTAAACTAGGGGTGATCAATACGGATTACCATATCGACCCAAACAACCCGAATCGTTTGGAATATGGGTTCAGATTTCAAAACCCGTCCGGTTTCGGGTCGGTCCAGTTCGGGTAAACCAGATAAAACCGGACAAACTGATTTAAAAAATAAAAATAAAAAATTTATAATTTAAAACTTTTTAAAAATATATAACCATTAAAAAATACCCGTAGATTTTTATATATATATATATTTTTATGTTATATTTGATATTTTATTTTTGTTTTATATTAAAAAAACGAATTATCCAAAGAATACTAAAACCGAATAAACCAAATTAGGTATAATACCCGAAAAACCTGAATAACCCAAATTAGATATAATACACGAAAAATCCGAATAACCCGAGCAACCCAAATATCCAAATGTAATTTGAGGTATTTCAGGTCTAATTCTTTTGAATCCCAAAAACCCAAACCCGGACCGAAAATATTCGGGTTCATTTCGGGTCCATTTTTTTCAAAAACCGAGGAACCTGAACCGAAACCCGATTGACCAACCCTAATTTAAACAAGAGTGAATCAACATCTTAACTATAACAAATGGGTTTGGATTTAATTCAATCCAATTCAGAATTGTCTAAGACCATATATATGAATCCATGAATACATTTTCTACCCGATATGAAACGACACTACCTTACAAGAGCAGAGTTTGTCATAAAATTTTCTTTAAAGTCCAATCTGGGATTGCCAGTAGAAGAAACAAAGAGAGTCATGCATCGAAAATTGAAGTTAAAGCCTAGAAAAAAGGGAGATACCTAATTACTGACAACATGCTAATCCGATACTCTAAGCAACACAATTTTCATGTTCTGGACAATAATTGTGCCATTAGAAACAAGCAACAGACATAGATATAGAGATGAAACTGTACTTACATCTTTGAAAAGAGGATCTAACAAAGGTTTTGCATTTGGAGTTGCTATGACCTTCACGTTCGGCAACCTCTTTGAAAGTGGCTTCAGGGTTTTGAGATGACAATGATCATCAAGGCTTTGAGTAATCAGCACACAATCAATTTCAGGGAGATCTTCAAGCTGCACTAGAAAAAATGTTACAAAGAAAACTGTAGTTGTAGTTACGTATCAACACAATTGATTCCACCAACATGAATCGAGACGATAAAATTCGATAACTTAACTTATAGAACCATTCGATTTAGTTATGTATCAATACAAGCGATTCAATCAATAACGGTCAAGACTAGCGTATTCTGTCAAATATGGATTGGACCTAACTAATCCCAAAAGCTAACTCAATAGTTTAGTGTGAGTCCAAAGTTCATGTCCTAGCCGACGTGGGACAACTTATCTTAACACTCCCCTCATGCCAGACTCAGTCCTGGAGGGTGGACATCGCAATCGGGGGCCCAACATCGGTATATTCAAATCGGGACGAATCCCAACATCGTTATATTCAAATCGGGACGAATCAGGCTATGATACCATAACACGTTCAGCCAAGTTTCGGTGATTTTCCTTGTGTATGGAAAGCTTATACAAAGTTTGTGCCGAAATATATGCTGGAGTTTATGACCGGATCTTCCACAATACATTCAAGAACTTACTTTGACCAGCATTGGATTTAGTTATGTATCAATACAAGTGATTCAATCAACAAGGGTCAAAATTAGGGCATTCAAGAACTTACAAGTGATTCAATCAATAAGGGTCAAGACTAGGGCATTCAAGAACTTACAAGTGATTCAATCAACAAGGGTCAAGACTAGGGCATTCAAGAACTTACTTTGACCAGCATTGGGATTTAAAATTCATCTTCACCAGTAAATAATGAGAGAAGGGATGATAAATATGGTGTACCTTGAAGGTCTTTAAGAATTTCTTGGCGGCATCATAGAGCCATGGAATTCCAAAATCCAAATTACCCACCAGGATTGGATCAACCAGGATTCTCACTTCACCCACTTCCCAAAGCCAACTATTGCCCTAAATTCACATTTACCCATAAAATTATAAATGTTGAAGAACCCTAAAACCACAAATATCAAAGATATTTATCAAACCCACCTCCAAGTATGTGAGCTTGAACTTATCCGTCCCCGAATCGCTCAATCCGATAGCTCTGTCCTCCGACACAACAGAAGACACCACCGAGCGATACCATGAAACAGGCTGTAAGAGCCTGAGCGCGACGGAGAAGGAGCCTGATGCTCTGTCACGGATGGGAATGTAACGAGCCTGTGAGACAAGCGAGAACGAAGGTACATTACGGGCTCTGCTTCTGGTCGTAATACTGCTCGGTCTGCAACTCAGAGGCAGAGCAAAAGCCATGGCGGCGGCGTCGGCGGCGGAGACGGTGGCAAATGGGTATTATTTCCCGGCGAAGTTTGAACTAAAAGACTTGTTTATCAGCTCATATGGTTTCTGCTTTTGCCACCTGGTGCCACGAGAGCCATTATACCTGTTATAATTAGTTAACTTAAATTAATACTAATAATAATAATAAGTTAATAACAATATAATATAATATAATATAATAATAACAATAATTCAATTTCAAGATTGTATCGTAATCCATTCTACGAGAGCGAAACCGATTTCATCTTCCCAAGAAAATTCGTCTGAATTTTCCAATTTAGGAAAAATTCAACTCCAGGCGATGACTTAGAGAGAGCGATAGATTCTGGCAAAGGTTTCGTCTCTATAGTCTCTCTGATTCACGGGGTCGAAGATAATAAAACACCGAAAATGGCGGATAAACAGCTGATCGTCGTCGTCGAAGGTACCGCGGCATTGGGTCCATATTGGCAGACCATTGTCTCCGATTATCTCGAGAAGATTATCAGGTTTTTTTCCAATTTTCTTTCTTCTCTTCGTGAATTCGGTTTCGTTTGTCCATAGTTGCGGTCGTTGCTTGCTCGAAGCTAGGGTTTTATTTTCCTAAACGTGAGCCGGAGTTGATGCCATCGAAATTTTAGGTTATCCAATTTGAGGTTCTGTTTGTTCACGGGGTGATGAGTCGAATAAACATTGATCGATTTACTCTTGTGTCAGTGAACTGATTCCATCGTATATGTGATTCTCATATGATATTGTGTATGTTTGATCTAATATCGCATTTGGATATAAATCTTTATGCAAAATGCTGAATATAAGATATTCTACATCTTCTTGATGCCGTGTGAGGTGCAAAAAGTGACACAAGACACTTTAGTGTGGAGATTTAGTTTCTTTTTCCCAGACATAGGAATGGCAATGACATAGAAGGGACCAATTTGAACTCTAAGTTCTTAGATGTCTTTAAACATCTCCAAAGATCTAGCTGAATCAGTTTTTGGACTACATGTAATGTGTAGTGCTAGCAATTTCTGCTGTTATGTATGATACTGTTAGGTTTGGACAGATGTCAGATGCAAACATGTCAATATTTCCATCTATTTTTGCCTGATTGGCCATCCTAATGATATGTTAAGGTATCATTGACCATAGTTCTTTCGATGTTTGAATATGCTTTCAGATTTGATTGTGGCAGTATTGTTTTTACCCGAAATTAGTGTGCCGCCTTCGTTGAACTTGTTAATCTGAACTTAGAGATGTCCGAAAATTTTTGGTTAGGCTTGAGATTTTTTCACCCCTTGGGTTTAACGGTTCTACTGGGAAGGAATAAAATCGACGAAATTATGTTTCAGGAACTATGAGTTTTGGTATCTCCCTTGGAGTTACACAAAAAAATCAATGAGAAAGAGCTTTCCCAAGTTGTTTTGGCCCTTTCTTCTGAGGGAATACCAATTTTTTTAATGACCTTTTACGCGCATATCTTCTGAGGCGATTGAATGCGATGTCGTACCTTTTGATCCTTAAATTAGGGCATACCAAGCATGTGGCGTTTTTTACTTACATGCTCTGCCAAAGGGTATTGCTGTCATAGTTACAGAATAAGTTCATAACCCTATAAAAAACTTCTACGCGTGGTATTTGTAGCTTTGCGCCCATTGTTTACAGAACAAAGTGCGAAGTGTTACCTCCGTCGAAATTTTTGCATATGTTAGCGAGATTCCGTTCTTAAAACATATTTATTTCAAGATCTGGAGAATCTAGGAGATAATAAATTGGCGCATCGGGAAGGAAAAGTTAGCTTCTCTTTCCAAACCAAGTATTTTACAGTTACCGTATCTGCCGTGTCTTCGTCAACCACAATTATAAGAATACCTCATAGCAGTACTCAGAGCATAAGTTAGATCGGTATGGATGTGAAGCAGCTCGTTGTCCTTGTTGAGATGTCTGTAGATATGAGTCCCTTCTGGAACACCATTATGCAGGACTACTTGGTGCGGATTGTTAGGTCTGCACTTCCTTTCATATCTCCTCCAGACCTTCATATCCTTTACTTCGAAAATTGTAATAATCGCAATCAGCGAAAATAGGCCTTTACCGGTCTGTGCAGCCTTCTGTGAATCGACTGTTAAATATGTCGAAACTTGCATATCTATGGCAGATCTAGAAAAACCATTTGGACGACTATCTTCTCTGTCTGGAATTTCCCGTGTGTTAGAAGTATATTTCCATGATCTATTAATGAACTCTCTGCATTTTTTGTAGGTCTTTCTGTGGCATAGAGAGTGGACAGGTACCATATCTGACTTTCTACTCTTTCATCGTGTGAATACAACTTTTCATTCTTGAATTGGCATGTATGATATTTGTTTACAATAGTTGGTAAACAATGATTGCCAACATATCTTCTCAACGATCTAGAAACCGTAGAGCAAAAAGACAGCTTGATATTTTGGAGGTTATAATTGATGATTGTTTATGTTTTGCTAAAATTGCAGAGGGTTACCGCTTCCAACTTCGAGCTATCACTGGTCACCTTTAATTCTCATGGTTCATATTGTGGTATGTATTCTGCACCATCTTTGTGATATTGTGATGCAAATAAAATATTCCAGATGGTTCATATTTGGTTATTCCATTCGTTTTTTCTCAGCTTGCCTGGTACAGCGGAGTGGCTGGACAAGAAACGTTGAAATGTTTATGCAATGGTTGTCTTCAATACAATTTGCTGGTGGTGGTTTCAATGAGGCTGCCACAGCTGAAGGGCTTGCTGAAGCATTGATGGTGGGTTACCTTTTTCATTATAACACATAGCTATAAGTAAATATATTTTTGAGGCGAACCCAACAAATAACATGGACTACCTTTTGATTTCTCGGTTTGATACCATCAACAAGTGTTATGGTCAGGCGGCTCTTGCATATTGTGCTGTTTTTGTCAGTCATTTTAATGTTTTTAAAATCTCATGTCTTCTTCTTCTTTCATGAACAGATGTTTTCTCCTCCTTCAGGCCAAGCTCAACCGAGTAATGATTTCAAAAGGCACTGTATCTTAATTGCAGCCAGCAATCCTCACATATTGCCGACACCAGTATATCGCCCACGGTTGCAAAATGTGGAAAGAAATGAAAATGGCGAAGGACAATCGGAAAGTCGTTTGTCAGATGCCGAGACAGTAGCCAAATATTTTTCCAGGGTACCATATTTGTGATTACTTTTTCTTTCTGTATTATGACGTTTAGTCGTTATATGCTTCAACTGCGGAATTCTAACCTCTCGTAATGATCACAGTGCGCTGTTTCTCTATCTGTCATATGTCCAAAGCAGCTCCCAAAGATCAGAGCAATATACAATGCGGTGAGACTGATGATATGTGTCTGCATGTGCATTTGCATTTAATTTGGAATGCATCTAACACATATCCTTAATGCCTGCTTACCTTTTTCACACTTACCATTTCAAGAACTGTACAAAAACAACGGATATAGTTATAATAAAAGCTACATGCTGATGAAAGACTACTTTTCTAAGCTACTGATGAGATATTTTCTGATGCAGGCAAAGCTCAACCCTCAAGGCGTGGACCTGTCGATTGACACTGTCAAGAATCCATTCTATCTTGTCCTAATTTCGGAAAATTTTGTGGAGGCACGTGCTGCTTTAAGTCATTCTGCAACAAATCTGCCACAGATTCAGAGCCCTTTGAAAGTGGACAGGAGTACAATTGTTCCACCTACTGTTACTGGGCAACCTCCAGCTCCCGTTGCATCAGGTTATACATCTACTGACTAGGCCCTTTTTCTGCTGAACATTGTTGACACCGCGACTCTTCTACATTTTATCTGCCTTTTTTTACTAAATATTTGTCCCTTGTTTTCAGCAAATGGATCTGTTCTGACTCGGCAGACAGTTTCTGTTGGAAACGTACCAAATGCTACTGTAAAAGTTGTAAGATACTTGAATCCTTCCATTTTTCTTGGAGAAGAGGTAGCTTTATTTTAAAATCTCATTTACTCTGGTATTGATTTATTCAGGAACCTAGCACCATATCTCCCATGGCGGCTCATCCAAATTACCCCCATATTCCATCTGTTGTGCGTCCTACAACGCAAGCAATTCCTGCGATGCAAACATCTTCAGCATCTCCAGTTTCTCAAGAAATAGTCTCCAATGCTGAGAATGTACAAGATATCAAACCTGTAGTGGGTGGGATGTCGCAGCCACTGCGTGTAGGCCCTCCTGGTGGAGCCAATGTTAATCTACTGAATAATCTTTCTCAAGTACGGCAAGTCATGAGCTCTGCAGCTCTTGCTGGGGCAACTTCATCAGTTGGGCAAAGTGCAGTTGCTATGCATATGTCAAATATGATATCAACTGGAATGACCACATCTTCTTTGCCTCCACAAACTGTTATTTCATCTGGACAACAAGGGGTTACTTCTGGTTCAGGTACTCTTATGGGGACTACTCAAGTGGGACAAAGCTCGGGTCCTAATTCCTACAGTTCTCCAATGGCCAATGTTACTGGAAGTTCGAACCTCGGTGTTTCACAACCTATGCCAGGGATGAGCCAAGGAGGTCATCCTGGAGCACATATGGTGCAAGGTGGAGTTGCAACGAACCAAAACTTGATGAATGGTCTTGGTCAAGTAAATGTCTCTTCTGGGACTGGTTCAATGCTGCCTACACCAGGAATTGCCCAACAAGTGCAACCAGGGTCACAATCGCTAAACACTTCAGCTTGTAATATGCAGCAATCGCAGCCATCTTCAGGCGCTATGCAGCAATCGCAGTCCAAATATGTGAAAGTCTGGGAGGTAAGGCAGTTACTTAATCCGAAAATACTGTGGTTCTATGTTTAATCTCACTTTTTCCGATTTGTATAGGGAAATTTATCTGGGCAAAGGCAAGGGCAGCCTGTTCTCATCACCAGGCTTGAGGTGTGTTTTTAGAGTTCACCGTTTTTGACTTTTGCCGCATTATGTACTTGCTAAAGCACATTTCCTTTCTTAAATCACATTGAAGTTTAACCTAGCAAAATAGTAATACATTTGGTTAAGTTTGACAGGGTTACAGAAGTGCTTCTGCGTCTGATTCGTAAGTTCATAACCTGTCTTCGTCTTTTTACCAGTTCATAATCTGTACATATTATCTCATAAACTTCTCGCTGAGTGTCCCATTGCCCTGAGAACAAATGATAGGTTCTGATTGCATATCTGTCTTTCCAATCCAATTTTGTGGGTCCTCCTCCCAGGTTGGCAGCGAATTGGCCACCAACTATGCAGATAGTTCGACTCATATCCCAGGATCATATGAATAACAAGTAATGCCCACTTGCTGGAAGTCTCTGTGAGATCATAGATGGATGTTATTTTCTTGCCATTTATACTTATATCTAACTATGCATGATCAGGCAGTATGTTGGCAAAGCTGATTTCCTAGTTTTCCGAGCTATGAGCCAACATGGGTTTTTAGGACAACTTCAAGAAAAGAAGCTTGTAAGTTTATCTTGATATTTCCGGGTTATCTTAGCTAAGTTTGTGAAATACTACATGGTTGTTGGCTGTAGCATCAAAGATTCTGATGACTGTTTTTATGAATCCAAAACCAATCGGCTTTGTGTATAAGTAATATAATCGGCTCGTACAGATTTGTATGTGATAGTTAATTTAAACCTAAAATTGCAGTGTGCCGTAATCCAGCTACCATCACAGACACTGCTGCTATCCGTTTCTGACAAAGCTTGCCGCTTGATTGGAATGCTTTTCCCTGGGGTGAGTATTCCTTTTTTAATTAGTTTCTTTCAAATTATAAATGTTTCTCCTTCGCCTAGAGACTTTCTCGAGTTTTTTCAAGATGAAATTGACAAAGACATCAATCCGTACTTCTCGTAACGTTGCTAGTTTCAGTTCTTAGTCATTTTGATCGGAATAATGCAATCAGATTTCAGTTCTTAGTCGTTTTGATGGGAATAATGCAATCAGAAACTTTTGCGGTTGGTTTAGGATATGGTTGTGTTTAAGCCGCAAATTCCAAGCCAGCAGCAACAACAACTCCAACAGCAGCAGCAGCAACAGCAGCAGCAGCTACAACAGCAACAGCACCACCACCAGCCGCAGCCGCAAACTCAGCAGCAGCTATCGCAGCTCCAACATCAACAACAACAGCAGCAGCAGCAGCTACAACAGTTCCAACATCAGCAGCAGCAGCACCACCAGCTCTCACCGTTCCAACATCAGCAGCAGCAGCAGCAACAGCAGCTGTCTCAGCTCCACCACCACCTTCAACAGACGCAGGTGCAAGCACAGACGCAGGCTCAGGCTCAGACGCCACCGCTTTCTCAGATGCAGCAACAGTCGCAGTCGCAACAAATGGTGGGATCAGTGATGGGTGGTCAAGCTTTTGGACAAGCCCCTGCTGGGAGATCACAGGGTCCATCAAACATGCCCGGACCTGGTGGCTTCATGGGTTAAAAACTATACCTTTTTCAGGTTTTGAGACTTAAAACCTTTTAAGCAAAACCATTTACCATTTCGTTTAATTCTAGTCTCTGATTTTAGTTGGGATCATGCTTTCAAATATATCAGAATTTTTTTTTTCATCTAACCTTTCAAGTATATAGAAATTATCTTGAAAATTTTTCCATATCTGAACAAAACAATGGTAATTCAGCTCGGTATGGTTATAATATAAAATAATCGATCGGGTATGAAAGCTTAAAATTCGATTAGATTCGGTTTGATTTTATTGTTATCCGAATAGCTGTAGATAACCGATGAATAATTATTGTTAATAATTAAATATTAAATTTTAAATAATATGTTTTAATTTATTTTTTAAAACATATTTATCATTCAAAGTCTTTTATCATTATTATTATTATTATTATTATTATTATTATTATTATATGATAAAATTGAAATAATCGAATAATAATCGAACAAATTAGAGTTTTAATTCGATTATAACATTTTGTTGATATAACGAACCGAATCAAACTGATTTAAATTTGTTATTGTTTAATTATTTAAAAAGATCGAATAACTCGTATCCATACTAAAAGAATCAAAAATTGATATGATCAGGTCTAGGTGTGACACTAATACTTATAATCATTAATTTTGAAAAATTAAAAACACATAAGAGATATAAGTAATTAAAAGCAATTAATTTGCATGAAAGTATTTTTGAATATGTATAGAGACAACAAGTACAAACAAACGATGCATATACCAAACAATTATCACTCATCTTCCAATTCAAAGGTGGTGGGTCTAATGTCCAAACTATTCAAATAATGTCGTCCTTCACCAACTCTTCAGAGCATCAATCAATCTTTTTTTTTCTTCTGATGGCACAATCTTTCATTATCTTTGGAATATATTCAAAGTCCCAACTAAAATTCTAAATTAAATTCATTTTACATTAAGATATGCTTAAATATTATTAGAGAAACGAAGAAAGAAAAACGCCATCCTTGCACTTTTCCATGTATTTTGCTCCTAATATTGGATTAATGCATCATCAAGTGGAACTTTGAAAAGCTATTATTTTATGCAAATTGATTAATATATATATATATATATATAATGAAAAGGTGTGTTTTATTTTCATATGCTATCATATTCTTAGTGGACACTTTTTAGTTTTCTCTTTGGTGGATGTTGGTTGTGGGCTACTCTCACTCCTTTTATTTTCTTTTCCAATTTTTTTTATTATTTCGATTCGGCTAATGAATCTTATTCCAAGTGGACTATAACTTGCATCAACTGAAATTAAAAAAAATATTATAAAGTGTGATTATGTGAAAAAAGGGATTTATTGTTCAAGTGTCATGTTTAACATGTTGTTCGATTCATATTTCACCCTAGATTTATAGGAAATTCTGCTGTTTGATTTGGATCAATGATACTGCTTACGGATTTGTTTTGCCATTTTAGTGTTTGTAGTGCTTTTCCAGTTGTAGATTTGCTTGTTGACGATTTATTGGTCGTTGTTGTTTTGTGGTCAATATGTTTTTGTTGTTTCCATTGTGTTTGCATGGGCTTTTTCTTAAAGGTTTTTTTACAGAATTCATTAATGATTGCTAATGGGCCTACGTTTCGAAATATTTTGGGCTGAGTCACTGAATAGACATAGACAGAAAATGGTTTCTACTTCTCCAGATGCTCCTCATAAGGTCACTATTATCTTCTTCTTCTTCCTATAATATGTGTATATATATATATATATATAAAGAAAGAATTGGTTGTGTTAAAACAGGAATTAGCAGAGCAGAGTGGAGAAAAATGGAGGGAGAGAGATGGGAAAAGGAGAGGAAAGTGGTGGTATTCCACTTTTCACACCGTCACTGCCATGATCGGCGCCGGAGTCCTCAGCCTCCCTTATGCCATGGCTTACCTTGGCTGGTAATTTTAACTCCTCTCTTTTCTATTCTTTCATTTCTTTTTTCCCAAAAAAAAAATCAATATATATATATATATATGTAATCCTTCAAGTGAACCAAGGCTATTAAATGCTACTAATTTTGATGTAATGGTTATTAGGAGCTCTCAAATTATGTATTATTAATATATTAGATATATTATGTTGTGATGTATTGTCTAAAGACATAAATCTTGTTCTCATATATATGGTGTTGAACAAATATAAAATTTTGTACTAGTTTTTGATATTAATGGGATCCAAACCTATATTTGACAGACGTGTGAATTATCTTACAATAGCAAGTCTTGGGATCTAATGTGTGTGATTGTGATTGAGCCAGGGGACCAGGAACAGTGGTGCTAGTGATGGCATGGGGCATGACTCTCAACACCATGTGGCAAATGGTGCAGCTTCACGAATGCATCCCGGGAACCCGGTTCGACCGTTACATTGATTTGGGTCGGTACGCGTTTGGACCAAAACTCGGTCCATGGATCGTTCTTCCCCAGCAGCTCATTGTGCAGGTTGGCTGCAATGTAGTCTACATGGTGACAGGTGGCAAGTGCCTGAAGAAGTTCGTGGAGATCACCTGCTCCGACCACTGTACGGACATTAGACAGTCCTATTGGATACTCATCTTTGGTGGGGTCCACTTCTTCCTCTCTCAGCTCCCCAACTTCAACTCCGTCGCCGTCGTCTCCTTGGCTGCCGCCGTCATGTCCCTCAGGTCAGGCCGTTAATTAAAGATAGAGTTGCCTCTCAAACTGTATATCCTATATATGCGTACATACGTACAATGCTCTCATGATGGAATTGTGATGTGTAGCTACTCGACGATCGCATGGGTGGGGAGCCTGACACGTGGCAGGATCCCAGATGTGAGCTATGGCTACAGAAGAACAAGCCCATGGGATTCCATGTTTAGGGTTTTCAACGCCCTCGGCCAAATCTCCTTCGCCTTCGCCGGACATGCAGTTGCACTGGAGATTCAGGCGACGATGCCGTCGACGCCAGAAAGACCTTCGAGGGTTCCTATGTGGCACGGCGTCATCGGCGCCTACTTCGTGAACGCCGTCTGCTACTTCCCGGTGGCTCTCATATGTTACTGGGCCTTCGGACAAGACGTCGAAGACAATGTCTTATTGAATCTCCAACGACCCGATTGGCTCATCGCTTCTGCCAACCTCATGGTCGTCGTCCACGTCATCGGCAGCTACCAGGTCAACTCCTCCTTTATGTATAATAAATAATAAATATGGATTAATCAATAATAATGCAATATTATTATAAAAGTACAAGTATTATGAATGGGACAGGTGTTTGCCATGCCGGTATTCGATATGTTGGAGAGGATGATGGTTAATAAATTCAATTTCTCACATGGTTTGGTCCTAAGATTGGTCACTCGTTCAGTTTACGTTGGTAAGAACACTAAGCTCTCATTTTCAAACATATACTAATTTTAATACGTTCAATATATTTGCATTTATATATATATATCTATATAATATATTTGAATTGGCAGCATTTACATTGTTGATTGCGGTCACATTCCCCTTCTTCGGCGACCTCCTTGGCTTCTTCGGAGGATTTGGTTTTGCACCCACTTCCTTCTTTGTAAGTTTTTCCGTTTGATTAATTCTCTTTTTTCATTTTCAATCCAAATGAATAATCTATTATAATATTATAGATTCGAATCAAATTTATCAAAATTATACTTTAAATTGTATAATATTTTTTAACGATCAGATTGGATTCAGATCAAATTCAATCTAATTGTTAATATTAACAAGTTTATTAATATCTAATATTATGTGTATATATTAATTTATAATCCAATGATTTGAAATAATATATATATATATATATTAATATATGATGCCATTTATAACTTTAGTTAAATATTGATGCAGCTTCCATGTGTAATGTGGCTCATCATCAAGAAACCAAAGAGATTCAGCATCACATGGTTCATGAATTGGGTAATTTTAATGGTTAATGTATTATTAGCATGTTTCTTAATTATAATTGTTTTCTAATTTATAATAATCTAAAAATATCGATATTTTATTTCTCTTCCACGTAACTGTCTTTTTTTTTCTTTTCAAAACATAGTTTATAACAGTCATTATAGTCAATATAATCGTATATTAGTTGCAATGTGACATTATTTTATTTGGTAATATAATATGTTATGGTTTTAATGAAATGTTATACAATTAGAATGAATACAACACATTTCAGGTGATAATTCCAAATTTGCAGGTATCAATATTCATCGGACTGTTTATAATGGTGGCATCTACGATCGGAGGGCTGAGGAACATCATTGCGGATGCTTCTACTTATAGATTCTACACATAATACCAATATATATATAAATACATATAAGCAAATTTAGAGTATTTACGAATAATTAAATTCCATATTATGATAAATTATCTCATATCGATTAGGACATGAATTTTGGATTCATATATAAGGTATTGGACAATTGTAAACTCTTGAGCTAGCTTTTGAGATTAGACTCAACCTATATTTGATATGGTATCACAACTTGATTCTTTTCGATTTGAATATAACGATGTTATCTCATATCGACTAGCACATGAACTTTAGACTCATATATATGATACTTGACAATCCTAAACTCTTTAACTACCTTTTAAAATTAGTTAGATACAATCTATATTTTACATTTCATATTCTCCAATTTTTATTTATAAACTTTGATATATTTTTAGGTTAATAAAAGTGGTTATCTCATAAGGATCACCATTAATTTATTAAGGCAAATACATAAACATATATCGTACTATAATGGAGAAAAAAAAATTTCAATCATAGAAAAAAAGGAAACCTATTTCAAATTTGAGATGAGAGAAACGGAGTTGAGAGCGATTTACTTGCATTTTCGATTGATTTCCTTCCATTTTTGAACGATGTGCTTCTATTTTCGAGCGAATTCCAGCAATTTTGAGCGTTTTCAGCAATTTTCGAGCGATTTTTAACCTTTTTACCCATTTTCGGTAATTTCCAGTGATTTTGAATAATTTCGAGCGATTTCCGATAATTTTTTATCGCACTGGTCGTAAGGTCGAACTGAATAGCACTGGATATTGGATCATAAGGTCGAATTGGGTATTTTGAGAATATAAATATTTATAAAGATATTTTTGAAGTTAATTTTTTTAGAAAAAAGGTTTTTTTAAGGCATTTTAGTCCTAAAAATGGTACAAAATTTAATTGTTTTATTAAAAATAAAAAATAAAACTCTTCGTCCTTAAATGGGCCGAAAGAGGCCCACATATTTACCTCGAGGGAAGTGAAAAACACTGGCCACCAGATTATGCCATTGAAACGCGACTTCCATCATCACCACCAATTCCTTCCTCTTTCTCTGATTTTTTGTGTTGAGTTGAGAAGCAAACAGCCACTCAAGAGAGACGACAAAGGTTTAGAGAGAGAGAGAGAGAGAGAGAGAGAGAGAGAGAGAGAGAGAGAGAGAGAGAGAGAGAGAGAGAGAGAGAGAGAGAGAGAGAGAGAGAGAGAGAGAGAGAGAGAGAGAGAGAGAGAGAGAGAGAGAGAGAGAGAGAGAGAGAGAGAGAGAGAGAGAGGCATGGAGAGTGCGATATGTGGGAGAATAGCTCTCTCGCCAAGCACCGTCTTCCATTCTAAACCAGGTTTGGATGATCGATTCTCTTCAATTCATCTCTTTTGGTAACAATTTCATTCCCTTGCCCAAAATTTCTGTAGCTTCCATGGATTCTTCCCTTAAAGTTGGAAGTTTTATTATATAAGATTTCTGGGTCTAAGTGCTTTCGCGGGAAATAATCGGAAAGAACTGAATATGTTCGACTTCAAACTCGATTATATCAATGAATTAAGAAAAGGGTTTCTGGATTTCGTAATGGTTAAGAGATTTGAATTGTTCGAATTGTACGAAGAAGAACTTATCTGATTATATTGAGGTTTTATCGGAAGAATCGTGGTCTTTCTCTTATTTCCAACCTTATTACATCGTTTTAGTTCATTGATTACATGTTCTTGTTTGTCGGATTTCCTGTTCTTTATAGTAATTTGAGGTAATGTTGGATCTCTTTCAGGAGAAAAACATTTACTGTATAAAGGATCATATGGAAATCGTGGGAGTCTCGTACCTTTATATGCATCAGCCATGGGTAAAGGAGGTGGATTATTGGATAAACCAGTTATAGAGAAAACCATCCCTGGTCGAGAATCCGAGTTCAACTTGAGGTAATGCCCGTAATATGTTGTCGGACAGAATTGGTTGAAATCGAATTAAAATCAGATGAAATCAACTAGCCAACGTGAAAGCAGTGAAGTATTCACTGAAATCAGAAAGAATTTAAACGGGCTTAATGGATTAAATTAAGGGTGGGCGTTTCGGGTTACCCGGATTGACCCAACCCGAAAAACCCAACCTATAAACAGATTTTGTAGAAAACCCATATGGGTTCAAAATCTAAAACCCATATGGTTCAAAATCTAAAACCCAAATGAGTTCGGGTCAGTCCAGGTTAGGTTCGGGAGAACCCGAGGAACCCGAGAACCCGAAAAAAAAACCCTAAACCTTCTAACTTAATATTTTGTATGTTGAATTTGGAACCTGAATTAACAATTTAAACCTAAAATACCCATTTAAATCTGAATTAACTGTTTAAAACCGAATTACCCATTTAAAACCTGAAATATCTGTGTAAATCCGAATTAACCGTACTTAAATAACCCAAAAAACCCCAGAACCCGAAAGAATCCAAATACAATTCGGGTTTTTTGGGTTCAATGTTTCAAAACCCGAACAACCCGAAACCAACCCGAAACCCGAGGAACCCGTCCCGAAAACCAAATGGGTTTTTTTGGGTTCAATTTTTTAGAACCCGGGCAACACGAACCCGAGGAACCCGTCCCGAAACCCGAAACGCCCACTCCTAGATTAAATGGGTAAAACGTATTAAAATGAATGTAAATGTTTTTTAAATACATTAAGCTCATATAAATTTATACCCACTTATTCAAGACCAAAAGCAATTTAGAAATAAACGGGCTGAATAGATAAATGGGTAAAACGCATTAAAATGAATGTAATATAAATTTATACCATTTATTCAAAACCTATTTCTATTATAAATGAGTTGGGTTGGGTTAACCCAATTTGACATCTCTAGGTGGGTTAATGATACTATTGGTTCAGCATTATTGCCTAAATTGCAATGGTGAAGCAGGAAATGGAAGAAAATGGCGGCACCATATAGAGTGATACTACACAATGATAACTTCAACAGAAGGGAATATGTGGTTCAAGTGTTGATGAAAGTAATACCAGGAATGACTCTTGATAATGCTGTCAATATAATGCAAGAAGCACACCACAATGGCATGGCTGTGGTAATCATCTGTACTCAGGCTGATGCTGAAGAACACTGTATGCAATTGCGTGGTAATGGCCTTCTCAGTTCCATTGAACCTGCAAGTGCCGGCTGCTGACTTTATATCTCATCTCTCTTCATCTTCTATTAGTCCAAAATGCCTTACTTGTATATATATATACACTAGTTTTATGTCACCTCTCTTCATCTTCTATTAGTCCAAATCTTTGTGTCAAGATATAAGATATAATCAGCACGAATTATGATAGATTTTATGGCTCTTGATACGTTTTTCATGACTTGGGAGAGTCAAGAGAGTAAATTTATTACACCAAAATAATGCACTTACTGAACCAAAAGATCAATATCTCAAATACTCTAAACCATTTGTGTGAACATCTAAGCAAATGTCTAACATCATAAATCTAAATAAACCTGGGCAGTGTAATGTTCTTCAGCTTCAGCTTACCAAAGAAGTGTTTAAATGGTTGAAACCTGCATATAAACCAAGTCAAATGCAAGATTATATAAGGACAATGTATAAGCATTCAACGTTAATGTCGGAAAAATACCATAATGAAGGTAATCAGCATTAGGGTTCAACCGGAGAAAGA
This sequence comes from Gynandropsis gynandra, assembly GCA_036759665.1. Classification (NCBI taxonomy): domain Eukaryota; kingdom Viridiplantae; phylum Streptophyta; class Magnoliopsida; order Brassicales; family Cleomaceae; genus Gynandropsis; species Gynandropsis gynandra. The sequence goes on along the minus strand of CM071860.1, from coordinate 69,628,344 downwards.
AAAGATTGGATGCCAAAAACAATGAAAAGTATTCCACCGGAAAGAGCAACCTGCAAACAACAGATTCAGATTGAATCTGATAAATATTTCTAAAATCAGACTGTTGGGATAATGCAGAAAAGGGATCTAAGCTTATTACTATTCGTTCCGAAATCTGAGATGCCAAACTCTTTCCACCAATGACAGCAGCGGTTGTGCACAATGCTTGAGCTCTGCAAAAGAAGTGTTACAAAGGCTCACGCAGTAAAAAGTAAATTTTTGTTCAGAGAAACTTACACAACTCCACCAAGGACTACGCCAAGAGGATTTTCGTCAGCAGCCAAACCAATAGTGGCAAGCTGGAAAAGAGTTATGATGAGTAAGTGAAGAACAAATGAGGAACTAATTGAACGAACGATGAGATCGAAAAAAGAAAGGACAAATACCTGACTCTTGTCACCCCATTCCCCAAAGAAGTTAATCGAAAATGCCTGCGAGAAAAGGATAAAATATGAACCCAATAGAGTAAAGTTCAATTCTTTTGAGCTTTTACCTATTACCTTCAAAAAGATGGGAGAGAAGAATTGTGTAAGAAATGGCCTTGTTTTCTTTTTCTGTTCATCTTCAACCTGTTAGGTCAGGGAAAAGTTGGAAATTCAATACATACATACAATGAAGTCCTCATGAAGTAGTCAACTGTATCTATACCTTGCTGTTTTCTTTTGTGCCTCCACTTTTCTTCAAATCAGAATCCTGTTGTATAACATTAGAGTCAAGCCAAGAAGTGTCGTCTTTAAATGTGATAATAGGGCATAACAAGAAGATCAACCAACCAGTTCTGCTTCTACTTCAGCTAATTCTTCAGAATCTCTGTCAATAGAAGAATTACACTCATATTAAAAACTATGCTCTAATATTCACCACAATACTAAAAACGTTCGTAAAGAGCTATTACCCTCCTTCTCTAAAACCATCCCACAAAGACCACAGCCCAAAACCAAAGAACAATAATGTTGTTATGTGATGAGTCCATTTCCGAGAGATCTGAAAGCAAGGATTCAAATCAACATCACATAAGGATTTGAAAAATTCGACCACAAAAGGAATTACCATGAAATGATTGATCACTGGAAAACACAAATGGCATAGTAGTTTAGACAATAGAAACCCTCAAAGTCACAACTAATTCATGGATGGATAGTAAAAGTATTACCAGATTTGGAGCAGCCCATCCGACGAGGGCAGAGAGAATAGTCATGACCTGAAATCAGAAAGACATTAGCCTCTTAATGTTGGCGACGTCATAGAACCCTTTAAGTAAAAGAAGGAGAAGAACTCACAATCAGTGCTGTGAGACAACCGGCCAACACAAGTCTTCTCGGATAGCGCATTGCCAAAATCTGGGTACAGTAAATGTCATGCCACATAAAGAAAGATTAGCATCAGAACAAAGACACTAGCACGTAATGAACGATCAAGAACACTGATAATCAGCCAAGATGCAGCTGCTAAAAGTATCATATAACATAAGCCTTTATCCATTGATTTCTCCAGAAATAGAATGGAAGAGAATTGATAATAACATTCGCAGAGAGATACTGTTGGATCAGCTTCCGGAAGTTGTTCTAATAGATGTTGACAAATCAACCAAAACCTCTATTCATTGATAAAAGAACTATGTCAAATCCAAATGTTCACACACTCGTTCAGACATGAACACCCTCCAAACTTCATGGAGATTGCCAAAAATTCTCTTTCAAGTTACTCGAGCTTGGACAAACGTCGATCATGTTGCGGTGATAGAAAAATAGTAGCTCAATTTTGGCTCATATTACAATTATCGAACTGATCAACCCAAACGCTTCACGCGAAAGGATTGACACTGAATTATATCGAAGAACATCACTTACAGCGGCAGCGAAGAACGTTTTATCGCCTATCTCCGACAAAAAAGTCATGGCGAGGGACTTGGTAAAACCCTAAGAATCCATCAAAGCAAAAACCTAAATAAGCTTCGACATCAATTCGTTTCAAAACAAGAAATCTCGTCGTCGATCGATTCTATAAATAAACTCAACGATTGTACCTGCACAAGCGAGCCCATTGTTGTCGAGTCAATCGGAAACGAAGAAAAAATGGTCGGAGAACAACACCGGAGAAATCTGGCGGCGGCGGGATCTGATACTCACCGCCGATAGAGGAGACAAAGTCGCTTGTAAGAGAGCTTGAAGGGCCAATTTTTGCTTTGGGAGCTAGAAAGACCGATGTTTTCTGTGCGCGTGGAAAGCACGCGAGGGTTTTGGTGAGAGTAAATACGGTTCATTGGTTCTGATTCTTTCGATACGGAGATTCTGCCACGTGGACGAAAAGGAAACGTCAATGAAGAAAGTGTGGGACCCAGATAAGCCAGCTTCACTTTGAAGTTATATAATTTGTTACGTCGCAATTGTACTTAGGCATACCAACAAATTTATAATAAATCCTTATAAATAAAATAAGGTATATCTACAATGAGCTGTATATAGATAAATAAAATGGAGAATTTGAGTCAAATTCTAAATTAATCACTAATATTATGTCATTTAGTCATCAATTATGTTATGCCATTTTATTGCATTTCAAAATTTTGTTTTCCCAAATTTAAAATAATCACTTATTTATAAAAATTAATATTCAAATATTTAAATATCCAATCCATAAAATAGTTGTATGTTATTGATAATATAAAATATATAGTTCGTATGATAATTGGTATATATCACCTATAATTGTTCCATTATTGGATATATAAATGTATGTTACATATATATACATCGACTTAAACGAAATTATATATAATCCATTATAAGACGACAAAGCATTATAGATTATCTTTATTTGAAGATATTGAAAATGTTTCATATCTTCAATTTTAAACATTCAATTATGTTTTATAATAGTGAAAGTATTATAAGTATGTGATATCTTAAATATTTTAGAAAATCATATGAAATATTATGAATAATTATTTTTAAATAAATATTATGAATATTGGAGTTAATTAATTCACTATTATACCTAAATTTAAAATCCTCCAACTCCATAAATGATAAACAAAATACAAATGAAATAAGTGTTGGATCGGGAGAAAAAAAAAATACATGTGAATTACTAATTGAAAATAAAATATATTTTTTAAAAACGTTAACTCTATTTTTCCAAAAGTCATGTCGTTGTACGGTAAATTCCAATCTAGATGCATGAGTGTTAAAAAAAAAAAAAACTGGGTTCGACGTCAAAATTTTCAAGTTATTTCTTTTATATTCCATACTCTTCATCTGTTTTGTTAAATTATGTATTTATAATATCTACGTTTTTTCTTATTCTCTGATATTATTATATTTTAAAAACTTTTTAAATCCTCACGTATAATAAAATACATATTCCAATGGAACAAGTCAAGAACGATCTTTACAAAATCTGCTTATATGTTATGTAGTCACCTCACTAACCACTTACTGTGTATTTTATTCCAAAGACGTATTTGTAGTCCGATTCTATCAACGTACAAATATGTTAGACCATATCTAATAATAAATTGATATTTGGTAAATAATATAACATCCTATTTAATATCAAATTAGTATATACATCACTATAAAATGTTTAATATTAGAATATTTAATACGGTATCATGTATGTATTTAACTCAATGTGAAAGTAGTTAAAGAGTTTATAATCATGATATTCATATATATATATATATATATATCTTAATTAATATTAAATAAAACGCTATAACATTATCTGTTGATCCCTTTATATTTATTAGTAATAGCCTCGCACAATGTTTTTTATGTAAAGAATAAATATATGTTAATAAGGATTGTTCGTATATATTCTTTGTAAAAATAATATTGTATTGTAATATTTAGATTTTTCAAAATAAATCATGATAATAAGAAGTGTCCTACGTAATCTTTTGTTACATGTTAATTTCATAACAAATAACAAATAAAAGTTTGACAAATAAAAAAAAACAAAATCATTTGAAGAATAAGACAACATATATTTTGCATAATAAACATTTAGAGAACATATATATATTCTTTCATCTATAGAAACATATATGACTATAGAATTGACGGTCCTCCACGTGAAACTCCTAATAAACGTCCACCAGATAGATGGATATTTTGCACCACTTTCCTTGATACCTAAAACGACAAGCTAACATATATCTCAAGAGTGATGACAATCTGCAGAACATCGAACAATCATGGACTTAACACAAATGCTTATACATCTCAGAAAAAAGCAGCATGATGAACCTAACCCTAATTAATTTCGAGTATTGTATTTTATATATTTTTAAATGATTAATAAACCTTTGTTTTATAATTTTTTTGTCATATACACTATTAGAAATTAATCGTTTATGAATAATCAGTTAGGTACTGAAGAATTAGTCTCTAACCATTCAAATTTATTATAGATATCCAATCAACTTTTGGAATTAACCAGTTAGGGATCGAAGAATTAGTTCTAACCATTCAAATTTATTAAAGATATCTAATCGACCGTTGGATGATCTCTAAACGCTAGAGATGTCAATGGGTTGGGTTATACCCAACCCATTAAAATTAAATGGGTTTTATAGTATTATTGGGTTGGGTTTAACCTCGCCCATTTAATAATGAGTTATATAGGTCGGGTTAAACGGGTTTATTCATATAATTAACACTTTGTATATATATTTTTATCATTTAACATTTATGATATATACTTATATATAATAGATATTTTTTGTATATATTTTTTTATCATTTAACATTTACGATATATACTTATATATAATAGATATTATAATTAATATTTTAATATTCAAACGAATAATTTATGAAACCGATTTCACCCCATTTTAACTTGATTTCATATAACTTCACCAAATTTTAACCTGATTTAACTCGATTCACCCAATTTTTCCAAATTTTAACTTGATTTCAGAATTTCAACATTCACCCAATTTTTCCAAATTTTAACTTGATTTCACCGAATTTCAACCCAATTCATCCAATTTTGACTCGATTTCATCTAATTTTAACCCAATTTCACCAAATTCTAACTCGATTTCACCCAATTTAACCTGATTTCACCAAATTTTAACTCGAGTTCACTCATTGTCACCGTATTTTAGCTCGATTTCACCCAATGCCATTGAATTTCAACTAACTAAAAATGGGTGAAATCGAGTTATAATTGGGTGAAACTGGATGGAATTGAGTCAAATTGGATGAAATGAAGTTGAAATTCGATGAAATATGATGAAATCGAGTTAAAATTGGGTGAAATAAATTTGAAATCCGGTGAAATTGGATGAAATCGAGTTAAATTTGGTGAAATTAGGTGAAATTAAGTCAAAATTAGATGAAATCAGGTTGAAGTTCGGTAAAATGTGATGAAATCGAGTTAAAATTGGGTTAAAATTGGATGAAATAGAACTCGGTGAACAGGTTGAAGTTCGGTAAAATGTGATGAAATCGAGTTAAAATTGGGTTAAAATTGGATGAAATAGATTTGAAACTCGGTGAAATTGGATGAAATCAAGTTAAAATTAGGTGAAATTGAGTCAAAATTGGATGAAATCAGGTCGAAATTCGGTGAAATGTGATGAAATCGAGTTAAAAGGGTTAAATTAGGTGAAATAAATTTGAAATTCGGTGAAATTGGATGAAATCGAGTTAAAGTTGGGTGAAATTGAGTCAAAATTGGATGAAATTAGATTGAAATTCAGTGAAAGTGAAGAAATCGAGTAAAATCGGGTTAAATTGGTTGAAATAAATTTGAAACCCGGTGAAATTGGATGATATCGAGTTAAAATTGGGTGAAATGGGGTTAAAAGTCGGTGAAATCGAGCTAAAATTGGATGAAATCAGGTTAAAATAGGGTTGAGATTCGGTGAAATTGAGTTAAAATTAGGTGAAATTGGGTTAAAATTTGGTGAAATCGAGTTAAAATTGGGTGAAATAGGGTTGAAAGTAGGTGAAATCGGTAGAAATTGGGTGAAATTGAGTTAAAATTGAGTAACGATTTGAAATTCGATGAAATTGGGTAAATCGGGTTAAAATTTAGACAAATCGAGTAAAATAGAGGTCAAATCAGATATTCGGAATGACGGTGAATTTGAAGTGAAAGATAAACAAGCTTAATGGGCTAAATGGGTAAAACCCATTAAAATGAATGTAAATGGGTTTTAAACCTATTAAACCCATATAAATTTAGGCTCATTTATGAAGAACCCATTTATATTTTAAATAGGCTGGGTTGGGTTAACCCACTAAACCCAACCCAATTTGACATCTCTACTAAACGCCTACGAAAACTTTTAAAACAATAACCTTAAATATAATAAGTAGATTGCCACTCGCAAAATCCTTTTCTAAAAAAAATCGAAGCAATAATAAAAAACAAGAGCATATATAGTAATGAAAAACAATGAAGCCTTTTCAAAATGTATGTTTTGTGACTCAAAAATCCATTGTAATAAACAAACATAGTAAATTCTATATCAATGACATTCAACTTTAACTTATTTATGAACCAAGAGACTAATTTACTTTCTGAGTCGTCATCATCATCTAATACGAAAAATGTATGTGTTGTTCTAAGTCACTCTTCAACAACATTCACACGCTCATACTCAATAAAGGAAAGATTATTATCCTCTTTCACATTGAAGCTAGCCGATTCAATAACCTCGACACGACCCCACTTTCCTCTGCAATTACATGAAAATAATTAAACCTAGAAAAAAAGAAAAGAAAACCCATATGATCTCAATCAAGACATTAACTCACCTTAAGTTTGTAACTTGGTAAGGCGCCACAAAAACCAAGAGCAATGCGACAAATGGCAATTCAAGTTCACATGCAAACAAGACAGTCACAATAGGGTTAGCATAAAGTTTGCAATTATAAGCTCTGACGTTAGATGCATGAATCCTGGCCCCACCTATTGTTGTTGGTAAAAGAAAACTATCAGGTTCTGATGACACAAAGTTCTTAAAACAACTAGCCAAATGCATAGCCACGCAAAACATAGCATACCATCTTTTACTTCGTATCCAGCTAAAACGCATTTCAACAATCAAATTACAACACCATAACTAAACCGCTTATTTCAAGTTTGCAGTAGTTAATAGAGGCTTAAAGTGTGGACACCCTGGATGGGATATAGTCTGCATATATAAGGTGAAAGTGCTTGCACATTCTTGTGTTTATCCATGACTATGTAATAAAGAACAAGGAACTGAAGCCTACTTAGATTTAAGCATTATGGATTCATACGCCCGAAAATTCAACCCAATTCACAGCATTCCTTGCGTGAGCTTTTATCTCACAACCGACTCATGCTTTGTTGAGGATAAATATCTACCTGGAAGAAAGAAAAACAGCCGAATAAGAAGTGTCAGGAATGCTGCCTAGACGTCGTATTCACCAATGCAAATCACATTTACATGATTAATGACTTCTCCACAGAACAATAAGAATTTTGCACAATCTCATAGCAGAAAGAGGAGCTGAATATAATTTTAGGATGAAAAAAATACAACAGAAGCAACCATAACAACGAAAGAGACAATATATAATCTCGCCAACACGAAGCTTACTTCATCCGGGAAATATATATATATATATAACATATATTATGCATAATTCCTTCAAGGAGAGAATCGAATCTATATAGTTTAAATCCAAACGACAAAAATGGAACCATTACAGAGGAACAAAGAGATTCATATGTTGATGAAGAAGAAGAGGAACTGACAAATATCTCCGACCATGAAATTAGGGGTATCATACTTGTGAATGGTCACGAAGAAGAGATGAGCCGCTTTCTAAACCCTAGCTATGGTGAATCCTTCAAGGCAAAATATATAAAGTGTTCAGAGCTTTGAACTCACAACTAAGAAATCTATGTTGCCGCAAGTTCACCGAGCAAAAACCCATTAAAGAAAGTAAAAAATGCCCAAAATATTTTTTTATATAACCTCTTTGAAATGCTGGAAGAGCCAATTACGAAGACGCATATCCTCAGGCGAGAAATCACGTGTTCCCTTCGGAGGATTCCCATCGATCTTCTGAAAAATCTTCTATCACCGGAGGATTTGTAAACGAACCCGACCTCCCTCCTCCTTCGTCGGTACCTCCAGTTCTCGGTGCCGCAGCATAACAGAATCGCCTAGGGTTAGAGAAAGGGAAAAGAAACTTGCGTGTCATGGAAGAATTGGAAAAGAAACTCGCCTAGGATTGGAGAAAGGGTCACGAATTGAATCGCTCGCATCTCCTCTTAATTCTTCTCTGTTGTGCTTTTGGAACTCAAACTTAAATAGTTTATTCACTTTCAGTGCCCCGAGATCGTGAGAAAGATAAGTAAACTCATCTGGATTGCTGAGAATAAAAAAAACACTATGGAACAAGAGATTTGTTAAAGGTGTAAATTGTAACACCAATTTTTTGCAAAATTATGAGAAAAATATTGGGATTAGAACAATCTCAATATAAAATGGAAGCCACACTCTAAGCATTGAGATAATCAAATAATCTAAAAAAATCGATTTTCTTATGATACACTTAAAGACGATGAGTTCCCATTTATTACATATATCACATTTTATAGGAATCATCAAATTTCATTTCCAAAGTTTCTTTAATTATTTAAACAAAGCTTTCTCGCATTTTCTCTTCACCACCAACCCTTTCCTTTATTTTTTTTTTTAAATATGAAAGTTACGGTCTTTAAGCACAACACATTGTCTTCTCCATCTCTTCTGTAAAACCCTAACGGTCGGAAACGAAGATGGGTTTCCATTGTATCTTTGTCTTCTTCTTCATCTTCTTCCTCGTTTCACATTCTGTCGTTCTATGTAGAATCTTACCAGACATCCCCAGAACGACGTCGGTTCTTGACGTGGCCGGCTCCATTCAGACAACCAAGGACATTTCGTCTTTAAGCCCGCAAACGATGTCGTTTCAGTTGAATCACCACGAAGAACTGAGTCCTTTGTCGTCGTCGTTTAGCTTAAAGCTGCAATCTCGAGTTTCAGTCCGGGGAAGTGAACACCGAGACTACAGGACCCTTACACTAGCCCGACTCGAGCGCGATTCTGCCCGAGTTAGATCTCTCGTGACTCGTCTAGATCTGGCCGTCAACGGACTGTCACCGGCGGATCTCAAGCCGCACGATGGCAGCGCGAAGCACACCACGGCAGAGATCGAAGGGCCCGTGGTTTCCGGCACGAGTCAGGGAAGCGGCGAGTACTTCTCACGTGTCGGAATCGGAAACCCACCTCGTGAAGTATACATGGTCCTCGACACCGGCAGTGATGTGAACTGGTTGCAGTGTGCTCCTTGCGCCGACTGCTACCAACAAGCTGACCCAATCTTTGATCCTCTTTCTTCGTCGTCGTACACTCCCCTCTCATGCTACACCCCTGAATGCAGGGCCCTCGATGTGTTTGAATGCAGGAACCAGACGTGTCTCTACGAGGTTTCGTACGGCGACGGGTCTTACACCGTTGGCGACTTCGCCACGGAGACCCTCACGATTGGTTCTGCCTCTGTTGAGCACATCGCCATCGGTTGCGGCCACAGCAACGAAGGCCTCTTCGTTGGCGCCGCCGGGTTGCTCGGCCTCGGCGGCGGCTTTCTGTCACTGCCGTCACAGCTCAACACGACGTCGTTCTCGTACTGCCTCGTGGATCGTGATTCGGACTCGGCCTCAACACTCGAATTTGGCTCGTCTCTTCCGCCGGACGCTGTCATGGCTCCGTTGCTTCGTAACCACCAGCTCGAAACGTTTTACTATCTGGGTCTCTCCGGAATAAGCGTCGGCGGGGAGATGCTGCCGATTCCCGAGTCAGCTTTCCAGATGGCTGAGTCAGGAACCGGAGGGATCATCATCGACTCGGGAACTGCCGTGACTCGTCTCCAGACAGAGACATACAACTCGCTGAGGGACTCGTTCGTGAAGGGTACGCCTGACCTCCCGAAAGCGAGCGGCGTGGCGCTTTTCGACACGTGCTATAACCTGTCAGAGAAGACGACGGTGGAGGTTCCAACAGTAGCGCTCCACTTTGCCGGTGGAAGAATGTTAGCGTTGCCGGCGAAGAATTACCTGATTCCGGTGGATACGGAAGGGACGTTCTGCTTAGCGTTTGCGCCGACGACGTCGTCATTGGCGATCATCGGCAACGTGCAGCAGCAGGGGACACGTGTCACTTTCGATCTGGCTAACTCTGTCATTGGATTCTCGTCCAATAAATGCTAATGTAAAAAAAATTAACTTTGGATTTTCTCAAGAGCCGGTGTTTAATTACTGTTTTACCCCGCAGTTATAAAGTAAAGAATGTGTGAACATTGTGTTAAACTACTTTTCGGACAGATAGGAAAAATCGTGGGGCCCAATTACAGGTCATAAAATAAGTTTGTCCATCTTGTCACACGGGTGGAGTCTTGTATCGCATTGCACGGATATTTTTAAAGACGAAAATAGATAAACAAATCTAATATAGTTTTATTAATAAATTTAAATGTATTTATTTTTACTAAACTAAAATACTGTATATTTTGCTTAAAATTCTTATTCTGATTTAAACTACAATAACTTGTATTCTTCTGATATTTTATGGATTTTAAACATATTTTTCACTTCAATAATTCTTTTGTTTTTGGGCTTTTTTTAAATATTGTGATTTTTATATGAAAAGACCGGAGAGAATTAATTAATTTTTGTGTTGGGAGAGATTATATAATTCCATGTTGTCAAAATACAAGGTTTGAGTGACTTTTTTGACATAATGTTTTTTTTCTAAAGATTATTCAAGGTTTTATTTAAAAAAGTAATCTATAACAAACTATAAATATCTTAAACTATTCTATGGTTAACAAGGATAAATTCAGAAAAAGATATATCCAATTTTTTACCTTTTTACCAATTATATATTTTTGAAAAAACAAAGTACATTTATTTTAATTGATAATTTAAAACCGTACAATAATTATATCATTAAATAATAAAACCATAAGTATGTTGGCTAGTAATTAATATTAGGATTGATAATTTCGGATTCGGTTTGTTTTCTTTTAAATAATGGTTATGAATATTTAGTTTTAAAACTAATAATCAAATAATAACTAAATTTAAGTCGTTTTGATTTGATTCGATTATATCAATAAAATATTATAATCGAAATAAAATTTGAATTTTAATTTATTCGATATCTGATAAATTATCTTACATATATTCAAATGGAATTAATTATTATTGTTTCGATTTAATTCTAACATTTATAGTCAAACCAAATATAGGACTCTAATTAATGTTTCTAATGTTATTTCAAAGATGTTAATTAATAAACACCGTTTTATAAAAAAGCAGGAGACAAGAAGAGGTGGCGGAGACATGATGCCACCACTTGTGATTATAACAAAGAATGGTGTGACCGCATTTGATACAATCATTTCTCTCTTCTATAAAGCCCATATTTCCTCATCTTTTTACTTTTTTTATTAATTTTTTGTAAAAAATGGAAATTGTTTCCTTTACTACGGTCCTCTTTTATCAATATTAATAAAAAAAAATGGAATTTTAAAATGGTTTAATTAATTGGATTGGTGTTAAAAATTGGGGTGAATCCGGTTTGGTCATATAAATTTGAATTGAATCTTATGGTCATTTCATTCAATTTAGATATAGATAAAATAATCGATTGGATATGAAATTTTAAAAAACCGAATGAATTTGGTTTGTTTCGGTTATTAACCGAATAAGTATAGATAACCGATTGATTATATACAAATATATAAAATATAAAGATAAATGATACTTATCAAATGAATATTAAATCTAATATAATTAATAATTAATAATTTAATATCAAATTTAAATAATATATTATATTATATTTTGTAAAATATATAAATTATTTGAAATATTATTATTTATTTATAATTTTATGTGATAAAATGATTGATAAAATCGAAATAATCGAATAATAACCAAATAAATTAGAATTCAAATTTTATTTTGGTTACAATATTTTATTGATATATAATCGAACTGAATCATTATACAATTAAATTGGACCAAACCGATTTAAATTCAATTATTATTTAGTTATTATTTTTCAAAACTTAAATCATCTATATTCATTGTATCCGGTTCGGACCGAAACCGAAACCGAAATGAGGTAACTTCAAAAATACATTTATAGGGCTAAAACACTTCAAAAATATCATTCCCGAAAAAAATAATTTGACTTCAAAAATATTTTTATAAATATTGATATTCCCAAAATATCCCCTACGACTCAGCGACCCAATTCGACCCTGCGACCTAGCGATCCAGTTCGACCTTGTGATCCTGCGACCTAGTTCAACCCTATGATCCTGTGATCCAACGATCCAGTCCGACCCTGCGACCCAATTCGACCCTGCGACCTGTGACCCTACGATCCAGTACGACCCTATGATCTAGTTTGACCTTGTGACCCAATGCGACCCAAAATCGCCAGAAATCGCCGGAAAACGGTCGAAATCGTTGGAAATCACCTACAAATCGACGGCAATCGCTAAAACGCTAGAAATTGCTGAAAATCACTGAAAATGGCTAAAACATTGTTGGAAATCGCTCGACAATGGAAATAAATCGCTCGAAAATAAAAATAAATCACTCGAAAATGAAAGGAAATAGTTCTCAATTTTGTTTCCATCCTCTCAAATTTGTCTTTCCCTCCTATCAAAGTTATCTTTTCCTCTTTCGTATGTGTTTTTCATTAATAAAATATAAGTACATATATATCTTTTTTCCGATTTTTTTAATCAAATTTAGGAGGTTAATTTTAAAGTTTTTTTTAGCATGAAACGAACATTTATGATATTCTCCCAACCGAAATGGCAAGATTTATTAGAAAACAACGCAGTTTGATGAAAAGTGTATATAGCAATTTACACGTAGGATTGTATTTTATATCATTTAATAAAAAAGGAAACGAACAGTAAACCATTTCCTCCTCCTTATCCAATAAAAACCGCTCCGTATTAACGAATCACACTGACAAAATCTCCTTTTTCAGTTCTTAGTTTCTCTCTCTGTCTCCGGCGTAGTTTCTCTATAACCCTAGAACCCATTTTGACTTTTTGTTTACATTTTCTTTACCGTCATTGACTCTTCCTCTCTCTATGATTTTGGGATCTTTTGGTGATATCATAAGATGCTTCCATGAAATTGAATCTGATTTCTGAGTCAGTTGGTCTACGCCTGCCATGAGTGACTCCAATAGTATCTCTCCTTCTTCCGATTACGCCTCCATCTCCTCCGGCGATCAGGTTTTTTCTATTTCACTTCAAGCTTTGGCCTTGTTTCTTTCCATTCGATATACACGAAGTTTTGTATATAGTGCCTTTCGACGATTAGACCTACTCCTGTTCAATAAGTTTTCAGAACAGTTGGTATTGGATTCAATAACCCTTTTCTGGGTTCTACTTAATTTCAAAGTTACTGTGTTTTCCTAGCGAGAGATCTCGATGAACGTTCCGGCTTTTCAGCTCTTCAAAGAAATAAAAAAAAACGACTTCAGTTCAGTCGTTTGAATCATGGGTTGTTGGCGAAATCCGTCAATTTTTTTTTTATTTTTATATAAAGATCCGATTTTTTATGATTTTCACCGTCAATGTAGTTATGTATACGTGTATGTAATTGTATATCAGCAATAGCCTTACTGTTCATTGATGACTTAGTCTCAGCAGGATTTGTAGTTATGTATACGCCAACTCCATGATCACGCTATATCTCCATGGATCTTCCATGATTTCATCATTTGTTCGTCTGCCTCTAATGTAATTCTTTGAAAATTACAGAATCTAGAGAGGAGTAGAAGGAATGGGGAAGGCAATCGAACGCTTACTCGTGAATCTCGTCATTGGCATGATGTATTCTGGTCAACGATTTTTGTGATTCATATGATTTGTTTAGGCTTTGTCCTTGTGGTACTTGGACTCAATAGGTTTAGAAAAACAGATAGGTTAAACATTGATAGATATACTCAAGGATTCTTAGAAAACCATAAAGGATTGACTGAAAACTACTGGCCTCTCTATGCTGTTGCCGGTGGAATTGGAACGCTTATCGCTTGGATTTGGTCATTGCTACTCGGTTCTTATGCCAATAAGATGATGAAAGTATCAGTTCATATCTTAACGACGTATTTAGCTGTAGTTAGTGTATTATGTTTCTGGTGTAGACAGTATTTTTGGGGTGGAGCATTTGCCATTGGAGCTGCTCTTCAGTTCTTGTATGTTATATCGGTTATAGACAGGTATGGAGATCAATATGAACAAAACACGAGACCCGTTTGAATTAATCTGACAAATTCTCATTCTTTGATGATTTTGGGTTCATGTGTAGACTCCCATTTACCATGTTGGTGCTGCAAAAGTCAGTGAAGTTGGTTTGGAGCCTACCGAAAGTTATGCTGGTGGCGCATGCTTTCATGGTGATTATGCTTTTATGGATGGCTCTATGGTCATTTGGAGCAGCTGGTGTTGTGGCTTCAAGCATGGGCGATGGAGGTCGATGGTGGCTTCTTCTGGTGAGCTGGCAAGTTTTTACATTCCTATAGATTGTTAGCAAATTAGGGTTTTCTGCATGTTTAGGGTTTATACTGTAATCTTAACTACATTTGCAGGTTCTCTCCATTAGCTTATTCTGGACAGGCGCTGTTCTATGTAACACTGTGCATGTTGTAGTTTCTGGAATGGTGTTTTTAGTTCTTTTTCATGGTGGCCAAGAAGCATCATCGTTGCCTCCTAATTCATTGTTGGAATCCGTAAGGTATGCCGTGACAACATCTTTCGGGAGTATTTGTTACGGATCTCTCTTCACCGCAGCCATCCGAACACTTCGTTGGGAGGTAAATAACTACATTTCGTCGAGAAGATGTTATGATAAGTTATACCACATCAACTAGAACATGAATTTTGGGACTCATATATATGGTACTGGACAATCCTAAACTCTTGAACTAGCAATCCCATATTTAATATGATATCATAGTCTGTTTCGTATCGATTTGAATATACCGATGTTGGACCCTCGATTGCGATGTCCACGCTTCATGATCGGGAGTGTTATGATAAGTTGTCCCAAATCGGTTAGGACATGAATTTTGGGATTCATATATATGGTACTGGGCAACCCTAAACTCTTGAGCTAGTTTTTAGGATTAGTTAGGCCTAAGCCCATATTTGATATGATATTAGAGTTTGGTTTGTCCCGATTTGAATCTATTAACGTAGTACACTCGATTGCGATGTCTACGGTCCAAGATCGGGAGTGTTATGATAAGTTGTCCCACATCGGTTAGTATATGAATTTTGGAACTCATATATATATATATATATATATGGTACTGGTCAACACTAAACTTTTGAGTTAGCTTTTGGATTAGTTAGGCCCAAAGCCATATATGATAGAAGATTATCCTCCTTAATCATCTGAATCATATGGCTAAACTACAACTGATATTTTCAGATAAGAGGTTTCCGTTCGAAGATTGGTGGCAACGAGTGTCTTCTTTGCTGCGTAGACTTCCTGTTTCATCTAGTTGAAACCCTAGTACGGTTTTTCAACAAGTATGCATATGTCCAGGTGACTCAAATACGTCATTGCATGGGTCCATTATAGATGATGAAAATCACGTGATGACCTTAACCCTTTGTCCTCATCAGATAGCAGTGTACGGAAAAGGCTTCAATGGATCAGCAAGAGATGCATGGGAATTGTTTCAATCCACAGGCGTGGAGGCTCTTGTGGCTTATGACTGTTCAGGTGCAGTCCTTTTGATGGGAACCATCTTCGGAGGACTCATCACGGGTACTTGCGTAGGTATTTGGGCTTGGATCAAATACAGTGATAGGGTCATTATGGTTGGGTCTACGGCTATGTTAATGGGAATGGTTCTGGTGAGTCTTTCACTTTTGAATTGGTACGTCCCAATTAGGTCAAATTGATATGATCATGGGTCGTCGATGTGGTTTCAGGTTGGTCTTGGCATGGTGGTCGTGGAAAGTGCAGTGACATCGATATATATATGTTTTGCTGAAGACCCTTTATTGATTCAAAGTTGGGACGCTGAGTTCTTCAGTTATATGTCCGATATGCTTCATAGACGACTCCAACATCGTAGCTCTCGTCCTGTATGATCATCCATTATGAAGAACAATGGTGATAGATTTAACTGTAAAATCATGTTTCTGTTTGATTTGAATGATCAAATGTGTAGGTTTCATGTACTGTTTTATCTCATTTGACCATGTCTCCAAAAGAGATCCCATGTAATGAAGAAAACACAGAGAGTAGAGATCAAAGGTACAGAGTTTGGTGAGAAATGGAGAGTTTTCCATTCAGAGAAAAAATATATTCTTTTTTTTAAATAATAATAATAATAATAATAAAGAGAGAAAAGACAAAATGAAGATCGCACTCCCACAAGTAGACACGAAATACCCAGAAGACAAAACAGAGTTGTTCTTCGTCATATGTCTGTAATTAACTTTTTTCTCCTTAAAAAATGGGCTCTTCTTTCATTTCATCTTACAAATCTTCGATCTTTAGGGTTTTTCTGTATTGTCCGAAGAACAAAACCATGGGGTTTAAGCAATTTTTTTTTTTTTGCAGAAATTGATCTCTTACCGAAATGGGTTCAACCAATACCCAATAGAAACTAAAGAGATTCTGATTTTACCGCAGAAGAAGAAGCCATAAAATGCAATAAATGTAAAGATGGATTCAATACAAAAACCATTAGTTAGAGAGAGAAAGAGGACAGAGAGTAAAAAAAAAAAGGTTTTGTTTTTAACATTGACAAAGAGGTTTCTTTCAAGCAATGCCTTAGTTTTAATGCTTTCTCTCTCTTTATTGTATTTGTACATTTACAGAGGTAATAATAAATAGTTCATTTATTTAACTATTGAATGTTTTTGTGTGTGTATGTATATAATGTGTATGTAATGGATTTTCATCGTTTTCCATCAACTTCACATCAATCTCTGGAGGTAAGTCAGCCTCTCTTAATCGAACGGATATGAGGCCAATTACATTTACAGCTTAGGCTAGGCTTAGCTGTAATTTCTCGTTTTTCACTTTTTAACCCTCTAGAGAGAGAGAGTGTGTGTGTGACAGAAACGCAGCGTTTTGCTCCTCCAAAAGCTTCCCTCACTTATATTATATATATTAGTAAAATAAATAGAGATGTGAAATGTATTAGTAACGTATAATTGAAAATTAATTAATAAAAAACTAAAGATTCTAAAGCTATAAACATATCTAATAGATTTGAAGCAATCGCATCTTTGAGACATAATCATTCATTGTACGTTATCTTACAACCGTATTTTTATTTTCATGCAAATCATGAGGATTTGACTATTACTTTGTGTTGTATCAAATATTGCCCCTAATTTGTTTTCTTTTTATAGAAATAATATATATATTATTTTTATTATTTCAATCGTAATGATGGTATGGATAATTGAAAGATTGAATATATATATATACATATGTGTGTTTTTACAATTTAAAATTGATGATATATATACATAAGACTGAACATTATAAATGAGTTTAAATTTATAATTTTATTGAAAGTGTGTGTTGAATATTTCAAACAAATTATTTCCAATAACGGATGCCATTTTTTAAATATTAAAAAAATTGACATTTGATTTTATAAATCGTCGCAAATATTTTTTATGTTTTATTTACTCGTATACCTCTAACAATCTTCACAAAACACATCATGAAAAAAGATAATTCATATAGTAAAATCAAATATTTTTAACTTTTTTCTACTATCATATATATTTTAAAAACTTGCATGATAAATATAATACCAGTCCTTATTAGTTTTTTTATGAAGTTCAATTAAAACGTGATCTTCAGATATAAATTATTTAAGTGAAGGAAATAAAACTGTTCCATGTTAGTCAAATATGAGAATGGAAACACAAAATGTTATCCAATTTCTTAGGTTAAAAAATATCACATTTCTTCATAATCGAAATGGGCAATAAAACAGTAAATTCGTTTCTAAGATTGTAAATTTTATTTTTATCTATAATTTTTTTTAAAAAAAGATGTGATTTTGAAGGCTAAATGGAAAATCTCTGAGGTGCAGTACAAAGAGACTCCTGAGAGGCCATTTTCAAATTTGTCAGACAGTAACAAGATGGCATCTGATACACCTTACTGTAGATTCTATCCATATACTTACATCTATATATATACATTTATACGCATCGAGGGAAAATATACCGATTTAGTATTTGTATATTTATATTCTTTTATATGTTCTTATGAAAATAAAATAATATATTAATGATTCACCGTTGACAGCGTGATGCGAAAAGATCCAATATGTAAACCAATTAAATTCCGGTTTAGTACTTATATCATTAAATCGAAATGATTTTTGTCCTAAACTAATCATTTTCACATTATTAATATAAAACTTTTGTAATATTTTAATGTTTTCGGCTACGTTTAAATAAAATAATGAGCTTTAAAATAACTTATATGCAAAAATAAAACATAATAAGTTTATGTCGTGAACACAACTAATCATTAGTTTAATTCATACAACTTTGAATATATTTTTTGATTTCGGACAACTGTTAAAGTAACGTAATTTATTTGGGCGATATGTTTTAAATTATAATTTGTCAATCCATCTGTAAATCAAGGATTTATCTTGAAATTATAAATAAACATAAAATATAAATACATATATTGTTATATCCATCGAATCGCACACCAATTATATATAGCGACGTAAGTTTCACTAAATTCAATATTTAAGTTTGTATTAAAAAAGAGAAGAAGAGATCAAAGACCAAAAGTGAACATTTGTTAAGATTGATACAAATAAAAGATTTTCCTCTTATATAAAGTTGTCAGAAATAAGAGAAAATACAACAATAGTACAACGATAAATAATATTTTAAATAATTTATTTTAAAAAAATGTAAGTATTTGTGGGATACGTGGGTGTGTGTGTTGGGTATCGGGAAACTAAAATCCCAGGCTCAGAGACGCAATAATAAACAAATCCTGATTCTCTGAAAAAAAAAAACTTTTTTTCTTCTCTCTCTCTCGATTTTGTTTATTTATGTATTAAAATTTATAAATTTATAAATTACTTCTCCTGGACTGATTCGTCATATTTTCTTGCTTTAGAGATTTCGCCTTCTTCATTTAACGCTTTCTTCATCCTATTTTCTTCGTGAAAATCCTGGTTTTGTTCGTCAGAAGCAACAGAGAAAAGAAAAGAAAAGAAAAGAAAAGAAAAAAGCTCAAGACTTTGAGTATTGTAAGAAGAAGAAGAAGAGAAATGCAGAGCAGCTTCAAGTCAACTCCTTTAAGCCCAGATTTTTACTGTCAATCTTCTTTCTTCCATAGGTATCGTTTCATTACAACAACAAAGCTTTTTTTATTTCGTGGGTTTTGTTCCAAGTTTTGAAAATTTTGTCTTTTTCCGACAACAGGGGAAACGGTGGTCTTGAAGAGATTCATCAACCCATCACTGGTTTTCACCACGACGAAGCTGCTGATTTAAGCCCAAGTAAAAAGCTTTTTTTCCTTTTTCTTTTTGTTTATGGTATACACAAACATGTAAATATATAAATATTTAAAGTATATTTATATACTTACATGTTTGTCTATGCTTCATTGGGAATCTCAGTAGGCTCCATATTCGGTTCAACACCTGCAGATGTCACTGTTGCTTGCACCAACTTACACTACGCGACGTATGATACGGTAAATATCATTCTACCAACCCAACTCTGTAAATAATCTCTGTAAATCTGCATCTGGGGAGCATAAAGTTGAAGCCTTTAGCATGTTTTGGATTCACTGCATTTCTAGGTTGTAGACTGTGGGTTGAAGGAGAGATATGAAGGAGAAGCGGGGTGTTTGGACACAGTGCAATTGGTATTCCAGAAAGGGACAACATCGGTGAATGGGCATTGCGGTAAGACAATGGAGAACTGGTGTGACTCAGTTTCAGCTATGGCAGATAACAGCCAACATACTGACACTTCAACAGATATTGATACTGATGACAAGACTCAGGTTTTGTTCTTTGTCTTGTTTCATGTTTTGTTCTTAATCACTGTCCAAAAGATTCTGTTTGGACATGTTTTCTTCTGGGAATTGTTTTGTTCAAATTGGAGTTTTGTCCCTTTGATGGGTCACCTCGGACTTGGAGAATTTCACTAACAACTCCTCTCACCATCGATTATCCCTAAAAGATTGTCCGATTTGGCTCCATGGGCCTCACCACGTTTGGCCTTTACCTCTCTGTAACAAAAATCTTACCCCAAGTTTAAATTTTTACCTCTTTTGTGGTGTTTTAGTTAAATGGGTTTCAACAAGGGATGCTCATACCTACGGATGATTCTACAGATCCACCAAAGGCCAAATCCGGTGACCAAAAGGTTCAATATTTTAGTGAATTCATCAGTGTAATTCACATTTTAAGGATGGATCATAATTCACAATTTGAATTCTTATCAGACGCTTAGAAGATTGGCTCAAAACAGAGAAGCTGCCAGGAAAAGTCGATTGAGGAAAAAAGTAATTGTAGAAGTGCCTTTTCATAATCTATTATTAATGATTATTAGTATTTATATTAATTAGGAAATTCATTCTTCTTTCTTCATAGGCATATGTTCAGCAGCTTGAGAACAGCCGGCTGAGGCTAGCACAGTTAGAGGAGGAGCTGAAAAGGGCTCGCCAACAGGTAACTTAATGTGATTGATCAATGGATTTGATTCGTGGATTGATCTTGATCTTGATCTTGATCTTGATCTTGATCTTGATGCAGGGATTTGTAGTTGAATGTGGAGTTACAGAGGATCAAAGTCATCAAGCATCTGGCAATGGTTGTTATTACTCTCTAAATCCTATGAAACAATTGTGTTTTTTTTTTGTTACATTATACCATATGGATGGATGCTTTATAGGTACGTTTGCATTCGAATTGGAATACGCGCGTTGGATTGAAGAACATCAACGACTAATCAACGATTTAAGATCAGCTGTAAATCTACAGTTAGGCGACAACGAATTACGTATTCTGGTGGATGCTGTGATGGCTCATTATGATGAAATCTTTAGGTTAAAGGGAATTGGTTCTAAAGTAGACGTCTTTCATATGCTTTCTGGAATGTGGACAACGCCTGCCGAAAGATTCTTCATGTGGTTAGGTGGATTCAGATCCTCTGAATTACTCAGGGTAACTCAAAGATTAACACTTTCTTGATTTTAAGCATTTCTTTTCTTGATTTCATGGCGAAATCATCAATCTTTTTTGATTTGGGAATATGTTCAGATTCTTGGGAACAATCTTGATCCATTGACGGATCAACAATTGATAGGCATTTGTAATCTTCAGCAATCGTCGTTACAAGCAGAAGAAGCATTGTCACAAGGCATGGAAGCTTTGCAACAAGCATTGCTAGAGACACTTTCATCTTCATCAATTGGTCCAAATTATATGGGCCAAATGGCAATTGCAATGGCAAGACTTTCCTCTCTTGAAAACTTCCTTCGACAGGTAAAATTCTCCATTTTTACTCCAACCCTCATACAAAAACCTTTCCTTTTTTAGAAAGAACTTACCTTTTGTCCATGGGAATGGTTTTTTTTATGACAGGCAGATCTGTTAAGGCAACAAACACTGCAACAGTTGTATCGGATTCTAACCACACGTCAAGCGGCTCGTGCATTTTTGGTCATCCATGACTATGTTTCTCGTCTAAGGGCACTTAGTTCTCTATGGTTAGCACGACCCAAGGACTAAAACCAGGGCCAGACCAGGTTCATGTCCATTCCCTCAAGGTCCTTTCTCACTTGTGTCAGATTTTAGGTATAAACTATGATGACTGCTCTGTAGCCTTAGATGGATGGATCGATGTTTGTACAAAATGAATGTAAAACCATTGGGAGTTGTCACAAAGGTTAAAACTTTGGATTTATATAATCAGAATGAGACAGTAAAAAGGGTCAACGCCACATGCCAGGGACAACGATCGGTGGAGTTATTTTCTCTTGGCTCCATTTCTCTATATTCGCTCCCCATCCTGAAATCACCCCCCACACTAATCATCAATCTTACCAATTTATATCCAATTAACTCTTAAATTATCCATTTTTATATACGGTATACAAAAATTTACAATTTTGGGTTCTAGATTTTATTTATAATATTTTTAATTAAAATTTGAAGTTTTTGTGTGATATTATTATGATAAGTGGTTCCTATTTTGATTACGAAATGAATTTTGCAATTTTATATATATGGTATTCGACAATTTTAAAATTATTAAGCTAGATTTTGGTATATTTCTATTTGACATGATATTAGAGTCTGGTTCGTTCCAATTTAATTTATATTGGACCACCATTGTAATGTCTAGACTCCAAGACCAAGTTTGACTATGAAGTAAGAGTATTCTGATAAGTTATCTCGCATTTGTTAGAATGTGAATTTTGGATATACCTAAACTTTTTAACTAGTTTTTGAGATTAGTTAGGTTTAAAACCATATTTGACAGATATGACATTTAAAATGTAGTTTCATTTCGATTTAAAGATTTTGATGTCGAATTTTTTGTTGTGATATCCACATTCTAAATCCGAATCTAGATGTGAAAAAGATGTTACAATGTATTGTCTTGTTTCCGTTGTTATATTAATTATGAACATTGTCATGTATCGATTATAATTAATTAGATGGTATTGAACAATTTTAGATTTAAATTGATATTGGAAGGTGTGTAAAGGGAGCGTACCGATGGAGGGATCGGCGCCACGGTTCTTGAGTTCACGAGTCTCCTGACAGAGAGCACAAGGAGTGCAAAAGAGATGGAGCCAACAGTCACGGCATGGCTCCTCCGGTAGGGCCAGGTGTTCTCTTAGCCTCCTCCGGTTCGGAAATCCGTACACGCAGCAGCACCCCACCACACTCACCCCCGTATATATCAAACTCGCATTCAACCATGCTAATACATCATTAACATCATTAATTAATAACTAATCACAATTTTTTAACATTAGGGTTTCCATGTTCTTTCTTACACTGGCTTCCTCTGCTCACGATCTCCGAGTTCTGTCCGAACGTCACGCATGGCAAAACAGATGTCTGAACACCTTTGGATGATCCACAAACAATTAATCAATCAAAAATACAAAATAAATAAATAAATGAATAAATAAAATTGTTACGTACAAATGTGAGGATCTTCGTGGCAATCGCAGAGACCGGTGGTCCAAAGACCCTGAGGAAGTTGTCCGGCGTATGGCTGATCTCTGAACGACACCGCCGCCTCCGCCTTGAACACCGGACCGTCCGAATACATTTCTTTAAATTTCTAATATTATTTTTTTAATAATAAAAAAAATAAGAGAAAAAAAAAAGATGGTTTTTCTTATTATCTATTTTGATGATCGATGGTTAACCATACAGTTTCTGTTTTCATAACGAATCTTTGTTGTTGCTTAGTTGGACTATCAATGGATCATTATCATTCCTTTCACAATATATCGAAATTTCGATTTTATTTTACTCCTATTTATGGCCTCTCTTTTTTTAAAATAAGTTTCTTCGAAGAAGAATATTATATAACGGAGACATTATACAACCAATTAATATAAAAAAATGGATAATGTTAACTTTAAAATATAGAACAGAGTTCGATATGACATTAGTTGTAAATGCCAATAATAGAAAAACATTGTTACATGAGACCAAAGTCTTCAAAAAAAAAAAAACTCAAATTTTGGATGTGTAATTCTAAACTTTACCTAACAATTTTTTTTGCATAATTTCATATTTATAAAAATAATAAACGAGTCGAATTATTCTTAACCAAATATTCGTAACAATGGATTAATTCAAAATATTCGTTATCATAAAAAAATATACTCATAAACTATGTTTGAATTTTTCGTGATTAATATGGATCAATTTAGGTGGATGACAACCAATTAAAAGGTTAAAATATTTTTTAAAAACAGATTGTTTTATTAATTATATTTATTTATTATTATCATTCTAAAGAAAAATAGATCCAATTTTAATATCTTCTTACAATTAAACGTTATTTACATTTCTTAATTTTTTTTTTGTATTTTTATAACATATTTGTGAGATCATCTAACTTTTATGGTTTTTGGAATTAAAAATAAATAAATTTTAGTTAATATTATTTGTTGAAAGAAAAATTAATACCAATCCATGATTGGTTGGATCTGGACTAATTCATTTACTGCACTAAATTTTTATCATAGATAATTGTCTAAAATTATTAACATATAAGTAAAAATGAATGATAGAGTGGTAAAATTTTTTTTTACAACACCAAAAAATAGGTTGGAGAATGGAATATTCCCAATTCTTAAAAAAAAAAGAATAATTGTTATGAATAATAAAATGCGGAAATAGTTCGATTGGCTTCTTTTAGGTTCATTGACATGGAAACACAAGCCTTTTCTGGAAAAGTCATATTTAAAAGGGTCAATTTTGCTAATAATAATGTTGGGTTGACTAATTAAAAGTCAAACATCACTTTTTTCTATTAAAAAAATATATAAAAATTTCCGTTTTGGAAAATTTTCTCTGGGTCGTTTTGTCTTTTTAACATTTCATAAATCATTGTTTCAAAACTTCAATTATGATCCAATTTTGGGTTTCAATTATATATAAACTCACTAGTTAGTTATTCATTACACTATTTTTAGAATATAAATAGACATATATTTTCATATTTTTGTCCCCAAGATAGATATACACTTTGATAGTCAAATACAACACGTGAAGGGAGTATATATATATATATATATACATATAGCTAAACCATTACTAAATTAATAGAGGATCTTATTTCTTATAAATTATAATAATTAATAAATATGAGATGGTTAGATTAGGGGGGGAAGTGGTTGATGAAAGAGTGGATGTCAGACATTAACTCGTGAGTTCTTGTCCGAGCGATCTGAGATCCGCTCAGAATCTGAAACGCGTGTCCGACGCCTCTGTACAACACGCGCTCTACCTTCTTCCTCCCGCCCCATCTCTCCTCCACGTCATCACAAAACACCATCACTCTGTCCCTCAGTATATCCTTCTCCGCCACGCACACCATCATCCTCTCCTCCGCCATCTCCATGGCCGCCATGGGATTGCTGAAGGGATGGTCCCTGTTCGTTCCACATGGCAACGCCAGCCGCCAATACGCATCCGACGCGGCCAGGCTCAGAACCGATGACGCCACGCGCTTCTCACTCTCCATACGCGCCTCCCCCCCGAAGAAGGGTTGAATCAGGATTGTGCCTTCAACGTTCAAGGGCTTTAGAATATCACGATCCAATGTGGAGGAGACGCGGTGGGCGATGTTTCCTCCGGCGCTATCTCCGGCCAAGAAAATTCTGCCGAAATCACATTGTTTGGCCCACAAGTCACAGACCCTGCGGCTGTCCCGATAATTAGGGTTTCCATGTTGCTTGAGCCACTTGACAGACTTGACGCCGTCCTCGTAGGCGGCCGGAAGAGGGTTTTCAGGGGCTAATCGGTAATTCACGGACATGATCCGACACTGCGAACGGGCCGACAGTTTGGCCAAGAAGTCGTGGTAACACGACCAAGACGCCGAGCCGACGCAGAAACCTCCACCGTGGAAATAGACTATCAAAGGAAACTTATCGGAAAGTAGTGATGCCTTGGGGACGTAGAAACGAGCCCAGACGCCGGTGAACTTGTCTATGGGGACGTCAAAACAAAGGACGCCGAGGTCGCGAGGCAACAATGGACCGACAGATGGTACGAGAGGAGGTCGTTCCACGTGGCCGTCCTTGTAAACCCTAAGAACACCTTCAACTTCATCGACCAAAGGCCCATGATGGATATTGTTGTTTCTAGGAGTGATGGTCGTCACATGTGTTAATGTTGTATTGGCTCCCATTGTTTTTGAAGGATAGATTTGGCTTCTGAGCAAATCTCAGATGGTGTTGCTTGTGATTATATATATATATATATATATAGAGAGAGAGAGAGAGAGGGGGTTATATAATTGAGGAATGGACTCTTCGGGTCGTGATATTTCTGAAAATGTGTTGTCGGTATAACACTTACATTCAGTAACTGATTTAAAATAAAATGTTGTAAGACATGTCAATATTTTTTTTCATAGTAAATTTTTTTAACATTATGATACATTACATCCTTTTATTCATTTTTTTATATAACTGTCGAATCCGTAGTCATTATCTTTTAAATATATAATAGATAAATTCTGAATTTTGTATAATAACAAACCTTCAAGAAAATATCTCAAACCCATTCTTCATTACCAACTTGACTAACCGAAGGGGGCATTCTAATGTGATAAAAATAACATTTATTATAAAAAAAGGAATTAACTTTTTTACTGATGGGGTGGATGTTACTGTTCATATGTGTAAGTTTGTGGATGGAATTACTGTTCGAATGATATTTGTTTATTCTCATCCAATAAGCAAATGAAAAGGTGAAAATGGCAAAGTGGGCACTGCTGAAGTCTGTGGAATGGTGGGGCGGTCGCATTTTTTAAAGTCAGAAAGAGTTTTGTGTAAATAAAAAAAAAATTACTTCATGAGTATGCAAAAAGGTGTACCTCTTGGTTTCTCCATTGTTCATCTAATTGCTTTTTTGGTTAATTGCCTTCCACAACATCCCAAATCACCTTTGGAGCTAACTTAAAGTTATGAAAACCTTATAATAATGAAATATTTGAAATTAATCCTTTGGGAAGATATCCATGAAATAATCATTATAAGAATTCATGTTGCATCAATAATGATAATTGTTATCCGATTTTTAATATAGAATTAATATCAAAATTCGGATACCCGTAAAATTTCAATACGATTTTAATTGTTTGTGAATAATTATATGTAAATAAAAATATATTAAATGATACAATTCATGTGGACATTGTCAAAGATATACACATAGGGTCATATGAATTGTATCTCTTAATAAGACAAGAAATATTCAATAAAATCTCAAGAATATTCACTTATCAATAACATGTTATTGTATCCTTTAATAAAATACATTAAAATGATACAAAATTTTAGTTCCTCACAAATACCTTCACAATTTAATTATCTGCATTTACTCATATTTGGACACAATTCTATATTAATAGATAAAAAATTTATGCTATTTTTATATATTTTCAAATATTCATTTACGATTCATCGAAATTCAAATTGGAATCCACAAATATTTTAATTTTAAATATATAAACCCTAATTTACGGTTATTTTAATTTTTGATATGGATTGGAGACATTGCGATGAGGATGTTGGGAAATTGAAGGACATGAACACATGGTTATGTAATGGTCAAGAAACACCATGAAACCCTAACTTTTGAGGGAGCCCCCTCCAACATACACTCACGTTTTGTTTTTTTTTTTTAAGTCTGAATTCATTTAAATACTTTTCTAAAATAATGTTTTAAATTTAAGATACAAGATATATTATTGTGATCTAGTGAGAAATTACTATGTATTCTTAACCTTGAATTCAACTTATCATTTTATCATTTTGTCATGTTTTTATCTACTGTTTTCTTTTTGCCGCAACAAAATTTATTTTTCTGAAAATATATTAAAAATGAAAAAAATAAATTATTTTAAAAATATTTATAAAATGAGATAATTCGGGAGATACAATATGGGTTATAACTTATATCGCTCATAAACTTCTCACATTATATATATATATATAATAAAAAATCTAAGTGAATCTTTCTCTAATTGTCCACTCTTATTGTGTCGAACAAAGAGAAGATCATATAGTGAGTGTGTATATATATATACTATTACATACGAATATATAATCTATCTGGACATTCCAGGTTCCACTGATGGAGGTGTTCCATTGAGTCGCCTCTGTCGTTCCATATTTCCATGCCAACCTATATACAAAACATATGAGATAAGCTTTCAATTAACATAAATATTTAATATTTTTCCCAAAGATATACATATAAAAATACATTGAAATTATATATTACCTATAGACAAGTCGAAGCCATGGTTACGGAGTTGTCTATACTCTTGACAAAGAGCACATCGTTCGCAACAAAAGTGAACACAACAGTCAGAACATGGCCTTTCCTTCAATTCGTATTGGCCTCTCATTTTCGTTCTGTAGAAGCATGAATATATGCATCCACATCCCGTCATTATCGTTATCGCAGCGTATAACAATCCACTCATTCCACAAGCTACAATCGCATTACAAAAACATGTCAAAGATAGGATTTTTACGAGTGTTTAAGGTTTAAGGATTAGGGTTTAGTACAAGTTGATCCTCTGTCTATAATCTCAGCGATGCGTCCAAATGTAACACAAGGGCACCAAAATGTTAAGCAGCCTAGTTCACACACACACAATAAGGTTAACAAAAATGTTAAAAGGTGAATCGAATAATTAAATAAATGAAAAAAAAAATAAATAGATTTACATGTTTGTGCATCGAGACAACATTGGCAGAGACCGGTGGACCAAGCTTGAGGCTTGTGAATGTCTTTATCCACGCCGATGAATGTTTCATGCGGTTGGCATGGTGGTACGGTCGGCCGTTGCGACGGGGGAGCGTCGTCGCTGTATGGATAACGCATTTTATTTTGATTTCTTTGTAAATTATTTCTTTTTTTTCTGGTTGTTGAATTATGTAATGATTAGATGGATTTGGCGTCTCTTGAGGGATTAACCGTCAAAGAAGTTAACGAACCAACGCCTTGTTTCGCCAAAAGAAATCAAATATAAAAAAAAACCACACGAGGGGACACAATTTTACTGCAGTAAATAGAGGAAATGGTGTTTCACAAGACAAGACAAAACTGAAAAATTACATGGGAAGATGAACAAGAGAAGACGAAAATCTAAGTTTAGCAGGGGAATATAATAAATAAGAAATCATAAATGTCGGGTTGGGTTTAAACCTTTGGTCAGAAAGAGAGAGTCTCTAGCTAGACTCCATTGTTGTGTCGATGGAATGAAGGGCTTGGTTAGCGAAGAAACGGACATCAACATCTGGATCCTCACTTAGGTCTACCAAACATGGACGGATTGTCTTCTCCACCACCTAATGACACACAATATCAACTCATTTATGTTCGGTCGGGGGCAAATTTGGCAATGTTATTCTGAGTATAAAGGCTTTGTCCGTATACTTACAGATTGGTCAACTATGGGGATGAGGGACTGCAGAAGTTTTGCTACATTGAACTTAATGTTGGGGACTCTGTAATTGCAAAAGCCTTAGGATGAATTCTCTCCCAAATTTGAAAAAAAAAAAAAAGATACTCTTTTATTATGATTCGTAAAGATAAGACAGAATAATTTACCTGTCTTTTGATGCATCAACCACAACAGGTAGAAGCTTTGAACAAGTAATTTCCGAGCCTAAGACAGGAGCCATGAGAGAAATTGCACGTAGAACCATCATCCGATGTAAATAGTGTGAATTACCAACCATTTCCAGTATCTGCTCGTTCACAAAAATGGCCAATCAAGAGATTTATATTGAAATTACCCGAAATCTTTTACTGTTTGAAGATAAATATATCCATAATCCAAAGGATTTACAGAGGGATTTCCAGATGAAACAATCTCAATTATGCTACCCTCAAAACAAACCTGAGGAACTATGTGCTGCATCGCCCATTCAGCGCCAAACTCTTCTGCGAGGCGTTTTAGATTGTTCGCTGCAGCGTCACGAATAGAGTAAACCTGAAGGACGTGGCAGAGTTAACATCCAAAATACTACTTTGAATGACAAAATATGCTAATTCAAAACTTCTAAACCTTGTCCTGCAGCCATTGCATGCAAAGGGCTCCGAGTTTATCATCGAAAAATCCTACACCTAACTGGCTGGCCAACAACGGTATATACTCTATTATCGCAAGTCGAACTCTCCAGTGCTTATCCTCTGCAAGTTCTACAATGGCTGGCAACAACGATTGTGACAGTAGATCAATTCCAATAACCTGCAATATATGATAATTACGCTATCGGATTAGCTAAAACAGGATTTCGTTCACCTAATTACATATACGAAAAATGTCCTACTTTACTATTTAGTATGAACCTGAAAGCCAGTGTGCGTCAGCATGATAGATTTACGTGTTGTTAACCGAGGAAAAGCAAGAGAAAAAACAAACCTGATTAACTTGATCGAGCTTGCTGATGATGTTCAGGCGCACATCAGGGAATTCGTCTTTCAAAAGGGAAAGAAAAATCGGTAGCAGATGCTCAATCGTCGAGTCCTGAATTGAGGAGACAAGTTACATGGCATTTACAAAGACTTTGAACAACTAATTCCTCCAACAAACAGGAGTAACGTATATAGACGATATCATAAAAAAGGTACAACATACTAAGTGCACAAATATATAAGAAGGGGATTGATTTTTAATGATTTATTCAATGACAATGATAAAGCAGATTGCAGGCTTGAAATAATAGTTAGATGCAAAAATATATATCATATCATGATTCTTACCTTCCCTAAGATAGGAGCCATCCCCATTATTACCGAAGCCAGAGAAGATCGGACATGTTGAGAGGAATCCGTAGATAATTCCTACAATACGTAAATTGCAGAAAACGATTACAAAAGAAAAACAAAATTTTAGTAGATAAAATTTGATCCTCGGATGAATTTTACCTTCACACAAGGAAGGATGTGCTGAATAGAAATATCTGGACTCAAAAGCCGTGAAAACTTGGTAACTTTTCCAGCAGCTGCAATTCGTACTTCAGCCTCATTGTCCCGTAGCAATCTCACGTATGCCGGAACCAGATCCGTCCTAGCAATATGGTGACAGAACATTTCAGCAATAAAAACAAGCTATATACACACACATGTGAGCCTATATGAAGGTCAACATGATAGAATATATATATATATATATGTATATGTGCTTGATGGTTCAACATATTTTATAAGAGAAATACCCATTCCTAGATCACAAAATTGAAGTACAGCCCTGACGAAAATGATAAAGAATATTGGAAAATACCCATACCTTGTGCTGTCTGGACCGACAGCTTCACAAAGTTCATATAACTGATTAGCGACCATGTAGCGTACCCTCCAAGATTTATCCTACTCCAAGAAAACAATGATATTAAGTTGAAATGATCAGAGCCTGAACTCCATCTTGACGACGATTAGGAAACAAGTGGAAGATTCATGGCATATGGGCAATAGATGCATTGAAAATGCTAATAATGCTGAACCAAAGTTTACCTCACCTGAGAGAAACTAATGATAACAGGTAAAATGCGTGCAACACAATCCTGAGGCTCCAACAATTTTCCAAGGGCGGCACAGCCTTCAACAGCCAACAATCTAACAGAATCTTGGTCTGAAATGAAGGTTCAAATTTAATAAGTGTTAGCAAATTACCAACATTCCCAATTGGATAACCAAATAACCATTTTTCAGTATTATCCAAACATGATCAAAGGTTTTAAAATCAACTCGCTTCTTCGTATCATATGTATATCCCGAGGTAGCACATTTCTAAGTGATGAACATATATAACTAAGTTTGCCTTCTGGAAAATCATTTAAAATTTTCTCAGCATGTAGTTGCTGTTTCTATTACTTTTTAAATTATAACAGTGATGATCATTATCTAGATAAACAAAGAATCAGCTATCTTCCGTAAAATGGGCATGATAATGACAATAAGACCAAGCATAGAGTTACCATCTTTAGTAAGATCATCAAACATGGTCATGATCTCAGTCTTCAAATGGGTCGACTCTACAGTTGCGGCAAACTTCCCCAAGTTAGATGCAGCAGCTCTACGCACCATTGGCATATCATCTTGACACAACTGAGTATAAGTAGACCGCAACTCTGTCTTCAGCACATCAGTAGATGTTGGGTACGCGACATGGAATAAACCACATGCAGAGACTCTGGCCGCAAACCATTCACCACCAGACAGTCTCTGAAAAGTATACGAAATAAAAACGTAAAATAAGCTTTTGCTTGAAAGCCTCGATGATATGCAAACAATGGCTCTATGTTTAGGTAATGTTGCAGGGTCATTATCTAACCTTCACAAGAGGGACGAAAGAGTCCACCAGATCACTTCCTCTCATCTGAGAGCCAATTTTGCAAAGTGACTCCACAGCTTTTTCTCTCACGCATGTCTCCTCAACGGTGCAGAGAGCCTCTAGTGGAGGGAGAAGAACATGGGCATGCTCAACTCCTCCAATATATGGAATAAACACACCCAATTCCTCAGCCATTGCAAGAAGCACCTCATCGTCATCATCACTGTTCTCGCTCAAGAAAGGGATCAATTCCTTCCGTGTGCGTTCCTCTCCGAGCGCACGTGCTATCGTTGATAATCGACGGATTGAGTTCAACCGAAGCTGGATATCATCATTCTTAAGTTCATCTATGAGCACGGCAATGGGATATAATGGTTCATCTACCGTAGACATCTTCTTCTTACCCTAATTGAACCTTGAAAATGAACTGCAAATGGAAACACCCACTAATTTCACACGTGAAGAACTGAAAACAGGTAAAAGTGACTAGTGATTGCATATATGCTCATCAAGTGCACCCAATCAGGAAGAGAAATTCGCTACTAGAGATCAAGAAGGAAAAATTCCAAGTGATCAGACAATTAAACAGAGATTTAGTGTACAAAAACGGCAATCCCTCGCGGATCTCGATGCAAAGTAGATGCAAAATTTTCCCTCAAAATCACTCAGCAGGTGATGAAATCACGAAAATAAATCCGATAACCATTACAGATCTAGGAAAGTACAGCCACTCAAGTGTTAATAAACCAACATCTAGCCTCAACTACGAATCCACGATCCAAAAATTTCTCGGTAACCAAACTGAAATAAACAGCGAGAATCAAAAGATGCTTCCGGATTCAGCCGCTGGAAGAAAATCCCAGAGTGTGATTCAAACACGAACTAATGACATTGATATTGCCTCGAGACATGAGAAACAATAAATGGTCTTACCGATCACGGAGTCTTAGGACAACTGCGTCAGATTCCGAGGAGCGAGAAGGAGAAGAGACCAAACGCGAGCGACGAAATCAGAAATTGGGTTAAAATGTTTTTTTTTTTTTCAAAACGTAAAAGAAAGGAGAGAGAAGGATAGGATATTTAAAGGGGGAAAATTGTTATTCGAGGAAGAAGGAGAAGAATAAGAAGAAAAGAGGACGGGTACGGGTACGGGTTGCTCGGATCCGACCCGAAAAAGATTGGGCATAGAAATTAGAAGTTTATTACGTTTTGACGTGGGCCTATGTGGGCTTTTTAGGGCTTCACTAAAGTAGGAGCAGACTAATTCTTTCGGCTTTTAATTTATTTATTTAATGGCATTCGATTTTTATTGTAGACCTTTTTGGTAAATATATTTAAAACATACCATATAATATAGGAAAAACACCTAGAAATGACTGAAACTATCTTTTTTTTTTCATAACATCTTCCAAATTTGTGATATTATCGAGATTTACTATGCGAAAATTTTATAATTTTTAAACTTTTTAATTAGAATTAATTTTGTATCTCGGTGTCAAGAATCTAAAAAAACTGAAATATTATACTTTTTATGGTAATTAATATATCTAATTTTTTTATACTAACATGATTTTTTTTTACAAAATATTTTTTAATCCTTTTTCCCTAAAATATATAGTTTTAAATTTTTTTATCCTGAACAGTTAACATAAGGGATTTTAATGTGAATTTGCCCTCAAAGTTTTTTTAAAAAAAATATGGAACACCAATATCGAAATTGAGAATTTAGATATCTCCTTCCCGAATGAACATAAGAAGCATTAGTGCCTTTGCCAAAAAGAATCGGGGAACTTATAACAAAGAAAAAGATATTTATACAAATCAGCTTTAGCAAAAAAAAAAAACAATATTCACCAACCATAAATGCAAAATAAGACCAAAAGGTTTCAGCTTTTCTGGTAATCACCAAAAACGGAAGCAGCTTCTGAGCCTTGTCCACATTCCGACAGAATCTATGGAACCTTTTGTTTGATCAAGAGGCTCTTTGAAATTGGCTTTTGCACTTAACTCTTCATAAGCATTCACAAGATTCTGTAGCCTTGCAACAAATTCAATGAGAAGTGAAGCAAAGGTGGCCAAAGATAAAGAACTGGCGCTTTCATATACTTTACATTCAGTCTCATTGACCATTGACCCTCCGATGAACGATACGCTTGGCCAATGTTCTCTGTTCCTTAGAACCATACTGTCTGTTGATATCAATACATGAGATTCATTACCAGTTGTTGGGTTTTGGATGTTGTTATTGTTGTTGTTGTTGGCGTCCCAAATCTGACTGAGTGATTTGATCACTTTGCTTTCATCGTCTTTAGCTTCGTATAAGTTTTCTTGTGCTTCTTCCATATCAGCTTGTTCTTTAATGGCTGCCCAACTTTCTGAATTGACTAAAAGGTATGATTTTCTGTCTATTTTCATCTGTAGATCTTCCGCTGCGCGTTGAACTTCTTTCAGAATGTTTCTTGGGTCAAGCTTTTCCATTTTGTCCATCTTTTCTCCAAGCACACGTAGAACTTTGGCTCCTTCATTGCCTACCTTCTGAAGCTCACGGCGAAAAGCTTGTCTTTTCTCTGGAGCTGCCTGTAAATCCATATATTCATTACATCATTCTGTAAAAAGGGATTGATCCACAAACAAGCAATCCATTAGGTGAATGTATAGATTGCAGCTATTTGGGTCTGACCATTCTGTATTTATCTATTGATCCCACCATTTCAGGTGACAGAAAGCTAACCCTTTAATCGCATAAACCATACAACAATTAGAAAAAAAAAGTACTAAGATGTCAAATATGAGTCTGGGCTTAATTAATACCAAAAGCTAGTTCAAAAGTTTAGGATTGTCCAATCCAAAGTTCATGTTTTAGCCGATGTGGGACAACTGATCATAACATTCCCCATATCGGTATATTCAAATCGGGACGAAATTGGCTCTGATATCATATCAAATATGGGTTTGACCCTAACTAATCCTAAAAGCTAGCTCAAGAGTTTAGGGTCGTCCAATACTATATATGAGTTCAAAGTTCATGTCCTACCGGATGTGGAACAACTTATCATAACACTCACAATCGGGGGACTAACATCGGTATATTCTAATTGGGACGAAACTGGTTCTGATACCATATCAAATATGGGCTTGGGCCTAACTAATACCGAAAGCTAGCTCAAGAGTTTAGGGTCTAATATCATACATATGAATCTAAAGTTCATATACTAGCCGATGTGTGACAACTTATCATAACATATCTTACTTCACAGGCAGATCATCCAGTGATCAAGACATCTGAATTTGACATCACAACAAATTCAGACATGTGTACCTCTTTTCATGAGACTACTTTCTCAGAATTCATGGCTACTTTCATTTTTCGCAATGGGAAAGAGGAAACCCTTAGAGCATTTTAACGTATAAATAACACAATCACTCGAAGAAATTAAGAGAGTAAAGAGGTCTGGAAATCACTGCGGCTAACCTGTATTTCTGAAAGTATGCATCCATGCATTGCCATGACCATAAAAGCACAATGCCTTAATGCACCACTAACTTTGACATAGTTTTTCCATGGATGGTGAAAGGTGCGGTAAGGTCCATGTGGAGGTTCCCACGCTGCAAAATCAAGCTGCAAAACGAGTTACGATATTCGTTTTAGTTCATTTGAGTGATATGATATGATAATTCAACAAAATGGTTACACTGAAACACACCAGAGAATCTTCTTGGCTTGTAGATTGAACAGCAGATCTGTATCCACTGTATAATGGATCATCTGAAGCTTGATATGTGAGAATCTTTGAAGGCACCCTCTCGTATTCGACACATTGCAAGTACCCATTAACACATCCTAAGTTTACAAGACAAAACAAACCACAAAAATCAAAATAAAATCCACAAAATGTCATGTTTAATTGGGTAAATATACACCTTACCTTCGAGGGAATTTGCGACATTCTTGAAATTCTTAACAACCAGTTTATGCAGATCCTCTCCAGACCAGATAGGGAATATAAATATATTCACAACCAAACAAATACTTGCACCAAGCAAGATGAGCAAGAACCTGTAATATGCAGTGTTGAAGAAAGCTCTGCTGTGGTTACCCGACACCAGAACGATACAGAATGTCAGCAAAAATACCCGAAAGGCATATTCATATGGCTTCATGGTTGGATAGAGTTTCAGATAACTTGCACAGGCACCTAATTTGAATGAGAGATATGTCAGCATACATGTATATAAGCATGAATATTGATTTTTATGTAATTAGAATGCAGTAAACCTGCAAAGAAGATACTGATTATGATGATGAATTCTTCGAAATCTCCTGCTAAGACAGAGAGTCTTGCAATGCCAAGTGCAAGTCCTCCAGCTGAGAATGTCCCTAGAGCTCTATTGAATCCTTTAACCAATGTTGCTCCTGTAACACCAAATTTGAACAGACCCAAAAGAGATTTCAGTTTTTGGAAGATCTCAGCATTCAGATCGGATCAAATCCAAGACAGAAACCTTAAACCAGAACAGATCAGGAAAAAAATGTTGAACAAAAGAAACAGAAAAAGAGGCGAATCCAACAGTGGATTGAATGCTTGTCCGAGAAACACAGACAATGAATCGAACCGATCCCAGTCCAGGTTCTTACACAGTTCCAATAATCATGCGTTTAAATCTATACACATGGGATCAAAGAAGCATCAAATTCAAATTCAAGAGAATCAATCAATTAAACGAACCCTGAATCGGATCAAATTTCGACAATTACGCGAGAGAATCCCGAAATCAATACCTACGCTGTACTCGAAAACCACGACGACCGTGAGGATCGACCAGACGGCGTATTTGCTCGCGTCTTGGAGCGGCTCCTTTAGGAAAATGACGAGCGAGCAGAAGGCGAGAGCGAAACCCATCTTGACGGAGAAGAAAACTTTCCGACGATCGGAGCGTCCCATCTCGTACAATTTTGCGGCGACGTCATAGAGAGCCCTCCAGGAGCCGGTGATACCGTCGGAGCAGAATCGGAAACACCGAAACTTTGAGCGACGGCCATCGGCGGCGGCTGAGACGCCGGTGGAATCATTGAGGCCGAAATCGGATAAGTCTTTTCGCGGGAGGAGCCTCTCTCTGCTGGCCTCCGGGAAACTTTGTTTGGTGGATCCCAATTTACCTGCCATTTCTGTGATTTCTCTAACTGAGGAAACGTAGGATTCTTGTCTTTATATACATGGAGACAGAGACAGCAACAGTTAGGAAAATTTAATAATTGAGATTTTTTTTCCTTTTTTTTAATTATTGTTGTTTACATCTATTATTTCTCCAATTAAAGCATGAAAATAACAAAAAAACATCAAATCATCCATTCCGAATTATCGTCATCTAATCTTTATTAGTTTTTTTATAAGGTAATTTTTTTGGTGATCTGTAATTTTTTTCAGTTTTACATTTATAGTATATGTATATATATAAGACAATAATAGTCAATATACTCCCCTTATAGTTATGTAATTATTTCTCCTTCAACGTATAGTTCTGCAATTTTTTTCTTTTGGTAATAAAATTATTAAATTTGTGAGTAAAATTAAGATAATGCTAACCCAAAAATAAAATAAAAATACATAAAAGCTGAATTATCTAAAATAATAATATAATGTAACCAAATTTTGGACCAATAGAGAGGCTGAATTTAATAAGCGCGCATTGCATCGAACGGCAGCTTTTAAAAAACGTCTCCAACGGTCGAGGCCCATTTTATAACACTTTTTTTATTACAAAAAATGAATTATGTCACTACCATTTTTTTCCAATTTTCTTTTTTGAAAAGAAAATTGATCAAGGCCGGATTAAATGCAACGAAATAAAACGTGTCTGCAATAAAAGACAAAAAAAAGATCTTACAATATTACAATCTGAATAAATAAATATCTGAAAAACCAAAAGATTAAGAGTTCAATGAATGTGATTGTTGATACTCTTTTGATGGAATATTTTATTATTATGCATCGTCTTAAATGGATGCGGATTATTTTCATATGAAACTATCAATCATTCAAACTATATTCATTATATGTTTATCTTTTATGCTGGACAAATCCAAATTTATTGTAAATTTATCTACTTTATGTTATTTTCAAAAAAAATATTATATAAAATTTCACAAATTTGACTGTGGATATAAAGAGTTCGAAAAATGCTATAATTCTTTATTCAAATTGAAAAGGATGGCTCTGCCAAATAACACAAAGTTTCATGGTTTAAAAAATTTGTATTTTTTCTAATTCGATTTTATAATTTTACATTTAATATTTACATTTCAAGATTGACAAACAACATCCATTTAATCCAAAGAAAGAAAGAAAAAAAAACATTTGTATTAAGTCGTAATAGGTTGAATAAATATAGTTTATTTCTTAATCATATAATTGTTTATATTCCTAAGACAACAATAGACATACTTTTCTTTTTAAGTTTTAGTTATATAATACAACAACTTAATTGTGTAGTTTAAATAAAGTGAATTAGCCTATATGTTTTATTAACAATAATAAACGCCAATTTGGATTTGATTTTCACTTAATTAAACCACTTTTTTTGGATCCATCAATTTTCATTAAAATTATATGATTTGATAAGCAACCATTTATTATCTATTCGAACACATGGTTTCCTTTAATTAACATTATTGATCACTTCTAATGTTTATTATGAGATTCCACAATTCATTAATTTTTATTTTTAACTATTTTATTCAAGTGTATTTTTTAACCGAAAAGTGTATAGTATACATATAAAAAAAATTGTAATTCATAAAGAAATAAATATATGTAGTGGATTATTCATTAAAATTGTATAACTATCTAGCAAAAAGAATACCATCAAAATTAAGTGTAACAAATCAATTTCGAAAGAATAGTCACTACTAAAAATTTTGAGATTGCAAACGAAATTTGTGAACTGACCAGTCCGTCCCTAAATTTCAGGACGAATTATAGACAAAACATGGACGAGAAAAAAAATTTGTCCCTAATCCATCCACAAATGTACGGACGGATAAGCAGTTCCTAACCCGTCTTAGTGGACGGATTCGAAAAGGACTTGGAGGGCGTCCCGAATTAGGGACGACTGCTGAAGGGCATCCCCAGTTTATGGACGGCTGCAGCCCCCGTCCGCAAATTTGTGGACAAATAAGGAGTCGTCCACAAATCGGGGACGCCTTTCAACGATCGTCCCTAAACTGGGATGACCACATATATATTTAGGAATGTATTCGGGACGGTTCATCGGCAACTATTTGTCTTAGTCCGTACACTACTAGAAATTTGAAGACTGCAAACGGATTTTGCGGCCCTTAATCCAGGACGTCCACATATCCTCTTAGGGATGGCTTCGAGACGGCTCATCACATTCAGAGCTTCTTCCCATTCTTCATTCCTTTGCACTTCTTTGCATGTCCTTGGCTCGATATCCTTATTTATTTTACTAAAGAACGCTTGATGACAAGGTGAAAGACTCAAAACGTCTATATGTTTATGAATGAGATATGCAACGACAAGATTGTTGAAGAATACTCTTCTATTATACTCATCTAGTTCAATTTGTGAGCTCTCGTGACATCACTCGTGTTATATAGGGGGGACAAATCCTTATCTCGATCAACCAACATCTTACTACATAAACAAATTGCATACCCAATCACTATCTTAAATTATGTGGCAATTCACTTTGTCAATTTTACACACATCGATCTAAGGTAGACATTTATTGGTAGACATTTAACTTGATTTAATCACATGAGGGATTTTCACCGCAATCAAACATATTTCATAACAGAAACATAATCAGGAAAAGAACTAACATCTGGGGACTTAATGTTGTTAGATCCCATTATTTATGATGCAAGTGATAACCTTAAGTGTTAGTTAAGTAGTCCCAGGTAGAAGGGAGCCAACTCATAAGAGCGCATAATTATATAATCTCTTGTCCTTAGTCAGAACTGACTTGGGTAACATTTATTCGATCACGTGCATTCCAATTCACCGAGAATCGATAGATACTGCCTTAGGGATTCAACGACCGCTAAATCAATCATATCACAGATTCACAAATCATGCATATCATAGATCTTGAATATCACAGATTCATAAATCATGCATAGTCTTCTCCATCCGTGACCCGACACTATCCGTCCGTATGGAGTTACTTTAATGAATGTTTTTATTCTTGTTGGTCGATTCACTTGTCCATTTTGCATGTCCAATAAATTCTATCTCACCCCCATTGTTCATTCCATCCAATTTTTCTCAAAATTTTACACTCTTTTATCTTCTGAGTCCTGGCGACCGTCCCGAGTTCCGGCGGCCATCTCGAGTTCCGATAATCATCATGATTTCCGATGGTCGTCTCGAGTTCCGCTAACCGTCTTGAGTTTCAGCGACTGTCCCGAGTTTCACTGACCGTCTTGAGTTCCGGTCGCCGTCACGAGTTCCGATAACGACGATTCCGAAATATTTGCAACGACGATTTCAAAATACCGTCCTGAGTTCCATCGGTCGTCCCGAGTTTCTATTTAATTATCGTTATGTACAAACATTTAAAATATATAAATTAAATTTAAATTTTCAATTTTCAATTTTTTTAATTACGGACGGGTTGCCCATCCGCATTTGCAGACGCCCACGTCCGTCCGCAAATTTAGGGATGACCAGCCTTTCGTCTGTAACTTTTTTAAAAACAAATTCCCCGACTTTTCTCGTCGATTTGCGGACGACGTGGTGATTTGCAATTACGGAAAGTTTGCGGATTGAAATTGCTGTTCTTATTTGCGGACGAATTAGAGATAGATATCATTTGGCGACACTCGTTTGCAGATTACTGTTGGCCGTCTTTAAATACGTTTAGAGACATATTAAACACTGATTTTTCAGTCTCTAAATTTTAATTTTCTATCAAGTAACTACTGCTTAAAATAATATATATATTATATGTTTCATAGTACTCATTTGAAGTAATATATGCAGAAGTTTATAATATAATGTCCCGACCGATATATATATATATATATGTGCATTCTAACTCCTTCAATATAATATAATTTTTAATGATTTTAAGTAGTGATTCATTTACTGACAAAATTATTTTTAATAATGCCCCGATATATATATATATGTACATTTACTGACAAAATTTGTTTCACAATTTTCAAAGACGTACTTTATGTCATATAAATTTATATGATTTGTATGGGATACTCTATCCAAATTAAGATTTGATTTAATTAAATTAGGGTTGTGGCACGTGGCTTAACGGAAAATGTCACATTGACAAATAATATTTTATACAGAAAAACGAAAATCATTGGACTCTCAGATCTGATTCCTCGCCCTCTGCTCTGTTTTTTTGTTTATTCTTTTTAATTTTATTAGTTTTTTATAATGTATAATAATTTATTCAAGTTATTATTTTAGTATTCACTAATAAGAAATATTTATAATTTTATTTTGAAATTGGTAAAAAAAAAGAGAAAAAGGCATATTACATCCCAACTATCTTGCTTTATTCAAATTCCCCTTCAACTATCTGATACAGCCAATTCTCCCTTCATCTTAATTCTCTTCTTAACTATACCAATTCAGCCAATTCCCCCCTCCGTTATATAATCAGTATATTGACATTAACCGACCCGATTTCGACCCGATTTCGATCCGGTTTAACCGAATTTAACCCGATTTTGACTCAATTTTGACTCTATTTAACCGAATTTAATTCGATTTAACCGAATTTAACCCGATTTTACCCAATATTAACCCAATTTCTCCCAAATTGACCCGATTTAACCGAATTTAACCCGATTTAACCGAATTTAACCCGATTTAACCGAATTTAACCCGATTTAACCGAATTTAACCCGATTTAACCGAATTTAACCCGATTTAACCGAATTTAACCCGATTTAACCGAATTTAACCCGATTTAACCGAATTTAACCCGATTTAACCGAATTTAACCCGATTTTACCCAATTTTAACCCAATTTCACCCAAATTAACCCGATTTCATCAAATTTAATTCGATTTCCATCCAAATTTAACCCGATTTTATCCAATTTTAACCCAATTTCACCTAAATTAACCCGATTACCGCCAAAATTTAATTCAATTTCATCCAATTTAACCGATTTACTCACTTTTAACCCGATTTACTCTTTTTTAATTCGATTTAACCCGATTTTCGATTTACCTCAATTTTATCCAAAGTAATATAATTCTAACTTGATTTTACCCAAATTAATATAATTCCAACCCATTTTCACCCAAATTAACCCGATTTAATCAAATTTAACCGATTTTATCCAAATTTAACCTGATTTTATCCAATTTTAACCCAATTTCACCCAAATTAACCCGATTATCGCCCAAATTTAACCGAAATCGGGTTGGTAGTATATTTAATTAGGTTAAATCGAGTGAATTCTTAAACTTGGAATTATATTACATTGGATAAAATTGAGGTAAATCAAAAATCCGATTATATCGAATTAAAAAAAGAGTAAATCGGGTTAAAAGTGAGTAAACCGGTTAAATTGGATGAAATTGGGTTAAATTTGGACGATAATCGGGTTAATTTAGGTGAAATTGGGTTAAAATTGGATAAAATCGGATTAAATTTGATGAAATCGGGTTAATTTGAGTGAAAATTGGGTTAAAATTTGATAAAATCGGGTTAAATTTGGATGGAAATCGGATTAAATTTGATGAAATCGGGTTAATTTGAGTGAAAATGGGTTGGAATTATATTAAATTGGGTTAAATTGGGTTGAAATTATATTACTTTGGATGAACTTGAGGTAAATCGAAAATCAGGTTAAATCGAATTAAGAAAGAGTAAATCGGGTTAAAAGTGAGTAAATTGGTTAAATTGGATGAAATTAAATTAAAATTTGGCGATAATCAGGTTAATTTGGGTGAAATTGGGTTAAAATTGGATAAAATCGGATTAAA
>CM071860.1:69570023-69585064 GCA_036759665.1 Gynandropsis gynandra | reverse complement strand
GATAGATTTTTTAGCAAGGTACGAAATGTATCGTCAAATATTCAATATGATTCTACAAGATCTAGTTTCGTTCAAGTAAGGGATTCTAGCCAATTGAAAGGATCTTCTGATCAATTCGGGTCAATTTGGGTGAAATTGGGTTAATATTGGGTAAAATCGGGTTAAATTCGGTTAAATCGAATTAAATTCGGTTAAATCCGGTTAAATCCGGTTAAATCGGGTCAAAATTGAGTCAAAATCGGGTTAAATTCAGTTAAATCGGGTTAAAATCGGGTCGGTTAACGCCAATATACTGAATATATAACGTAAGAGGGAATTGGCTGAATTGATATAATTAAAGAAGAAATCGGATGAATTTTATAAGATTTAGAGGAATTGGCTGTGTTAGGGAATTTGAGTAAAGTAGGATAATTGGGTGTAATATGCAAAAAAATTAAAACAAGTGGAAAACTGAAACAAGAACATGTATTTATTTTAACGCTAAAGCTCACTTTGGGTTCATAAATAAATAATGAAATATGGGCCGAGATATAAGGGCCCAATATTATCAAAGCCCAGCCCAACCCACAATTATCTCTTAGCCATTCACAAAAATCTCCCATTGCTTCTTGCACAGTCTCTTCGAGGTTTAGAAGATGATGTCATCAATGGCGGTTCAGTATGGTCTCGCGAATGCTTCCTTCATTTCTCAGAAACCCAGTTTAGATCCTCTCAGAACAACTAAACCCATTTCTTTAAATCGAAGTATTGTCGCTTTAGCAGCTCCGGTGACGACGCTCACGGTTGAACCAGACGCAGCAAATGACGATTCAGTCACTAGATCACAGAAACTGGTAAATAAAAGAAACCCATTTGCTTGATATCTATGTTTCAATAGCTAAATGAATGGATTAGTTCATTTGGGTCGAATTCGGTGTTGGATTTTGGGGGTAGGAATTGAGCAAAGTAGCGGTGAAGCAAGAGAAGAAGCCAAAGCTGGTGTTGAAGTTCATATGGATGGAGAAGAACATTGGCTTAGCTTTGAACCAAATTGTGCCTGGACATGGTACCATCCCTCTCAGTCCGTACTTCTTT
Organism: Gynandropsis gynandra; assembly: GCA_036759665.1. Lineage (NCBI taxonomy): Eukaryota > Viridiplantae > Streptophyta > Magnoliopsida > Brassicales > Cleomaceae > Gynandropsis > Gynandropsis gynandra. The sequence goes on along the minus strand of CM071860.1, from coordinate 69,583,990 downwards.
TGGCCAAGAAAAGATGCTTGGAAAGAACTCAATTCGACTCTCCAGAGCAAACCCTGGATTTCACAGAAGAAGAAGATCATTCTTCTAAACCAGGCCACTGATATCATCAACCTTTGGCAACAGAGTGGCGGCTATTTAACTTCCCAATGATCTTTTTCTAAATTCTGGTCTCAATATGGATAATACTGTTTGATGGATAAAGCAAATAACTTTGGTTTATCCTTTAGGATTCTGTAATGTGGAATACGTACAAAATACGAACAGAGCTTGTACAGTTAATCTAATCCAAAAGTCCAAGACTTTATTTCCACGGATCTCTCATTGACAAACAAAAACTGACGAAATTAAGCTATGAAGAATTGGGTTGTTTCCTCCGGGAAGAACGAAATATCATCCGTTTGATGGTGGAGATTTTGCAGAGACGGCTATTGTACCGCCGATTACCGGAGTATCTACATGTCAGTGTCACCTTCTTCTCTAAAACACTCACCAACACTGAGTATGTCTCTGTTCCAAAGCACAAGAGAAGGAAAACAGAACAACGATCATCAAGAGAGACTCAACAGAAGTATTTCAGATGAAGATTCTCACCGATCATTCTCGACATTATGTCGGCGACTCTTTCTTGACAGTCAGAACATCTGATGTCGGCCGACAGAACAATCTCCTGAACCTGAAAAACCCACAAAATCACCAGGGAGAATTAAACTAAGGGTCGAATGACTTAAAGTTCATGGAAAGAGAGTACAAACCACAGGCATGGATAATGATGCGACAGAAGCAAGACTGGTGCCAGTGCCACTGCTTCTCGAAAGCTTGCTTCTTTCTGTGATTTCGAACTCTTTGTCGACAAGTTCAGACAGAGCCATGACAGTAGACTTGTAATACATAGCCACAGCGCATAAGATATAGAACAGGAAATGCGGTGAAGAGTAAGAATCCAGACCGATCAGAAGTGGAAAGCAAGACAGTCACTTTCCGAAAAGGATTAATGAACAAATCTTCTTACATGGATGACAGAGCAAGCCCATCCTTTCTTATACTTCAATCTATGGATGAAAGTCATTCATCTTCCATAATCTTACTCTATTTTTGCATAGTTAGAAAAAAGATGCTTCTTTGACGAGGATAACCCCACCAACATCATCCTCGTTGAAAAAAGAATAACCCTTTCTATTAGTGTTTTGGAGGTTGCTTCTAATAAACAGTTGTTTAGTTTACTTTTTCACCTGTTTTCCCACTTGAGTAAACCAATCATAGCACAAAGGGAAGGTTAGGTAATGTGGACAAAGAGGTATAAGATAATACACTTACCTTTTTGTGAGAGTTTGTGGCTTATTCAAACTTTATTACAGCGTTGTAAAAGCTGTAAATTAGCAAAGAATCTTAATCAGATAAAAAAATGACAACTTTTCACTAAGGTGTTGGATTCCCTTCATGGTCCCAAATTCACAGAAAACAACAATGGCTCACAGCTGCAAGTAAAAGAGCATCCATTTCATTTGATGGGTCCCATTTCTGATGCCGTAGAGCCAAGGGGGCAAGAAAAAAGGCTCTAACTTTAAGAGAGAGAGAGAGAGAGATAAAAGTCTCCTCCTTTAAATCAAATCAATTCATATAATAAATGTCATTAAAAGGTTAAACTAATCAGACAGGTTATAAATGTCATGAAAGGGTTCTGTGGATAAGTGGAGAGACGATCAAAAACACTCATTGATCGATGGAAACAGCTACGAATCTGAAGTTATTTTTCGGAATAATGATAAAGTAGACATTTTTTTAATGTAAGAACGAGCAAAAAAGGAGCATACTTTATTTAAATAATAATACAATAAGTTGTAATAAAACAAAACCCTAATTAGGTCAAGCTAATCACCTACTGCATCCAAAATTTGTTGCCTGGATTCTACAAGGCATGAAGCTCTCGACCTACAGCTACACATACATACATATGAATTTGGATGCCGCTACGAACTAATCTAATCCAACTTCAGCTGCTTACGATAACCAAACGTAAAATGGCATCGAGAAGATGCTCGTAACGAGAGGTATGTACCTCATTCGAAGACAGTCGAGTCCAACCCATTTCCAAGTTGATCATCATCTTGACATTACCAAGCCTGTAAGAGGTGGCGTAACGGAAGAACCAAATATAGAATCTCCCATGAACTTAAAGTTCTCACAATCTACTTTGAAAGATTCACAATTTCTGGAATTCATTACCAAGGAATTGTTAATGAAACACTCACTCAAACCAAGCTTATGAGAACACCAACTATTGCTTCGTCTTCTCTTCTTTGATGTCTTCCATTTTAAGTCAGAAACGAGGACATCCTTCAGCAGATCAGGAACAGCTCGTAAAAAGGATTCTTTTTGGTTTGTAGATACTTGAAGAACGCTCGTAAGTTCAGCTTCACCTTTGAGTGATGTTCCATTGTTACCAACACAAACTTGAGCTGACTTCACATCAATTTTCGGTTCAATATGTTTTGTCTCTAAGGAAGATAGAACAGAAGTCACAAGATCAGACCTAGTTTTCAACTGTACCCACTCATCTCCCACCCATTCCTGAGATTGTCTAAGGTCACTAAGTTGAAAGACAGACATTTTCTTTTCACCTAAAAGAAAAGAAAAAAAAACATTTATTCTTGAGAAACAGATGCATATTTTAATTGAATTCTAAATACCATTTTAAAAAGGGATGACGATAATGGACCTGGCAGGTACACTTCAAACCTCTCGTCTGAGACTTTGTTAATCACAATGCCTTCCCACCATCCATCAAACCACCACACATCCACAGGCACACCAACAATGGGAGTACATGGAGTATTTGCTTTGCAGGATTCCATAGAAGGACGTATCATCTTTCGACCTGGGATTCTAAGACCAAAATGATCAGAAGCAGCGACACGAGATGTCAAAATCCACTCCTGAAACAAAACACCATACCAAGTCTCAACCAATGAGTTTCCAAATATGTAAGAAATAGTATGTAAAAACCCCAAAAGGAAAAAAAAAAGTTTCCAAAAGAATACCTCTAGCTTCTTAGACTCATCTTCTGCATCTTGAATGTCTTGGTACTGGACCTTCACCTTATCCTTGTGCTTCTTTATTATTAGAGCCCTAAACCAACACCCTCTGATGCCACTATCTTGAGAAAGTACTTCAACAAGAGAACCCTTTTTAATGTATAAGGAAGAACTTGGCTTAGCCTCCTCTTGGATCCTAGGAGCAGGCGGAGCACCCATGTTTACATGATCCAAACTTCTTTTGTGATCAACCTTCTGGTCATTTGCCAATGGCATACCTGAACTCTCTACATGGCTCGAACGGCGTCTCTTCCTCGGTTTTATTCCAGCAGCTCTTACTCCTAAGTCATTACCAGATTCTTGAGCACCTTCCACAGACTTTGAAATGGTCACATTCAAGTATCTAAGCATGTGTTGTTTCCAGTAACCTTTTAGCTGTGTTATGTCATAGGGCTTGATGACATCATCATCATATAATTTCTGGCAAAAGAACACTACTGGCTGACCTTGTATGAACTCCTTGAGACATTTCTCATAGTGCTGTAGACTGAGGACAGTAGCCAATCCATCTATGCACTTAATGTCGATATCTTGAAGACAAAGAGAAAAGAAAATCTCTCTGTCATTAACATTGTGAGGCAAAACAATACCAACCTCATCAGTTTTGTGAAACCATCGTACCACAACCATCTTGCTGCCTTTATGATCCTCGTACATGTCTTCCACGTAAGCAATTAGACGCTTATTCTTCTCAGCTAAAACATACACAAAATCATTCACCTGCAAAATAACGAGTTGTTAGCATAATGTTAAGCTTCGTGAGAAGCATAATCAAGCAAAACCAAACAACAACATTGTCGATTTTAAGAAGAATATAATGACTCACAGAGACTCTGACACCATTCCGGTAAAAGGATGGGTAATGCTTACGCCTTTTCTTGCAAGTCCATGTTGAACCCATCCATGATAAGTTTTTGCCATTATAAGCAAGCCCCTGATAATGAACACCATAGAGACCAAATCAATGACAAAGCAACTAATATTCAGAATTTTCAAATAAATTTTCTCCTAATACCCAACAAAAGACATATATATTAACGATAGTGGTAGTACCTTAAGGGCGTCATTACTCAGTCCTTTCGAAGCTTTAGTAACAAGGGCAGCAGGCGTGTTTGTTTCTTGAGGTAAAACATCTGAGAGAAGCCCTAGCCGAATGGCAAAATTATCATGTTATTAAAAAATTACAAATCAAGGTCACAAATATTCTAAACAAGAGTAACCACAGTAAGAAAAATATCAATTCTTTCAGTAATGCAGTCAGTACCAATAGGTGAAAACCAGATCTGTCTGCAGCAAAACCAGTTTACACAAAATAGGCTTAGCATCAAAGAGCATAACGACAAGAGGTATGAAAAAGATTCAACACATTAGATTAGTCCTCTAGATAGAATAACAATTCCATGAGCAAAACATCATCGCCAATAAAACAAATGCTTCCGAAGAACAGTACTATTCCTATTTCCAAGAACAGAAGAACTACAAAACGAACCTTGAGGGAGAAAAGCTGACCCTTCCGAACAATAAAACTACAGTCTCTTTCTTAAAAGAAGGTTATGATGAGTCTAAAGAACAAATTCATCAATCTCATCCGTAATCAATTGGCAATACTTCACCCATCTACGAAATCAACCCCAATATTAAGGTTTCCAGATGTCGCAAGATAAAAATTTAAATTTTATAGGAGTATCGCGGCAGGAAAACAAAGCTGAATTTCTTCGAATTTTAAGCTAATGAATCTCAAAAGCAATAAAATCCGCGGAATAGTTTCATAAAATATTCAAATCTGGGTCATCCGCAACCTTTCCCAGTTTCAAGTGGTAGCACAAAATCAGAAAAAAACACCCAAGAAAACCCTAAAAGCGGTTCGAAAAATCAATTTTGAGACACGAGATTACCTGAAACAATAAAATTAAGCCAATCCACGACGTCCTTTCGAGTTTTAAGCTTACATAGAACGGAGCGATTCGCCCTCAACGCGTATCTATATGACATGCGCCTCGAATTCTTCTCCTTCCCCACAACAGCCAGATCTGCGCTTCCGTCTCTCCTCTTAAGGTAATAATGAACCTCCTTTATCCCTTTCTCATTCGTCATGTCGACCTCTTTCCAACTGGAGTACGACACCGTCTCCGACGACCAAGCCATCTATCCGCCACACTAAAAGAAAACCTTTTCACCGGAATCGGAAAACTAGAATCCGCCGCCCTGGCAAATCCTCTATTGAGCTCTCGGAGTCGGCTTCGGTTTTTCCTCTCCGCGTGAATTCAGAGGAGAGAGAAAACGAAATTTGAATGCTATAAAAAAACGGAGAAGCTTAGGGTTTCAGAATTGGGGAAAAAGATGAAGGGTGACGATTGTATCCACGTAGATAACACGACTTTCGTATGCTTTGTGAAGACGAAAATACCCTTCAGAATAAATGATAATTTATGAAGTACCCTCGGGTTTCTTTTTACTTTCGTCGCGACAAGGCGGGCGTTGGAAGTTTTATTAGGAAAAGGACGAAAGACTTGTTGTGTAGAGATGGAAGCGCGTGACCTGCGAGTTTAAACAAGAGTATACTCGCTGTATTTGAAGAACACGTGGCATTACTTTCCCTTTCTTTTTAATTTATTTTTCTTGACATTTTCCCGATTACAAAAAAAAGTAAATATCGAAAGGCACAAAATCGATAAATTTGATTTTACATATAAATACAAAACTTATTTTGTTTCCATTCAAATATATATGTAAACACTCGAAATGAGATGAAAATTGAATAATAATAAATTAAAAAATTTAATATTAAAGTCTGATTTTTGTCTTTCCAAAAGCGTTATGGAATTAAATTGGTCAAAAAAACATTTATTTATTAACACAAGTACCACGGTTATCATCGTCATAGCTTATTAGATTCTACAAATTTTGTTAACCGTTTAATATTTGCAAAATCTAACCGGTTAACTCGTTCCAATCGACCGGTTTTACCGGAAAACTTACCGGGGGTTTCTCCTACAGATGCCGTGGATCGTTGACTAATATAAAAAAAATATATTATTTTCAATTATTTTGGTAAGATTCACCTAGTGTTATATTAATTATGTAAATACATTTTGCTGAATCCATAATTTAAAAAAAATGTGATAAATTGTAATATAATTATTGAAGGAATCCGATTTCACCTGATTCAGATTACGAAATCCCCGAAACTCTATTGCAAATTATATCAAGATTTGAGATAATTTAGACAGAAGATTGAAATAAATACCTAGATTTATGGTATACGACATGCATCGGGATAGATCTTTTGGCTCTTCGTGCAAAACCGAAACTTGATACTGATGGGATGTATCAAGATGAGATTCTCTCTGAGTTTTTCTGTAAAACCTTAGGTGATAAATCCCATGATTCACCTTATTAATCATTAACTATATCTATATCTTAATACAATCTTTTTTAGGTTCAGAAATCAAATGAATCTCATTTATATAGGCACGTGAACCAGGGACCATAAACCGACAAATAACCGGTTAATTCCGGTTCTCAATTGTATCGTTTAATTTCGTCCATTATGAAATATAAACGATACTATCAAAGGTCTTTATGCATATAATCATGAAATATATAGGCACGTGAACCAGGGACCATAAACCGACAAATAATCGGTTAATTATGGTTCTCAATTGTATCGTTTAATTTCGCTCATCATGAAATATAAACGGTACTACCAAAGGTCTCTATGCATGTAATCATACTCATTCAATTCAATACCAAAGTCCAATCAATTAAACTTTAGTCCGATCACATTTAATTTGGACTAAACCGAATTATAACACTTATTCCAAAATTATTCACATATATAGATCCACAAATATAAGATTGAGCCAACAAATCTTATAATTACATGTATATATTAATTTATTCAAATTCAGTGTTAACGAACTCGTGTTTAGCATAACCAATTGTGTTTATTGCTTTATAAATTTCTTAAAACCAGTTATAACACAAGAAAAGTTTTTCAATTATTGTTTCTTCAATACAATAAATTACTGAAAACACATATTTTTCAAACAGCAGCATAGTTATATTAAACGAATATTGTATAGGAAAAAAAGAAAGGAATAAAGTCAATTTACTTATCGAATATATACCACTTTATTTATCGAATATTGTAACTACATCAATATGCTATATATACATATATCTAAAGTATTTTTACAAAAATGGACCGCAACACAGTAATGGGTATTTTGGGAAATTATCAAATATGAATTTAATATTAAATAATCTAAAAATTAATTCAAAATTTTAATGGTTTTCACTTACCAGTCTAATCTGATGTTCCTCATGATGAAACAACAATACATCAGTAAGGCCCATTAACAACAATATATATCAGTACGGCCCATTAACGACTATTTATCAGTACGGCCCATTAATGACCATATTTATCAGTAAGGCCCATTAACGACAATATTTATCAGCAAGGCCCATTATCATTATCTTAATTTGGGATTACGTCATGTGAATGCAACGAAGATGCGGAGGTAGACAAAAAAATCTGCAAATATCTTTCTACTATAATATAACATACTTATCCCTATTGCTATATCATGGATTTTCGAAAATTGTGATTGAGTTTGAGGATTTATATACATTTCTTCCATTTATTTGATAGAAAAGTATAATAAATATGTCCCGAAATAATATTATTACACTTGTTATGGGTGAGATCATAGAAATAAACAAATAGTTTTCATGTCAATATTGGTATTTTCACAATTAAAAGGAAAAGGGGATTTATTGATCTTTATTGATACGATATGCTCAACCTTGTACAAACAGACTGACTTGTCGAGCCCAAAAAAAAAACATTGCCTAAACCCTAGAAATTGATATTTGGTGTTATTCTAACATGAACCCTAATTTCCATTACTAATTTACACTCAAAGCCTTCTACGATTAAACCGTATTCGTTAATTCAACTCCCTCTCGTACCGTACCATTGCCGTCCTCCTTGTTATTATCAACTTGAACCGGTTTAAACGTGTAAATCTTCGCGCACCACAAGTAATAAAAGAGATTAACCACTTGCAAACCGGTTATCAACCAGTAAAAGTACTCCAATTTCCCCCGGTTCAAATTGTTATCCGGTAGCCAATTCTGCCCGTCCGGTCCTGCGCTAAACCGGTGAACCAGCGTAACCAGGAGTGTGCTTACGTAATTTCCGATTGAAATGGCCGTCCAGAACAGCGCCGTCGCTGTGCTCCTCATGCTCTCCGGAGCTTGGTCGTAGAAAAACTCTAAATGCCCGATTGACATGAACGCCTCCGCAATACCGTGGAGTCCGTACTGAGGAATTAACCAGAAAACCGAAATCGGTACGATGGAGTGACCCTTATCCATGAGGCCATGAGCCATCGCCACTCGTTTACGCTTAATCTCGACGAAACCGGCGACCAAAGTGGCGAGAATCGAGATGAAGAAACCGATTCCCATTCGGTGAAGGAACGTGACTCCTCGTTCTAAACCGGTGAATCTCCGGGCGAACCGGACGAAAACCCGGTCGTAAAAAACGATGGTTAAAAGCATGAAGACGATGGTGAAAACCGACATTGAACCGGCCGGTATTTGGAAGGAGTCGGTTAAGTGACGATCCATGGTTTTAGCTTGTTGCAGAGAGAAGGTGCCCTGTTGAGCATACGCCGTGATAAGAAGGATTCCGGCGGCTCCGATGGGACCCATTCGGATTACCGATTTGAGTTCCTCGACTCGGTGAACCGTACTGAGTCGCCACAGGTTCGGGACTTGACCCGGTTTAAGGTTGTCTAGCTCTGTAACTATCGCTGCCTTGTCCAAAAATCTGCATTATTCACGGATGAAGGATTATGCCATTATTGCATTGATTAGTACAGAAAAAAAAAACCAACATGGGTCATGAAAGTGATGAAGAATCCACTCGGTGCCAAAAAACAATAAAATTTTAACTTTAATAATTGTCTGTCAAAGCTTACGTTTCGTGTATTCACGTGCAGACAAATATGATTTTTGTTATTTTTTTCTCTATTTTTTATTATTTATTTATTATATATATATATATTAATTGATCATTCAAAATAAAAATAAATAAAGAACATTATTATTATTATTATTAACATATAAATCATTATATCTTTTATCAGAATCATCAACGAAATATAAATCATAAATTATTATAATTTTTTTGGAATACAATGCTTACAATATTATATTCTTTTTATCGTCAAAATTAATATTTTAATATAAATTATTTGTACTATAGAATACAAAATTTTTTCTTTGATATGTATATATACTGTTGATTCTTTATATATGACAAATTGTTGAAATTTTTAACAAACAATGTTTTACATTTCTAGATATAAATTTGAAGTTATCATTAAAATAATGTATTTGTTCGATATTATGTATAGATATTAATAATTTATATTCAAATATCAAAAAATACAACATAATTGATAAAAAAATTGCTTTACCTCATATGTGTGGTGTGGAGAAGTTTTCCATCTAAAGAGATAGGGGCGTCAAGTTCGTCGTTTTGATAAAGCAAATTAGGATCGGAAATCAAACGCATTTTCCTTTTACGGAAAGCTGCTATCGCCACCTGGATCAAGCGGGTAAAAGGACTACCCGCGGGATCCAGATGACGATAAAGCGGATAACCTCCTATAAATGTTATAATCGAAAACAACATCGCCAATGTTGGAATCCCCAACCCTAATCCCCATCCAACGTTGTCTTGGATGTACACAAGAACAGTCACCGCAATTAACATGGATGCACCCATACAAAAGTAGTACCTAATTATCAACATATTATATTAATTAACGACAAAAATCATAATAAGTAAAACTTATTACCATGTTAATATAATTATAAAGTCATGTAGATATTAAAAAACTGTTAAATATGGATTGAACCTAACTAATCCCAAAAACCAAAAATTATCTCAAGAGTTTAGATTTATCTAATACCATATATGAATCCCAAAATCCATAACAAAAGCTCAATGTTTTAAATACGATTATACCGACGATTACTCCAATTTAATGAATATATATTTAAACTATATATGTATGTATGTATATATATGTACCAGTTAAAGTATTTCCAAGTTTTGGTGGATTGTTTTGGATCCGACTCGTCGAATTGGTCAGCACCGAAAGCAACGACGCAAGGTCGGATTCCACCGGAGCCGAGAGCGGCAAGAAGCAAAGCCACGTAAAGAACACTCAACTGCCCTGTATCTGCCTCTTCACAAGCTTCTTCCCCATGGCATGGCGGTGGCCTTAGATTCGGTATTATCGCCGATATTGTAAGTAACGTCATCCCCTAAATCATATCACAAGATCGATATATATACATATATATAAGCTCTCATATTGACAAGGAAAAAAGGGTGTTTTGATGATTACGATTTGATAGATGATAGAAGCGACGGTGATGGTCCAAAAACGGCCGGAAAATGAATCGGCGATGAAAGCTCCGAGTAAAGGAGTGAGACTTGAGGTTCCACTGAAGTTGGTAAGAGTGTTAGCCGCTTTGGTTAAGGGTAGATGAAGCTGTGTGGTTAAATAGCTTATCATGTTTGCATGAAACCCTACCACCGCCAATTTCTCACAAATCTCATTTGCTGTAACGTAAACATCCCAATAATCCCAAATTATAAAACAATAATCAAAATATAAATCATATGAAAGTATATTTAGGGTTTGGTATTATACCGAAGATGAAGGGCATTGTGAGTAAACCACCCTTTGCTCTTCGTGAACCATGTTGATTATTTTGCTCCTCGATCTTGTTGTAGTTTTTCTTATTATCTTCCATTTTTATTATTATTATTATTATTATTTTTGCGTGTGAAGCTTGAAAATGGTAGTAAGCCATTGAGTTGAATTTATATAGGCCAATAATTATTAGTGCTTTATCGACCTCAACGTACGATATCTATCAAGGAATCGGACAGTGATTTCCATAGCCACAAAAAAATAAAAATAAAAAACAGACCCGGTTTTGTCGACCGGTTTAGGCTCCATATCTTGGATTGATATCGTAGGGACCGGTGGGGGCCATGTTCAAGGACATTTTTTTGTTTTTATGTTTGTGAGAGTTGCCAAAGGTGACATAGTTTCGGTTAATTTTATCATCTTATATATAATGGGGTTGAGTAGTTTTGCTTTAAAATAAATTTTGTACAAAAATTGATATAATATATAAGTATATATGGTATATACAGATTAACATATTAATTTTCAAATAGTTTATACTTTTTGGATAGAGTACAATAATTGTTTTATGAAGACACGTTGTCTTCAGTTTAATCTATTATTTGACTGATTAATCAAAATGTTAGAGCAAAATTATTTCAAATTCGACACAATCCTTGAAATTTGACGATGTAAGAATTTTTTTTATTATAAATAGTCTCGTATTTTATCTTTATAAATAATATTTAATATAATAATGATTTTTATGGTATTAAACAATTTGATATCAAAATCTAATGCGTAATAATTTGAATATTATTTTATATATTTAATGATGTAGATATTCTAATAGAGCGAATTTGGACGTGAAAGAAATATTGTTCACCGTCTATTATGTCTATTATGTAACATAAAATATAATTATAAAAAGACAAAAACAAAATGACCAATATCAATATTTATGTTTGTAAATAAAAATAAATAAATGTATTGCAAATGCAATGCATGTGGGGGGATTAAGCAATGGGTCCAAAACTGAATCTCAAATGGAAGAGAAAGTGTCTCAGTTTCATACGTCATGTCTTCTCCCACTTCATTTTATTCTTTTCCACCGAAAGCCTTTTTTACTCATTAATTATTAAAAAAAATTACAAGTTGTTTTTATTAATTATCATGCAAAAATCTGTTAATGAGTGTCAAATTATGTATAACAACATCCAAACGTTACGTTGGACTTACCAAAAAGCATTTATCTTTATTTAATGAGATAGGGTTTTGTACACTTTAATTTAATTAGCAAAAGGGAGAGTTTTCTTTGGAGCAATTGTCATTACTAGGAATATCATCTATAAATGTGTATCTCTTATTATTATTATTATTCATATTATGTGAATTTATTTAGATTCACCAAAATATAAATAATAGATAATTCAGTTCAATATTAAATCGATTTAAACAAAATTGATTCTGTTAAGTAATATTAAAAATAACTAATTGGTATAAATATATAAAAATCAACGGTTAGTTCAGTTATTTTAAAAATAATCGATTGATAAAAATATATAAAATCAATTAGTTATAATCTAGTTGTTACTTAAATTAATTTGATTAATGAAATTATTATTTTAAAATTTACTCAACAGATATCTAAATTCCAAATCAATTATATCATTTATTGATCGAATCCTACAAATATTAAAAAATTTATCTTTCAGATGACTTGTCTTATATATTTTTAAATTAATTCTCGCGAATTTTTTTGTTATTTTTATTGATTTAATTTAATGTTTACAATAAGTATTTTAATAACTTATAAGTTTTATTATGTTATTATTGTTTTGTACTCAATATTTATCAGTTTTTTTATATTAACTTGCGGTCCTTTTTTCATTTGGTAAAATCAAATACCATATGTACTTTTGTTTTTATTTGATTCTAAGACGATGTGTAGTTTTTTATTATTTCTCTTTTGTTTTTGTATAATTGACTAACAAACTAAATCAATATATCTATTATTTTTATTTAAAAAATCAGAAATACGCATTAATTGAATAAATCAAATTAAATTAGAATTTAATTATTATTTTTAATATATATATCACTTCCATAAATCATGCATTGAGTTGTTCATCATCATCAACGATGACTCAAACACACTCACACATTGACATCTCTCCTCAATCTCATCCTTTCCTTTTTTTTCCTTTTATTTTTTCCTCCACAACGATCGAATTCACCATTAATATTATTAGGGTTTATCAAAAACCAATATATTATATGATTTTTATTGAATTAATGAGATATTTGACTTACGTCGTGGTGCGATTGGGATTAAACGAGATGTCTGATCACGTGTAAACCTATCATTAACCGGTTAATGCAACTCAGATCTTTTATTGTTTCGTGGAAAACGAAGAAATAATCTACATTATTGTATTCATCAGCAGAGACAAAATACAGAGCGATGGTTTCTACTATTCATGAACTAAAATGAATGAAGCAGTTTCTCGAAGCTCTCGAATTTCGTATGCTCATTACAAAAAATTTAATATTTTCAAACGGAATTTGCAGACTATCATCCGTCCGCAAATTTCTAGATGAATTAGGGATGATATGGTGACGCAAAGAGAAATCCGTCTGCAAATTTTCAGACAGAAAAAACAGTCCAGAAGACGTCCGTATTTGCGAACGGATTGAAAAAGAATTCAGTGGACGTTGCGGATTAGAGAAAACGTCTAAGACCGATCGATCTCATTGAATTGTGACAATCAAACTATGTTACATATCAGTGCGAATATGGTATTTAATGAACAGGCTAAACATATCGAATTTAATTATCATTTCGTGCACAACGAGATTCTATCTCACTACAAGAAAAATCGGTTTTAGGAACCGACAAATCGGTTCCCAATCCGTTCCTAAACCAGTTTAGGAACGGATTAGAAACGACCAGTGGTAGTATCCAATCGCGCGTCTCTAATCTTTTCCAGTCTCCAATCCGTGTCTAATTAGGGACGGAAATTGTAGTACCCAATCCGTCCCTAATTAGGGACTGAAAATGTAGTCCCAAATCGGACTCCAAAAATTGGAAACGGACATTATTGCCGTTTCCAATTGGAAACGGATGGAACCGTTTCCAAATTGGAAACGG
>CM071860.1:69526368-69568661 GCA_036759665.1 Gynandropsis gynandra | reverse complement strand
AATCCGTTTCTAAATGGGAACCGATTAGACACGGCACGCCATCCGTTTCCAATTTTGGAGACGGACATTCCATCCGTTTCCAATTTGGAAACGGGCATGCCATCCGTTTCCAATTTTGGAGACGGATGGCGTGCCGTGTCTAATCGGTTCCCATTTAGAAACGGATTAGACACGACTGCGCGGTACCCAAACTTGGGAACGGATTAGTGACCGATTTCGTCGTTCGTCCCTAATCCGTGTCTAATCCGTTTCTAAATTTAGAAACGGAAATGTCGGTTCCTAAATTCCGTCCCTAATTTCCAATTTTCTAGTAGTGTCTGGTCTCATTGTCACCGACTGTATACCTTCTCATTTGCAATTTGCGCAACATTCTTGCTAAAATATTCGGGAAGAAAGAATTTGACGAAATTATCTCCAAATTAGATATTTCGAACTTACATACTCTAACATGAATGGAGTATTAAAGGGATATATTTGTAATTCTACTTCTACTCTATATAAGTAGAGTTTTACACATGTATATTTATACATCGTATAAGTATGCCGTATGGGCAGAAAAAGAGTTTTGTCTTTTTCGTATCGTTTTGTTATTGAATAATATTTATTTATCACGTTAATGTTTACATAAACTCGTACAGATAAAGTCTGGAACAGAAATCGTAGTCGGCAAAGCTCGAACCGTATTAGGAAATCTTGACGTGAGCAATGATGAAAGCATGAAGAGCCCTAATATTAAAAACAACCAAAGATTACGTCGATTTTTTGTCCCTATTTGGTATTAGTATTCACTATGTAACTCATAGAATACAGTAATTTTTCATGTAATATATATATATATATATAATACAATACAACTCAAATTATCCTTTTTACACATTAAGACCTTTGATATAATTTATAAAATTAATTTTTTACCTTCTAAAGGATGAATTAATTGTAGAATACACATGGAATATTGCATGTTTTACATTATTTTAAGAAGACATATCTCATTGACGATCAAAAAGGAATTATTATTGGGACACAAATGAAGTAGTTTGAGAAGTGTTCCTCGTGGGTTGGTAATGGATAAAATAGATACCTACAATATATTATTCATGATTCAGAAAAATAAAATAAAATATTTAAAAAATAAAGTGAAAATGATAGAGGGATATACCACAAAGGGAATGACACGTGGACGAGATAGAAGGGTCATTGTCCTGAAGATTGGTCCATGCCCACTAAGTTGAGTTTATACATTGAAATTGGATTTTGTAATGACGGTCCATTTTCACATGCAAATTTCAAATTTTTTAGCACGCCTGAATCGACAATCCGTTCGTTACATATAAAGTGTTTTCGTCCTTTTACATAAATTTAAATGTAATAATGATAAAATATATGATATCATATTGAAATAAGTCGAATCAATTCTCGTTTTTATTAATCATGTAATATTTTCTTATATAATATTAATATACAATATCGTACGGAAAATGAAATATAACATCGTTGAATATTCGTATAATCTTCAAAATATTTTGGTATTTAATAAGTTATCATATAATATCCAGAATATCTCGTAGAATATCGTCATAATAATCCGTATGATCTCGAAGAATATTCTCGTATCAATCATACAGATTATATCCGTTATACTCTCCCTCAAGTTGGAGCGTGCAAATTTTGGACACCCAACTTGGAAGAAAAACACTCATGGGTCAGTATACCGGAAAGCGTCGAGGTTCAGTACGCTAGAGAGGGTCGGGGGCGGTACGCTAGAGGGCGTCGGGTTCGGTACGCCGAAGGGTGTCGGGTTCGGGTACTCCGAAGATGGCGTCGGGGTTCGGTACGCCGAAGACGGCGTCGGGATTCGGTACGCTGAAGATGACGTCGGGGTTCGGTACACCGGAGATGGCGTCGATCGAAGGAGTATGCCAATGCATTTTTTGGGTTTTGGTTCGAGGTTTTGGTCCAAATTAGAAGGAAATTTTGATTATTGGTTCATGTTGGAGAACAAAAAAGAAAAAATGAGATAAGATACTATGTTTTCAAAGAGGAAAACTGAGTCGAAACACGATCGAAGAAGTCAATTTTGATGTGATAGATCAAAAGAAAAAAAAACATAAGCTCTAGAAGAGGCTCTGATACCATGATAAAATATATGACTACATCTCGAAATAACTCGAATCAATTCTCGTCTTTTTATTAATCACGTAATACTTTCTTATATAGTATACAATATCGTACGAAAAAGGAAATATAATATCGCTAAATATTTCGTAGAATATCGTCATAATAATCTGTGTGATCTTGAAGAATATTCTCGTATCAATCATACGCATTATATCCGTTCATGATATGGTATCAGAGCAAGGCTCAAAATTTTCCTAAAAAGAAAACCGATCGAATCGATCTTCATCTCCTTCTTCCCGAAATTCGACCGCCATTGATTCCGACCAACCCTTACCGTTCGATCTTCATCTTCTTCTTCTGACCGACACCTGTCGAACCCTGAAACCCATCGATACAGACTCCTAAGTCATCTTCATCTCCTTCTTCCCGAAATTCCGACCGCCCCCCCGTTGATTCCTACCAACCTCTGCCGATCTATCCATTGATTCCGACCGACCCTTGTCGAACCCACAAAATCCTGAAATCCACTGATACTGATTCCTTCCTGAAATCACCCATTAGTTTTTCTCACCGATTTCGACTCACCGATTACCACCACCGTTGATCACCGGCCCAACCAACGAACCGACGAAACCCAGAAACAAGAAACCCGTTGAACCCCAAAACCCAGAAATTTCAATGCCTAAAACCGACGATTCCCAACCCCAGAAATCTCATTGCTTCTCGTTTCTCACCGACAATGACCGGAAACTCAAACCCTTCGGGGACTGCTTCAGTCGTGAATCCCGACAGAGGAATTGTTCACCGAACAGTCTCTTCCTACGATCTAACTCTTGGCGACAATCCGGGATTGATTCTCTCGCAGCTTCTTTTTCGGGGAGACAATTACGATGAGTGGGCTATCAACATACGACATGCTTTGAAGTCCAGAAAGAAGTTCGACTTTGTGGATGGGAGAATTCCTCGACCACCAGCAGACTCTCCCGAATTTGAAATATTTTGGTATTTAATAAGTTATCAGATAATATCCAGAATATCTCGTAGAATAGCGTCATAATAATCCGTGTAATCTTGAAGAATATTCTCGTATCAATCATACGAATTATATCCATTCATAAATAGTCCATTAAAATTATTTTATTTATCTATATAAACATTATTTATTTATATCATACGTTGTTTATATCAATATGAGCTTTGATCTAATTAATTTCAAAAACTAGCTTAAAAGTTTATGATTGTTCATTACAATATCAAAGTCCAAAATTAATGTTCTAGCCGATATGGATAATTTATCATAACATTCCTCTTCATGCCTAGGCTCGATCTTGGAGCGTGGAAATCGCAATCGGGAATCCAACATCGGTATTTTCAAATCGGGACGAATCAGACTATGTATTATATCAAATATGAGTTGGATCTAACTAATCAATAACTAACTCTAAAATTTAGAGTTACCCAACACTATATATATATATGATCAATGTTTATCTTCTTACTTAATCGACATGGAACAGTATATCACAACAGTTTACATTTAACATTTATCACTAATTATAACTCCATTGAGTTTGTTTCAGGATCATTCTTGTTAATAATTTATTTAGCTTGGTAATGTCTATAATCACTTTCTTGGTTTTCTCAGTTTTTTTTTTAAATATTTTCTTCTACTTTATTTTTTTAATAAAAAATATATCGTTTTTCAATTTTAATGGGCCTTTATATATTTTGGTATATGGACTCCATTTTAGTTTATATATTTAAAAAGGGTCCGGGCCTAGGAGGGGTCATTGAGAGAGAACTCATTGGATCATCCTAAGCCCAATAACAAATTTTCGAAGAAAGGAATAATTGTTTATTGAAAATGAATAATGTCCTTTATTGATAATGGAGCATGATGCATATATACAAAGGTATATCTCTCACGATTAAAATAAAAACTATACAATTGATATTAAAGGATAAATATGTTTAATTATTATAAAAAGCTATGTATTGATAATATTTATATATGATTTATAATTTTGAATATTATAAATATTATATAATAATAAATAAGCGATGATAAGGATAACATACTCGTATTGACATGAATCCAACCTATATTAACATATTAACATATAAACATATACTTTTATCACATTAAACACATAAAATAACTCGTAATCTACGTAAACACGAGTTTTTTACCTATATTCCATCGTGATTTATTATAAATTGTAAAATTTATATTTTTAGTGTTAATAAACCTTTGGCTCTCACGTTTTAAAATTTATTTTTTATAATTTTAATTAATAAAATAACACTTTTATAAATTTTTTTAACATATAGATTTTGTTTTGTGAAAATTTAATTATTCGAAAGATAAAAGCTAAATTTAATGGAAAAACCTGTAAATATTGAAAATTGAGTGGAATCAAATTAAGACATTGTATTGGAGATGGGTAAAAGGTCGTTATCCTTACCAGACGAAATTGGTTTGTAATACATTGTAATTTCCATGCCAAATGGTCACTGCAAATATTTGTTTTTTCGAATTTCTGATTTTTTATGAGTATAAATGATTATAATACATATTTGTTAAATTTATGATATAAATATAAATATTAGAAAAAAATTCGGATATATTTACGTGTAGTGTGTTTTTCACGTTACTGTTTCTCATATTCTAAGAACAATAAGAAAACATATTCGAAGCATCTCAATGAATTTATAAGGTCTATTATAAATTTTACTACATATTTTCTATGTCTATAATGTCCGTCGTCGTTTTGTCTTGCCGAAAACCCGACACGCAGTTCGGTCACAGATTCCCTCGACGGCACGCTGTCCTACCGTATAACACCTGACGGATCCAAACGCTCATCGGAATATTCAAACAAGTCGTCCAACGGCACGTAGTCCACGCTGTATCCCTCGCCGACCCACAGGTCGAACGAGTCGTAACACGGAATCACACCGTCGAACTCCCAAAACTCGCCGATCCCGGACGAGTCCGACGATACTCGATTCAACTCGGTCAAGATTTCATCATCCACGTTCTTCACCTCGATGCACGTGGCCTCTGCAGGAGGCGGAGGCAAGCCAAGCTCATCGTCGGAGGCTTCAAACAAGTAACCGAGTTCGGGCCGCGATTCGCCCGAGTTCGACACAGGACATGAGGTTATCTCGTCGTCGAGGCTCTTGGGAACCAAATCGAGGTCGTGAGGCGTACCGAGCAAATCGGTATTAACGCGCTTAGGGTCGGGCGAGTAAAAGTCGGACTCGGGTGGGTCATCTCGGGGTCGCTTGTTGTTGCTGTCGGCCATTGGTGGAAGAGGAAGAAAAAGGATAGAGATGGGAATAAAAAAGAAAAGGAGGGGCAAAATGGGGAATTAGCAGATGCAAGTGGTGAGAGGCGGGTAAAGGGAAAGAAGAGTTTATATAGTGGAGACCATTTAGAGAGAGAAAGAGGAAGAGAGAGAGAGAGTTGTCGATGGGTTTAACGATTCCTTAGGCCCATCAAATCACGGACTTCCTTCCTGCCTTTCCTTTTCTTTTTCTTTTTTATTTTTATTTTATTTTTTTATTTCCTCTTCCCTTTTTATTTTCCCAATTTAATTTATATTTTCATAAAGAAAAAAAAGTAAGAGATATATTCTTGATTTCATACGTGAATTTAATTTATGTATCTAAACATGCCTCGAAAGTTTCGCCCATTATAATGCCATTCCATTTTGGTTAATTATCATGTGTTTACTAATAATAATAATAATAAATTAAATTTTTTGGTTAAGCCCATGACGATAATATTATTTTCTTGGTCTGGGGTTTTCCTCGCTGCCTTGGAACGTTGAAACTTGAAAGTCTACTTTGTCCATTTCCAACTTCTAAAAATAAATTTAATTAAATTGTATTGAATTCCAGATTGGAATCCGAGATGATGCGACCCAATAGGCCCAGTCAATTACTCTTTCTTCAATTCCCATTTTGTCCCTCTACGACCCACTTCTTTAGATTTTTTTTTTCTTTCTCAAATGAATTTACACTTTTTCTATATATAGATTCATAAGAAATACTTTTATCGTATTTTATTTTAATGATATATTCTGTGATTTTTTAAATTCGATTAATATCAGTACTTTTTTAAAAATAAATTATTTTTAAAGAATAACAAATTCTGATGATTTATCTAGTATGCATGCATTATAACAAAACCATTTTTAAAATTTTTAATTAATATATTGAACTAATACGGCTGTGTGTTTTAGTTTTAAAATTAAATATAGTTGATCATTACGTACATATGTAATAACAATTTTCTATTTCCAATCTCAACAAAAATAAAAATCTAAGTACATTTCAAAAAATATGTAATAAGTTACGATGTATATGTCCAGATGCATACGTGTATGTACGTATGTGCATTACATGCAAGCATTGAATATCATTAACGTGCTTCACAGGTTAATATGAGAGAGTATATTTCACGAAAATTTACAAAATATACCCCTCAATTCTCAATACTTTCACATTCTCGAATATTATTTTATTTTTCATTTTATGTTGACAGATATATGATATTTCTATTACAATATGAGTATTTTGATTATAAATAACTTTTTTTCCGTGTGTAATAATATAGTTTCTTCAACTATTAATAACTCATTGAACCCATTCAAATATATAAGATTATCCATACAATTCGATTTGTTGTTATTAACTATGTTTTGTGAAGACAACTGCATCAAAATTTCAATTCTTTTTCTCAAATTTAAATGTTGGTTAGAACATTATTTAACTAATTATAACCCAACAAAATTAATAATATCCTTGATTAATGGCATCTAGAGGATGTCGTTTCTATTTCTCCAATATTTCATATTGCAACTAAATCCTTTTATAATTTTGGCTAATCGGAATCAATGGACATAGGAGTGGCCTAAAAATCTATATTGGTTAAAATATCAGAATTCATTCGAGTTCGGATCGAACCGGATTAAGTTCGGGTTAACCCCAATAACTTAAAACCCCATTTTTTAAAAAAAAGTTTATTCTCTTTTGGTGGGTTGCCATCATCCACTAGCCTTCATCCTCTGTTATTTTCTTCATCATATCTTATCTATTTTTACTAGACAACCGCGTCTCTTATTCGTTGTCTCCTCCCTTCTCATATTCGTTGTCGACTGTCTTCTCCTTTTCGTCGCCTCCTATCCTCTTCCCTGTTGATTGTCCTCTTGGTAAGATTCATACTTGTTTTAATCTGAATCTGTCTTCCAAGAAGTTGAATTTGTCTTCGATTCGTCGTCGTCGTCGTGCTTCTCCTCCTCATTTATGGTATCTTGGCACAAAAATAGAGACCGGAAAACGTCTAAATCACGGTATACACTAAAGTACTCTATTGATAATTTGGAGCCCTCTTTGTGTATGAAAGCTTTTAACTTTGTTGTTTTCCCAGCATCTGGCATTACATAAGGAGCAATCAACTCTTCGGTCTGTCTTAAAATGCGTTTGGGTCGGCATGGTGCAAACAAATACCAAAGCTCAATGTTTCAGTAGGTTTGGGTGATCAAATTCCTAAGCACATGTTTAAAGGGACATTGGCAATTTATTTGTCCTCGGTTACATTCTGGTTGTATGGTATTTTCCAAAGGATGCATCATTACTTTAGGTCATCTTAATTTATACTACATTAGGTTAGAAATAAGTTATGATTCGTTCGCCTTATCAAGGGTCGATTTTTTCATTTTGCTTTGCTATTTATCTCTATAGGTTAACTTTCTTCAACATTTTAATAGATGGGTATTTGATAAAAAAATCCATACTTGCAAGTCTTATTATCCCTAACACTACAAAAAAACGCGCTATTTCCAACGGACGGGGCAACGGATCCGTCCGTTGGATGAAAATAGCAACGGATTGCAACGGATATGTTAATGCTTTCAAAGGGAGCATATCCGTTGCAATCCGTTACAAATTCCAACGGATTGCAACGGAAATAGTCCGTTGCCAAATCCGTTACAAATCCGTTGACAATTTGCGACGGATTGTAACGGATAAGTTCTGTTGGCTTCATCCGTTGGAAGACCGTTAGAATCGGGGGAAAACATTCTGACGGTCATTCGTTGACAATTGTAACGGTCATCCGTTACCATTTGTAACGGATTCCCGTTGATATTGTTAATTTCGAGGTTCACCCGTCGAAATAAATTCTAGAGATCTTGCAACGATCATCCGTTGACAATTGTAACGGTCATCCGTTACCAGTTGCAACGGATGGCCGTTGATATTGTTAATTTCGAGGTTCACCCGTCGAAATAAATTTTTGAGACTTGCAACGGGCATCCGTTACAAATGCCAACGGATGTCCGTTGGAATTTTAACTATATATATGGGAACCAAAGATTGTATCAAACAAACCACCAATATCAAGTATCTTTTGTCTCCATGGTTGAATCTAAAACAACTTTGATAAGCTTTCTTACCAGTGGTGAAAGTTTATTAAGGTTGTTTTGGATTCGATTATGGAAGTAAAGATACTGGTTTTGGTGACGGAGGTAGCTGTCGGATAGAATTTCTATGTTAAAGTTATTTTTTATGTAAATTATTATTGTTATCCTATGTTAATTATGTAATTGGAAAGAGATATAAATGAAATTTTAGACTCTATATTTCGGTTTTTGCGTACTGATTGAGTTCGATATGAAATCAGTTCCACTTACATCATCAATATCATAATTATCAAAACTTAAACTATTGTAATATGCAAAAATAATTAATTATAATGAATTTGCAAGCATTTACAACGAGAAAGGATATTGTTCGTGGCCATTTCTGTTCGAAAGTAAATGTTATTCATTGAAGATCCGTTAGAAACCGGAGAAAAGCGTTCCAACGGACATCCGTTGAAATTGTTAACGGAATGCCGTTAGAAAAAGCAACGGATGACCGTTGATATTTTGAATTTCGAGGTTCACGGGTCGAAATAAGTACACGTGAATCTGCAACGGGCGTCCGTTGCCATATCCAACGGATGTCCGTTGGAACATTAGCTATTTAGATCTTACCAACGAGTGCGTCAAACCATCAATAACAAAAACATTTTCGAAAAAATGTCGTCGTCTTCGAATCGAAATATATATATCAAGGGAGTGGATGTATAGAAGAAAAGATCCTGTAACCGAAGAGATTACGCAAGAATTCTTACACGGATTAGAGCAATTCATGAGTTTTGCATCGATGCAGCCTTTGTGTCAAGAACGTGAGAATTGCAACGGATCAGCATTTGCAACGAACATTTTGCAACGGAACGGAATCCGTTGGCGTCCGTTGGAAACGTCATTTTCCAACGGAATTTTGGCGCTTTCCAACGGATATGTCCGTTGGAAAGCTGCTGTTTTTTGTAGTGTAAAGATGTCGTCTTTTGAAGGTTGTCATTCTTCATATAGTTCTTTAAAGTCAAAATGACATTCTTATATATTATCGGTCCTCCTGTTGGTACTTGTTTTGCATAATCTGAAATGGAGATCGATGTTTTCTGCATATGTGATTAAAGAAGTGATATAAAACGAACAACAGATTGATGCAATGCATTTCATTTACGAAGTTAGTCTCGTATATAAGTTCCCTCCATTTCCGCTGTTGAAAGTTTATTTGAGGTCGCAAAGAATGCTGCAAAATCTGTCATCGAGGATCTCAACAACCTGGTCGAGCTGCAGTATACACTAAATCACTCTATGGATAATCTTAAACTCCATGTGTGTATTAAAGCGTCTAACTTTGTTGTTTTCCTAGCATCTAGCATTACATAAGGAGCAATCAGCTATTCGGGCTGTCTTAAAATGTATACAAGCATCTGGCATTTTCAAAGTTCATTTCGAAACATACGAATTTTGGATTTGTAGACCATTTTTTATGAGTTTAATTATTTAGTATTTTTATATGTTATCATTGATTTTTATTTTGTTAAAACTTGACAAAACCCCAAACTACTCGAACAACCTAAAACTGAATAAATCAAATAACCCGAATAACCTAAATTATCGAAATATACTTTGGGTTATTTCCGGTCCAATACCTCACGAATTGAATAACCCGAACTCAAACTGTAACCCAGGGAACCCAAGCCAAAAAAAAACATTTGGGTTTAGTTCGGGTCTAATTTTCAAAATATCGAGAAACCCGAATAGGAATCGAATCCCGGATTGATCACCCCTGTACTCAAGTTTCCTCATGTTATTGTTATCATTTATAGATTTTGTGTTTTTTAAACTTTGAGAATATAGAGTTTTTTCCTTCATTTTCAGAGTTTATATCCTCCAAATCACTATCATTCGACCTATATCGCGTCAACTAATCTCTTCTCATGATTTTTTGCTCTAAATAAAGAAGATTATAATGTTAGTGATAACCATCAATCTTATATGGATGATGTGTGTTTCTAATGTTCATATCATTCTCTTCCTCTTTATAATATTTTGTCCTCAACAATTATCCCACATGTTTTTAAACTAATTAAACAATATAAAACAACTAAATGAAACCAACTGAGAATTATGCTTTTGCGAGTGGTTTATGAACCAGGCTCTTATACCAAATGGTACAAATACGGGTCCACAAATATTTGCTCACCTCATTTTGAAATTTTCGATAGACTGTAGAGTTTCTCATCAATGGTTTGAATAAAAAAATGCTAGTAAGAAGATTGTGATTGATCTAAGAGTATTCCTCACATTCTCAATTATGATGGAGATGGAGTAAAAAAATGCCTAGGTGCTTCTCGATCTTTTTTCAAAACATTTGATAATGATATAATAGAACAAACGACACTACAAATAGTGTAGAAATCTTTTGATACAGTCAATAATGTTCTTTTTAGACATCCATATCCACACATTTGAGATAAAAACATATGAAGCAAATTAGTACTAGACTTCCTATTCCATTATCTTCATCTCATTTAATAATTGTTAAATAATAGATATTTTCTCTACTATTAAAAAAATATGAGAAAATATACATCAAATGTTAAGTTAATGATAGAAGATTTAATACTTCAAATAATAGAAAATCAAACAATATATTCGTTGAAATCTTCTCGTTATTTGTTGTTCTAAATAAGAAATATTACAATGTTAGCAATTTTTGTTAATCCTACATGGATGATGTATATCTTCTAATGTTTTCTTATATATTGAGAGAGTGATTTGGACAACCGCCTAGATTTTACCAAGGTGTTCTGTGGTCGTAAGCCGACCCGATTTGTTACAAATCGGTCGAGTTAGATATATTAATAATGCTTTCATCTATGTTATTGCTTTTGTGTGTCATGCTTATGGTTTTGCTGATTGTCATCATTCTATGCAACAAGTTTCGGTTTGTCATCATTCGTCGCATCGTTGGGCGTTGTGGTGTTGTCTTTTCGTCGTGTGATCGAAGTTGTCTGTCTCGTGTGAAATTGAAAACTACTTATAAAATGATGTACGAGAATACAGGCAAAAAGAAAAATGCATTGAAGAAACTAAACAAATCACATATAATAACATTTATCATTTTTTATAATTAAACAACCCATATAGACAATACAAATTTTTTATCATTTTTTTAATTTTTTACTATATTAATAAAACAATAGTTTTTATTAATGTTAATTCACCAAAATTTTATTTGTAAAATTTAATTTATATATTATTAAAAACATAATTTATATTATAAAAGTAAGTATTCAAATTATAATAATTATTTAATTATATATATTATATATATGTATCCGTGTAATATGTTGACATATTGTCTAAATTATATCTAAATATTTTAGACATGAAGGATTTTATAATTGTCCTCTTGTTTCTAATATTTTCTTGAATCTTTATATACATATAATTTTAAAAATTTTAAATTTTAAATTATATTTTATGTTTAGTTAATTCCAATTTTAGTTTAAAACATAACATTGTAACTGTGTTAAGAAATCCTACAAATATAACTAACATTTTCAATTATAAAAAAACTCACCAGTTATATATTTTACATATAAATATATAAAATATAAAAGTATTTCAGAATAGTCATATAAATATTTATATTAAGAAAAATGCATTGAAGAAACTAAACAAATCACATATAATAACATTTATCACTTTTTATAATTAAACAACCCATATAGACAATACAAATTTTTTATCATTTTTTTAATTTTTTACTATATTAATAAAACATAGTTTTTATTAATGTTAATTCACCAAAATTTTATTTGTAAAATTTAATTTATATATTATTAAAAACATAATTTATATTATAAAAGTAAGTATTCAAATTATAATAATTATTTAATTATATATATTATATATATGTATCCGTGTAATATGTTGACATATTGTCTAAATTATATCTAAATATTTTAGACATGAAGGATTTTATAATTGTCCTCTTGTTTCTAATATTTTCTTGAATCTTTATATACATATAATTTTAAAAATTTTAAATTTTAAATTATATTTTATGTTTAGTTAATTCCAATTTTAGTTTAAAACATAACATTGTAACTGTGTTAAGAAATCCTACAAATATAACTAACATTTTCAATTATAAAAAAACTCACCAGTTATATATTTTACATATAAATATATAAAATATAAAAGTATTTCAGAATAGTCATATAAATATTTATATTAAGAACATTATGAACAAATTCTTGTATTTGTTTAGAAAAAAGTTCGGAACTTTTAGTTAACTAACGTTATTTTTTGGCTTAAATTAACAACTATTAAACATGTTATTGAAACTTTGGTAAAATTTTATTCGATATAATGTAACAAATTAGATTTTTACACATTCAAAATGAATCATATATTGATAAAATATGCGACTACATTTTGAATCAAGTTCTCGTTTCTTTCTCGTAGAATATCATCAGAATAATCCGTGTGATCTCGGAGAATATTCTCGTATCAATCACACGGATTATATCCGTTAATACCCTCCTTCAAGTTGGAGCGTGCAAATCGTGGACGCCTAACTTGGAAGAAACACGCTCATGGGTTGATACACCGGAAGGCGTCGGGTTCGATACGCCAAAGGGCATCGGGTTCGATATGCCATAAGGCGTCGGGTTCGATATGCCATAGGGCGTCGGGTTCGGTACGCCAAAGGGCGTCGGGTTCGGTACGCCATAGGGCGTCGGGTTCGGTACGCCATAGGACGTCGGGTTCGGTACGCCATAGGGCGTCGGGTTCAATACGCCATAGGGCGTCGGGTTCAATACGTCATAGGGCGTCGGGTTCAATACGTCATAGGGGCGTGCAAATTGTGGACGCCCAACTTGGAAGAAAAACGCTCATGGGTCGGTACACCAAAGGGCGTCGGGTTCGGTACGCCATAGAGCGTCGGGTTAAATACACCATAGGGCGTCGGGTTCAATACGCCATAGGGCGTCGGGTTCAATAAGCCATAGGGCGTCGGGTTCAATACGCCATAGGGCGTCGGGTTCAATACGCCATAGGGCATCGGGTTCAATACGCCATAGGGCGTCGAGGGTCTGGATTAGAAGAAACAGAACGGGGGATCGGAGAATCATAGATAACAGATTCAAAAATCATTGAAACCAAGAGGAAATTTTCGTCGGAGAGAAAGGAGGAAGAAAGAAATCACAGAGAACAGGATCGAATAAATCAATTTTCATCGGTCGAGAAGAAAACAGAAGATGGATCAATTTCGAGAGGAAACAGAGGTATATTTAAAGGCGGAATCTGGGAAGAAGAAGAAGAAGCAATGAGCAAAAGAAGAAGAACGACCGAAGAAGAAGAGTCGATTGAGAAAAAGAAGAATCGACCGAGAATCTAGCGTGAAGAAGAAGAAGGATCTGGTAAATTCTGTTATTTAACCCCTGATTCATGATGAATGAGTAGCACAGAAGGCCACTCGCGCCACAGAAATATAAGTGGTTATCCTTAGCAGAGTGGTGGTACGACACTACTTATCATACCACAATGAAAATGGGGTCATTTGAATTGAAGCCCTCTATCGCTATGCTCCAACACTTATACCTATGCCCCAGCCTGAAGGTTCCAATGTTGCCTCGGCAGAGAGTCATCTCAGGGAGCAGTCGACTGTCATACAGATTTCGAAGGACAGTCAAGGGCATAAGTTAGAATGAAGCAAGATGAGGATCAACATAGAAGTGAGAGGGAATTTTCAGTTGGAGACTGGGTTTTCTTGCGATTCCAGCCCTATACTATAGGCTTTTCCATAGCTGCTAGACAAAAAGACCCAGCAAGCATCAGCTCTTCCTGAGAAGGATTCAATCCAGCCAGAACCTGTGGCTACCTTGTTGCACGGAAAATGATTATAATATCGCAGAATATTATACAATCTTCGGAAATATTTCGGTATTAAATAAGATATCAGATAATGTCTAGAATATCTCGTAGAATATCATCACAATAATCCGTGTGATCTCAGAGAATATTCTCGTTCAATCACACGGATTATATCCGTTATATATATCAAACTTTTAATATAATTTAAATAAAAGAATATAAGTTTTTAAGGTATGAAATAAATTACTTTTTAATAGAAAATTTGCAAAAAGATAAAAAAAAAAGAGAGACCATTGGAGATTGGAGGAGTGGGAGCAACGTGGAAGTGGTGGGTTCGTTCTTTGATGTGAACGATGGCCCTTTTTGCTTTTATCATTTAACGTCTCTCTTTTTTTTTTTTTTTTTCTTCTTTCTCTTCCTTTTTTCCTGAGTGGATTTAATTTTACTTTAAAATAAATAAACCCTGTTTTGTTACGTCATTTTAAAATTTGTATGTAATATTTTGCTCATCTTAACGTTTGAGCTTGAATATTCAATCTTTTGTCAATATTATTAAAATTTATTAACTCAGATGATAAATAGATAATAGAAAACATATTTTTCATTCAAATTCTGAATGAGATAATAATTATAAAGGACAATAAGATTTATAATTATATATATGTGAGATTGATTGATTGATTGAGTTAACGATGATATATTATTATATGTGTATGCACGTACGAGACGGTGGAAATTAAAAAGAAAACTTACTGAATGATGATAATATATTGAAGCTGTTTAGTTTCGGTATAATTCAGAAGGGACAATGCCATTATGTTGGTCGCTAACCCATCTCTACACAACTTCATATTTTTACTAAAGATTGTATATCATTTGTATCAAATATAGGTTTAGATAAAATTAATATTGAAAACAGTAGAACGACAACGTTAATCAATAACTGAAATCAATAGGATCATATATATCAAATAATACCAGTTTTATTTATGAATCAATTTTTTAATTATAATTGTCTTTCTTTACAATGCACTAAAGATTTCCGCAGATAACTTTCCCTGAGTTAGATGTAAATAAACACTAATTGTTTCTCTCCATTTTTCACGGTATCGCTCTAAGTACACTTGCACAATTACGTGATCTAATTTCGCATGTCTGCAATACTTCCTTGATACCTCCACTTCAATGTGTCAACTACTTTTTATAGCATGTTAACACATCTCCTCTTCTCATGACTGGGTCTTCCCACCAGTTATCCAGCCGCACATGATCTTATTTTTCTGTCATGGATTGACTCTTTCTATTTCTCCTTGACTCCCTTTTCTTCTCTTTGTTTTGCTCTTTGAATCTTCTTAAAATGCTGAACAACGTGATTTTAAAAATATCTCATATGTTCCTAAAATATTATATTAACAAATCTAACATTCAATTCGATATTTATAAAAAAATGAATTTTAATCTAATTAAATATACGAAAGTTTAGGATTTTTAATAATATATGTAACAATGCATTATTTATGCATTAACCAATATAGGATAATACAAAACTTTATTTATGCGTTTAAATTTAGTCCTCAAACGTGATTTTCGCAATTGGAATCTAAAATCGAATAATTCATATTAGAATAAACCAAATTTTCATTTCATTTCAAATATAAATTTTAATTTAACTAAATAAAAATCATATAAAAAATTTAGAATTGTATAATATTCTATATAAAAATACATTATTTATATCTTAACACCGATAAAAGACTATATAATACTTTCATTAACATTTAGATTCGATCGTAAAACAATGGTGTAAAATTAATTGTTGGCTCGCGAGCCAGCTCTAGTTCGGATCATATTTGAACGAACCGAGCTGGTTATTTTTCAGCTCGTTTAAAAAATGAGCATGCGAGTTGAACATGAAACGAATTAGAGCTTAGGCGAGTTGGCTCGCGAGCGATGAGCTCGCTCACGAACTGCGTACAAAAGCACATCTTTTCCTATTTTTACATATTATATATATTCTTTGCATTTATATTATTTATAGAAAATAATATATTATTTACATATAATAGTAATATTATTTTTCTATTTATACCAAATTAATATAATTTTATTAACAAATAAAGAAATAAAATATTTTAATAACTATTAATATAAAAAATATGTTTATATATTCGATATTTTATTTAATTTCGATAAATTTATTTTCTAATTAGTATTTTTTATATTTAATAACTTTGTATTCAAATTACAATTCTTATCTTTTGTATATTTTATTTGATTAGTCATAAGAAATATATAATATTAATATATTATAATTCTTTTAATTTAAATAGTCTAATTCACGAATCACTTCGTTTTTTAGACGAACTAAAGGTGAGGTGAGCTGAAATTTTCTAACTCGTTTTGAAAATGAGCCGAACTGAACCAACTCATTTTTTGACAAATTCATTATGAACTGAGTCGAATCAGCTTATTTTACACTCCTTGTCAATCTAAAGTACAATATTAAAATATTTAAATTAAGATGAACAAGATTTTCATAATATTTATTATATAAATTTAAATCTAACTGATTTCAAAAAATTAATAGATTAATATTATCTGTTACTTTATATAAAAATCAATAATTTACATTATAACTGAAATTAAATAATAAAACATAAATTTATTGACATACTAAATTTATAAAAAGATTTAAATAACGTCTGCATATATTTTAATAAAAAGACTTGTATTTTATTGTTTATTAATAAAATACCAATTCTAAAAAGAAGTTTGCTTCTATAATTTCGCTTATGATCAGAATATCGAACTAAAAAAAAGGTAAGATTGTTTTAGACAATTTGATGTAAGCAAATAAAAATGACTTTATTTTTTTTACAAGTAAAATATTGATTGTTTGAAAGAGGAAGATAATCCACGTCATCAGCTACTTTGGAATAAGACGTGACATTTATATATATGGGGATATTAAATTTGCTGTCATCCAACGACTGTCCTCCTCCAATAAGCATTGGTGAGTAATCCAACGGTGCAGATGAAGATAAGGTCCATATTATCGTGTACCTACTGTTATTTAATAAATCTGTATGTTATTTAATACATCTTAAATAATAATAAGAATATAATTTAGACATTTTAAATTTGTTTTTATCTTATAAATATTACTAAAACATAAAATCAGCAAAATTTTGAATCCCATAAACAAGTAAACACTAAATTATAGTGGAACAATAAAAATATTGAATTTATCTTCTATCTAATTTAACATCTAACTAATTTTCGAATCAAAATATAAGTTATTGTTGAATATTCAATCAATACATTGATTTTATATTAATTTCAAAAAAAAATTATTGCACATAAAGTTAAATTTTATATTTGGGTTCAAAAATTAAATGAAAATTAAAATTAATGAAAACCCGTACAGTCTTTTTTTAATTCAGGAAAATATGAAAAAGTAAGAATAATGTTTTGAAATATCATTCAAAATAATTATATATAGAGAGAAGGAAAAATAAATATTTTCAAAAGATATGATGTTTCCCGAATATGGCAGACCAAAATACAGACAGGAATATATACACACACATGTGTGTGTATATAGAAACTACTCGATGGTATCTACCTTTCGTTTCGACAAACAGTTAGCTCAACTGAATTAACATATTTTCATTATCTTTATCTTTTGTTACGAAAATATATATTACAAAAAGTTATTCCCCGTCCGTTAAAATATAAATTTTGTATTAATATATAATATTAGAAAATCATAAATTTTTAATTGATTTTTAAAATTAATTAGAACTAAATCTATGTTTGATATATATTATAATCGAATTTATTCGATTTAAATATATCGCTGTTAGGTTATTGATTACTATTTCTACGTTCCAAAAATAAATTTAAATGTACAAAAATATTATAATAAATTATTTTATATCGATTAGAAAATAAACTTTTGAGTTATATATAATATTGAATAACTCTAAATATTATCTTTTAAAATTATTATATGTTTACCATAAAATTGCTTAATTTTCAAAGTTATGAATCATTATATTAGTAAAAATCATTACACATTAATTTTTATTATAAAATAATTTTTGATTTTTGTAGACTTTTATTTTTCTGTATTATTATTATCATTATTACGATGTAGTGTTGTTTAGTATAGATAAAAATATAAATTATATATATAATAATTTAAAATTATTAAACCAATTTTTATATTTTAATTAGTAAATGATTAATTTACATTAATAATGTGGAAAATAATTATATCAAGATATTTAAAAAAACATACTAAAAACAATAATAATTATATAAGGAAACAATAAAAGTAAAAAAAGATGATGGCTCGGTCCCAAACCTAATCCCGTGACATGACATGGCACATGTATTCACATGACCACATTGAGTGGTTGCAAGTGCTCCTCACACACACATCCTTCGTATCAATCACCAATACCGATTAGGTTAAATTAATTATTATTTATTAACATGTCATTTAAAGCCATATATTAATAATGAAACTTTAATCCTTAATATTTATTATTTTTAACCTTTAATATTACTCCATATCACATATATTTAATTTTAAATTATTTTTTAATTGAATACGTTTCAAATATATATTTTACATAATATCATACTATATTTATCTTGTTTTGGATATTCGACGTTGGTTCCCATTACAATATCCATATCCTAAGTTCGAATCTATGCATGTAAAAATAATAATAATAATAATAATAATAATAATAATAATAATTTAAATTGAAATAAATAGCTATATTTTCGTATTTATAGGTCGAATTCAAAACCGTTTTCGTAATAACATAATTATCGATTTGGCTCGTTTTTCATGAATTTTAAATTGGGTTTGTATTATTTTTAAATTGTACAATAAAGAGACCGAATCACTATTTTTTTGTGACAAAACTTGTAGGGCGTAGTATTGATCACATAAAAATAAAACGGTCCACAATGAGATGACTTCATCGCCTTTAAAAATTATGATTTTTAATCTTAATTTAGCTTTTGATTTATTAAACATTCATATGTTCAATTTTACGAATCAGATAATCAATTAAATAATGATTATTTTATTTATGAATATTAATTTTCAATAATATTGTTATTTTACATTTAATAAAACATATTTTTTATTTATACATAAAATATTAAATTAGTTTTTTTAAATTAGACTCTAATCTATAAATAATAATATCTAATCTCATATATTCTAGTTTAAATATTTTAATATCAACTTTCTTATAAACATGTTCTAAGATCAAATTTGAATATTATTATATATGATAATAATAAAAATTATGACAATAAAAATATTTTATTTGCTTTTATTATCAATTAAATTAACATCTTTTGAATAAAACAATCACATCCTAAATAAAAAATTTCACTAAAAGTATTATTTAATAAAAAAAATCTAAAAGAGAAATTACCTAAGAAAAGTTATCATCGACGTGAGATCCCATGTCCGATGAGTGTGTCGGCTTAAAGTTACTTAAACATAATTAATCATATCTTTTTCGTATAATCATGTTTTCTTAAATTAAAAATGGATTAAAATTTTAAAAAAATACGAGCAACGGTAAAAATTTCACACAAATTGTGAATCATGTTATGCTTAGCTTACAAGAAAAAAAAAAGAAAAAAAAGAATGGTAAATTATATGAAATTTAAAAAAAATAAAAAGTAGAAATGGGCCATCACCTAACCTATTCACATTAATTTATTGATGGACAGCGAAAATTCCTCGAAAGCAACTTATACCTATCTTTCTCCTTTTCTCCATCTAGATGTCTTAGCAATATTGCTCACATATTCCCATGTTTTATAATATATATACAATATATTTATATTTATTCATTATAACATCCATTCCAAAACTACATTGTGATTAGGAGTGTCCACCATCATTTCCAAAAAATATTATATGTATCGTCGTTCAAACTTATTTACACTACAAGAAAAACAGGTTTTAGGAACCGAAAAATCGGTTCCCAATCCGTTCCTAAACCAGTTTAGGAACGGATTAGAGACGACCAGTGGTAGTATCCAATCGCGCGACTCCAATTTTTTCCAGTCTCCAATCCGTGTCTAATTAGGAACGGAAATTTTAGTCCCCAATCCGTCCCTAATTAGGGACTGGAAACGTAGTCCCCAATCGGTCTCCAAATTTGGAAACGGCCATTGCCGTATCCAAATTGGAAACGGCATTGCCGTCTCCAAATTGGAAACGGCCATTGCCGTGTCCAATTTGGAGACGGCACACGAGGAGCCGTTTCCAATTTTTTTAAAAAAAATAAAAATATTTAAAATTTTTAAATTTAATCGATTACATTAAAAGTTCGATTACATTAAAAGTTCGATTGCATTAAAAGTTCGATTACATTAAAAGTTCGATTGCATTAAAAGTTCGATTACATTAAAAGTTCGATTGCATTAAAAGTTCGATTACATTAAAAGTTCGATTGCATTAAAAGTTCGATTACATTAAAAGTTCGATTGCATTAAAAGTTCGATTACATTAAAAGTTCGATTGCATTAAAAGTTCGATTACATTAAAAGTTCGATTACATTAAAAGTTCGATTACATTAAAAGTTCGATTACATTAAAAGTTCGATTACATTAAAAGTTCGATTACATTAAAAGTTCGATTACATTAAAAGTTCGATTACATTACATATAATACTAAACCGTCCGATTACTCCGCGTCGGAATCACTGCTCTGAATTGCATCCCAATCGATGTTAGGCATTTGCGCTTTCATCATGCTCATAAGCTTTTCCATACGCCTTTTTGATCGTTCATTCTCTTTTCTTAATAGTTCCGACTCCTTTAGTGCTTGTTCAACGCGCCTGTCGGATTCTTGGAACCTTTCGTCCATGTGTTGTCGGAGCTCGTAATCCACTTTTTGTTTACCTTTGGATGAAGTTGAATGTTTTGAGGACATTGCTCCAAGTCCGAAGATACGACCTTTGTCCGGAAATCCGTTTCCAATTGGAGACGGGCGCCGAAAATCCGTCTCCAATTGGAAACGGGTAAAAAATTCCGTCTCCAATTGGAGACGGGCGTATAATTTCCGTCTCCAATTGGAGACGGCTGAGCCCGTTTCCAATTGGAGACGGCTGAGTCCGTTTCCAAAATTTTTTTTATAAAAAAAATTTAATCGGTTTTTGTGAATCGTTATATATGTGGATCGTTATAAACAAATCGGTTCCTCGTATATATGTGGATCGTTATAAAAAAAATTAAATCGGGACGATAGATCGGGACGTTTTAACATGAGAAAATAGAAACAATCATTAAAAAGTATATGAAAAACAATTCGTAAACGTTTTAACATGATTCATCATCAGAGTCACACAATTGTTCCGTCGAATCTTCCGTATCTGATTCAAATTCTACATCTTCTATATCTTCATCATGAATATCATCTTCGTTTCTTTCGAGCTCCTCCATTTCACCATGCGTAAGTTCTTCAACGCGTACATCGTCAATAGCAATAATCTCGGTCATTTGTTGTTGCATTGGCAATTGTTGTTGTTCTGTGTTGTCGATAAATTTGCCCCTCGGAAGTATCTTCATTGCGACACGCCAACCTGAAGATCTTCTAATATGCGGATAGGAAACGTAACAAACTTGATCAGCTTGTGACGCAAGAATAAAAGGCTCGTATTTTGCATATCTTCGTGTGGAGTTAACTTCTACAACGCCTAGTTTGTTTACTCTTGTTCCGCGACCGATTACTGGATCGAACCAATCACATCGAAATAACATCACTTTTAAACCGACATAACCTACAAAAAATATCAAAATATGAGTCAATATTCAAAATGACATATGTGGTAAGGATAACATTGTTTTAAACTTGTTTTCTATACCTGGATATTCCAATTGCAAAATTTCCTTTAAAATCCCATAAAAATCTGGTTCATCGACCGATGCACAATAGCTTTCACCTTTCACACATACACCGTAATTCATCGTCGACTTCAATTTTCCATGATCGTAAGTGTGAAAATTATAACCACGTGTAAAATACATAGGCCAACTCATAACTTTCACAATCGGTCCTTTGACAAGATCTCGTAGCCACAACGGGTGATTGCCCATCTCAACCTGCAGTACATATACACATCGTCAGAATATTATAAAAGTTATTTATGTAAAATTTCATTACTTACATATTGTCGCATCCATGTCGAGAAATCTTTTTCTTTAAGTTCTTGGAGCTGAGAATCATCAATGTTCGTATATGTATTCTTCAATATATCCTCAAATGTCCTATAAAAAGAAACAAAATTCTACAAATATTATAACAATAAACAAAATTGTCATTGTGATAACCATAGTTAATTATGAGATTTTACCTTTCAAAAGGCTGTAGATATTCGCAGTTCAATAAAACATATGTATGTGCGATATGAAGATCTCGTTGTGATAACCATATATCTTTCGCCTTACCAGCAGCTCGACCAATTCCGCAAAATATGTCCGGAACATCTGGTACTGGATATGAATACGCCACACCACCATCAAAATATCTGTCTGGATTTCTACTCCGCGTTTGAACATGTGGCTCGAAGTAGTATGACGTAAAGAACGATATTTCCTCATTGACGTATTGTTCAACAATTGAACCCTCCGGTCGAGCTTTTTGTTTGGTTTTTTTCTTCAGATGAAACATAAATCGCTCGAACGGATACATCCAACGAAATTGAACTGGACCTCCTAGTGCGGCTTCGTGCGGTAAATGAACTGTCAAGTGCTCCATAACATCGAAGAATGATGGTGGAAAAATCTTCTCCAAATTACATAGTACAGTAACTATGTTATTTTGCAGTCGACGAACTACATCCATACTCAGATTTCTCGAACATAAATCTCGAAAGAATAGGCCAACACCTGTAACATTAAAATATTATTCGTGTATTTAACAAATATTCACACTACATATTAATATAAAATCAACCACATACCTCCAATTGCTTCGTGTGCATGTTTGTCCATCAATTCAGAAAAACATATCGGAAGAAGTCTTTGCATGAATACATGACAATCGTGACTTTTCATCCCTAATAACTTTCCTCCTTGAATGTCAACGCACCTTCCAATGTTAGACGCATAGCCATCGGGGAATTTCACATCTTCTTTCAACCACTTCAACAATTTATATTTCGTTTCATTTGACAATCTGAATATCGGGACTGGCGCTTTACCGTCATCACCTATATGTAACTCCCTTCGTGAGCAATATTCTTCTAGATCTTTGCGTGATTTAATATTGTCTTTTGTCTTCCCCGTGACATTCAGTACTGTATTGATGATGTTATCAAAAAAATTCTTCTCTATGTGCATCACATCAAGATTGTGGCGAAGTTTCAGATTTTTCCAATACGGCAAATCCCAAAATATGCTCTTCTTGTACCAGTTATGAGTAATTCCATAACCACCAATTCTCGGATGATTGTTCCCTCCGCAATCTATACTCCTCGGAATACCCAAAGCAAGAAGTCGTTCATATAAAATCTCTTCGCCGGTCAAAACTGGAGGAGGAGATTTCCGCACAACTACATTCCTTTTAAAATTTCTCTTGTTGCGCCGTAATGCATCATCAACAGGAAGAAAACGACGATGACAATCAAACCAACTCGTCTTTCTTCCATGTTTCAACTGAAAAGCATCTGTTTCTTCCATGCAATATGGACAAGCCAATCGACCATGCGTTGTCCATCCAGATAACATACTATAAGCTGGAAAATCACTTATTGTCCACATGAGAGCACCTCGTAACATAAAATTTTGTTTCCTCGAGACATCGTACGCTTGAACTCCATTCCATAATTCTTTTAATTCTTCAATAAGTGGTTGAAGAAATATATCCAAACTTCTTTTCGGATGATTAGGCCCGGGAATCATTATTGTTAAAAACAAAAATTCCCGTTTCATGCACATATCCGGTGGTAAGTTGTAAGGTGTCACTATAACTGGCCACAATGAATAATTCTTTCCAGACATCCCAAATGGATTAAAACCATCGGTACAAAGACCTAAATAGACATTTCGACTCTCAGCCGCAAAATCAGGGTATACCTTGTTAAAGTGTTTCCACGCCTCACCATCTGAGGGATGACACATCTCTCCTTCCTGACTTGAATGCTCAGCATGCCATCTCATGTCGCTTGCGGTCTCCACAGATTGATACAATCTTTTTAATCTGTCTGTAATTGGTAAGTACCACATACGACGATATGGAACCGATTTTCCATTCTTTGTTAAATAAAACCGATCTTTTCCACAAAATAGACAATTACTCATCTCCGATGTCTCTCTCCAAAAAATCATATGGCAATAAACCCAAAGATCGCATCATCTTCTTTGTCTCATAATAGGAGTCTACTGCATTATTATCTTCTGGCAAATAATCTCTTACTAATTGCAATATCGAATCCATGCAATTCTCAGACAAATTATTTTCAGTCTTCAAATTCATCAAACGTGCAGACAGAGATAACTGTGATAAACCACTCCTACAACCATCATAAAGTGGATTCCTAGCACTTTCTAGCATTTCAAAAAAACTTTTTGCTTCTTCATTCGGATCTTCTTCAATATTTTCGTTTCTTTCACGGAATACATTTTGCACCATTTCCACATAGGGGTTCATTTCTACATCTTGAGAAGACTCAAATTCATCATGATGTATAGTGCCCCTAAAGTTTTCCACAACATTACTAGATCGTGGTGCAAATTTTTCTCCATGACATAACCACATGACATACTTCGGGGTACATCCTCTTAAATAAAGATGCTTCCAAACAATTCTTTCATTAACAAATTTTTCATTCTTGCATTTGACACATGGACGAACAACGTACCCGTTTCTTTGTAAACTTGTTGATTCGTCGCCATTGTCATAAACTGTGTGACGCCTTCTATAAACTCTTTCGATACGCTTTGAGATTCTGGATCAATTCTTCTGTACATCCATTGTCTAGAATCGAAAATGTTCGATCTTGATGAAGATGCCATTATATCGCAAACACTAAAGAAGTTATGGGGTGAAAAATATGAGAGTAGCTTATGAAAAACAGATCAATGGTTGAGGGGTTAAATAGATTATTTAGGAACGGATTAGGGACTAAGAGAGTAATTTTCCGAAAAATCGTCCCTAAATCTGTTGTTGAAGTCCTAAATTTAGGGATGGTTTCAAATTCGTCTCCAAAATTGGAAACGGATGGACCGCCGTCTCCAAAATTGGAAAGCAGTCGTGTCTAATCCGTTTCTAAATGGGAACCGATTAGACACGGCACGCCATCCGTCTCCAAAATTGGAAACGGATGGTCCGCCGTTTCCAAAATTGGAAACGGATGGTCCGCCGTTTCCAAAATTGGAAACAGATGGCATGTCCGTCTCCAAAATTGGAAACGGATGGCCCGCCGTTTCCAATTTTAGAGACGGACATGTCATTCGTTTCCAATTTTAGAGACGGACATGTCATCCGTTTCCAATGTTGGAAACGGACATGCCATCCGTTTCCAATTTTGGAGACGGATGGTTTGCCGTGTCTAATCGGTTCCCATTTAGAAACGGATTAGACACGACTGCTCGGTACCCAAATTTGGGAACGGATTAGTGACGGATTTCGTCGTTCGTCCCTAATCCGTGTCTAATCCGTTTCTAAATTTAGAAACGGAAATGTCGGTTCCTAAATTCCGTCCCTAATTTCCAATTTTCTAGTAGTGTTATAAAATAAAATATATGATTTATTCCAAAATAAGAATGGTCTGGACCAAATAGTAAAACAAATACGTAAATACCATAGTCACGATAAATGAATAAAATAAATACGAAGTGCAAAATAAAACTCATCGAAACCTCGTGCACGCCTCTTCCATCAGTCCGCTGTAAGCTTTCATGTTGCTACTCAACCTCATTGCTCTTTTTTATTGTCATACCATGTCCATCCACGACAGCCCACAAATAGGTTGAGTACGAAATAAGCAACAATGAGATCAATAGTGTACGTACTCTATGACACATATTCTCTCGCTCGAATTGAATATCATAAAATAACGATCTATCTAAAGTCTAAACTAAAGATATACAGATAACTCTACCTAATTCGACTGAGTATCCCAAGTCTAAGACTAGTATCATACTGGATTATAACACACAGAGTCCACACGACTCTAGCTCGGGCATACGCTCAAAGTCCAAAGGACCCCAGCACACTAAAGATCTCGCAAGGTCACAACGTACTCCAGCCATCAATACAATACAAAGATCCGTTGCTAGAAAGGTTACCACAACCCAACATGGTACAATGCTGGTAAATCCACTGATCTGACTAACTCGACGCTCCGTCGCTCGAAAGGTTACCACAATCCCAACACGGTACGACGCCGATAGATCCACTGACCTAACTAACTCGACGCTCCGTCACTCGCAAGGTTACCACAACCCCAGCACGGTATGACGTCGACTCAGATCCAAGTGTCGCAATATTAACGTCATCAACCCGATACTCGTCATGTAACAACTCTCACCGACGCGCTCGTACACGCCTTCTTCCAAAGGTTCGAGTGTGAAATCACTCGATCGGGTACACTAACAAGATATTCACTCGGCTTTAACACCGAACCAAAATATCAACGTTCTCCGACCCCAACACTTGGTCGCACGTCAATTCTCTAGATCATCTCTAGTCACTTATACATCTCATATATTTGTCATCATTTCTCAT
Organism: Gynandropsis gynandra; assembly: GCA_036759665.1. Taxonomy (NCBI): domain Eukaryota; kingdom Viridiplantae; phylum Streptophyta; class Magnoliopsida; order Brassicales; family Cleomaceae; genus Gynandropsis; species Gynandropsis gynandra. Next base: position 69,541,471 of record CM071860.1, on the reverse strand, counting down.
ACTATAAAAACTAGAGTTTAATCCAATTCACTTGTATCATCTCACTTTCCCATTATGATCCTATAAATCCTACTGTGATCATGCCTCGTTTTGAAAGTATAATCTCTTCCATAAATCAATCACAAATCCAAAATTACGATGGAGAAATATCTCACCTTAGCTTATACGATGACTTGACGATTTTGATATTATCGCTAACAACACCAATCAATTTTTTCCTATTATAGAGTCATTCAATCATTAAATTTCCATAATATAAATATTCGAATTAAGAGAATAATCACAACAAGTTATTTAGAGATTTACCACAATCTCGTTTAGAAACCATCCACGAAGAACGTGATGAAAAATTGAAGATCTTTATCCAATTTCTTCTTTCTCCTTTTTTTTTCTTCCGCTGCACTGCACAACGTGGTGTATGTTTATTTTTTTTTTGTAATTACTAACCCTAATCTTATATATATATATATATATATATATATATATATGCATGTGCCCACTGACTCAATATATCGAGTCGTACGAGCCTCAGATTTATATATTTGCATGATATTAACCATAAATTTTATATAGTTTTTTAGTGGTCAAATCTAAAAGAGAATATCAAATATACATTCATAAAGTTTCAAGACTTTACATATAACCTCGTAAATTTAATAAGAATTTAGAAAAAAGATATATATATATATATCTTTATATTTTATTAATGAAAACACATATGTTTTTGACATTTTTATTAGTGAAACGAAATCTATTTCAAAATTGAGTAGAAAGAGTGATAGGCGAGTTCGAAGTTGAGAGCAATTTCCAACGATTTTTGAACAATTTTCAACCATTTTCGAACTATTTTGAACAATTTTTAGCGACTTTCAACGATATCTAGCGATTTTCGAAGGTTTCATGGGTTGCAAGGGTCGTATAGATAGCAAAAGTCGCATGGGTAACAAGGGTCGCATGGACCACATTCATGGACAATTTGAAAATATCAATATTATAATAGTAACATTGAAATCAATTTTGTTAGAAAATGATATAATTAAAATTCTAATAACATTTTAAAGATATTTTTGAAGTTGTTCCAAACCAAAACCTTCAGTTATATCAGAAAGCGTTTAAATTTTATATCTAACTTGTTAATAGTCAATATTTTTTTTGAAGAATTTCTTGTTGAATTTAAATAAAAAGATCATAATCTAGTCGTGGGGGCATCGGCGGAGGAGACGGAGCGTGTGACAAGGTAAGTGGTTGAATGGGTGATAGAGAAGGACCATTGGAGGATGGGGAGGGAGCGGGTATTTCAGGATGGGTGACGTATTTAGAGAGGTTAGCAAATGGAAAAACGGACTCATGGAAGACAACATGACGAGAGACGAAGACACGAAGTTTGGACAGGTCGAGACATAGGTATGCACTTTGAGTGTTGGAGCAGCCAAGGAAGACACAAGGAGCGGATCTAGGGTCTAGTTTGTGAGAAGCATAAGGATGTAGCCAAGGATAGCACAAACAACCAAAGATTTTAAGTTTGTGTAGGTTTGGTGGTGTTTGGAAGAGGGTTTCGTAGGGTGAGGCATAGGAAATGATAGGGGTTGGCATCCGGTTTATAAGATAAACCGTAGCCGTAAAGGCATAGGACCAATAGGGTAGCGGTAAGGAAGCATGCATAAGGAGAGATAAGCCGGTTTCGACAATGTGACGATGTCGGCGTTCAAATATTCTATTATGCTCGGGGGTGTGTGGAGGGGTTGTGTAGTGTGATATTCCATTGGCCGAAAGGAAGGAGGCAAGGGCTATGTATTCTCCATCGTTATCGGTTAGAGGTTGATAATTTTAGTGTTAAACTTGGTTTCAAGAAGAGATTTGAAAGCAATGAAGGTTGCTCGAACTTGTGATTTTTGTTTGAGCAGATAAAGCCAAGAGTAACGCGTAAAATGATCCACAAAGAGAACATAATACTTGAAACCATCCGTTGAAATAATAGGAGATGTCCATAAATCAGAGAAAATAAATTCAAGTGGACGAGAAGAAACAATAGACGACTCATGAAACGGGAGTTTGTGACTTTTATTACTAAGACAAGAATTGCACGAAGAAACTAGAGAATCTCGAACCAGTGGAATTTGAAACTTGGATAAGGCGTGTTTGAGGATGGGTAGTGACGGATGTCCTAGACGTGAATGCCAAGTGAAAACGGTAGGCTTAAGGCTAGAGAAGGCAACGGTGGGGGAGGCATTGGTAGTAAGGGACGACCACACGTAAACTCCATCTTTAGTGTTTCCTTGAAGAACCGGCGCCCCCGTGATTAGATCCTTCACCTGAAACATATGAGGAAAGAATTCCACAGAAACACCATTAGACTTGCATAAACGATGAACCGAGACCAATTTCTTGTGCATGGAGGGAACACAAAGAACACTATCAAGCATAAGTGAACGAGTTGGTAAGGAGAGCGAAAAGGAACCCGTATGAGTGATGGGTTGTCCGGAGCCATCGGCTCTAGTGACTTCCTCGCCTCCTTGATACGGGCTGTGAAGTAAAAGGTTCTGCAAGTCGGATGTAATGTGATGCGAGGCACCACTATCAAGAAGCCAACCCGAGGTGTCATAGGTCAGATACGTAGCAATGTGAGCAGCTGGCGACCATGGACGTTGAGGGGGTGTCCACCTATTCTGGATCGGATCCGAGGATGAGCTCATGGATATGAGCCGAAATTGGTTGCAGAACTTTGCACTGTGTCCCTGAGTTCTGCAAGCTTAACATCGGCCTCGATGACCTTCCATGGAACCCTTGTTGTTGTTGCGATTCCAGTGAGGATTCGACCATCGTGACCCAGTATTCTGATTGGAGTTTTTAGGTCGTGCAGCGGAAAGATGAGCCGTGACGGGTAGGGTTGGCGGAGGGAGATCCAAGGCAAGTTTCGCCTCATGATTGATGAGTTTTTCATGTAACTCTTCGATTGAGATTGATGTGTCTTTTGCGTTGATCACGTCAGCCATATTTTTGTACTCCTCCGGCAGTCCATCAAGGATGGCTTCAAGGACATCCTCATGATCCATTGGTTTCCCAAGGAGTGAGAGTTCGTCCATTTTGATGGTGATGAACCAAAGGTATTCTTCAACCGATTGAGATCCTTTGACGTAGCGTTTGATTTGATCTCGTAGCTGTTTGACATGACCACGAGAGGCTTTGCCATAGATGTTGGCTAGGGTTCGCCATGCTTCTCGGACAGATTGGCTCGAGCGATGACCGGTTGAAGCGGAAGGGAGAGTGTTTCGAGCAAGGAGCTGAAGAGCAGTCTGTCCTGGTGTTTCCACGGGCTGAAGGCGGGATTGAGTTGTTGAATTCCATCGATTTGGATCGTGGTTGGCGGCACAACGGAGTCTTCGGTGATGAAGCACTCGAGATTGTATCCTTCAAGAAGGGAGTGAATCTGGACACTCCAAGTGAGGTAATTTGTCGGTGTGAGTTTTGTAACACTTGACATGTTACACGAGAAGAGGAGTTTCTGTGGCTGGGTTGGATCGAACATGCTCACAGACTCGGTGCGGTTCGACGATTCAGGGACGTGCGACATTGCAGCAGGGTGCGGCTCGGTGGTTCAGGGACGTGCGACGGAACCGATTGATGAGGCTGCGTGGGGGCGAGGTAACGATGCATTGGTTGGAACGAAAGGGGGATGATGCGGTTTCGTGCTGGTGAGGTGACGAAACAGCAGCTGAACCGAAGGGGGTGAGTCGGCTGCGTGCTTGTGAGGCGACGAAAACAGCGGCTGGGCCAAAGGGGTGCGGCGGCTGGGTTTGCCGGAAAAGAAAAGAGGGTTAGGCGGCTAGGGTTACGTCGTGAGACGATTTCAACTCTAATATCATATGAAGAATGATTCGAATTATTATTTCAATAAAATCTTAAACGACTATATATACAAGATAGATAACCTAATTAAAGAGTTAACCTGATTAGAGAAAACAAAATTACAGTTATATCTCTATTACAATGATATGCCTTTATACTTTGTTGGATGAGCAGATGAAAATCTAATTACTTATATTAAATGATTATTATTTTTTAATAGTGAAGAAAATTAATTCTAAAGGATTTAATAATCTTTTGGTGGACCATCGTTGAGCCACGGAAGTCATGTGGCTTCTTAGATTAGTTACTTTTCGTTTTGAACCGTTCAAATTATTTTTGTGTATATATATATATATATATATATATATCAAACAATGGAAAGGACCATGATGTGAATGTGTTTTCATCGCATTAATTCGCTCATTTTAAAAATAAAATAAAATGAATACTGTATTTATATTATTTACATTATAATATGAAAAATGAAGACATATATTTTGTTATATATATATAGACATAGAATAATAGATTTTAGACATTTTCGTTAGAATAATCATTAATCTAATGCGACTTGTAAATATTATAAGTTCAAAATTGCGAAATATCTATCAAATTTAGTCTAACCCTATACATATTTTTTAACATATTTAATTTTTTCATAAAACTCACACACAAATATATATATATATATAGTAATTGAGTATGGGTTTCAATTACTGGCTTAAATTCCTAGATTAGCTCTAAATAACTTAAAGTTAGATTTCCAACTTTTCAACAGCAAGAAATAAATGAGTGAGGAATAAATTTTGATCTTGAAAAATATTGTTAAACAACACAATTTCTAATAAATAATTAAATTAAGTAATTCATAAAAATTAATTAATTTTACGGTGATAATATAATCTCTATCTTTTACATTCTATTTTTTCCTATTTAGTTTACAGGATGTGTATTTTATTTGTGACAAAAATAAGGTTATATAATTTTATAAATGTGTGTGCTGCAATTTTGTTTCATTCATTATATAGTGGGGTATTACTTCTATCCTAATTTTGTAAAACACGTAACACATATAATAATATGGAAAGTTTATGTTAAAAAAATACTCGTACGAGAAACTTTACACGTAATTCACTCCAATATCAAAAGTGTGCATAATGTTTCGGCCAACCAATTATTAAATATGGATCCTATATATATATATATATATATATATATCTTTAATTTATTTTCTCAAATTTATAACATTTTAATAGGGATTGACAATCTAACTTTCGATCACTCCACCGGTTCGAATTCTTCGGGTTATAAACGATTTGAAACCGTTTGTTTTTAGGTCGAATTTGATTCGGGTTCGGATTGTTTGGGGTTTGAATCGTTGAACCCAAAAAAACTCGAATTTTATTTAGATTATTTGGATATTTCTAATTTTTTTAATTGTTTAGTTACGAATATTTCAGATTTATGATTATTTAGATATGAATATTTTGGATTTTTTAGATTGTTGAAAGAACAAAAAGAAACATTTAAAACATGTTTGGATCTTTGTAAACAATTGGTTATGTAACATTTATATAAAATGAATCATATATAATAATCTTTGTGAGGTGGTTTCTCGTGAAGTCACCTCAACAAGGATTATTAAATGTTAAAAAAATAAATTTTTTTTTGAAATACCAAATCTTACTTATTCTTTAATTCATTTAAAATTTTAACATTATTCATATATATTATATATATATTTTAATCTATAAAAAAGTTTTTTATTTATATATATAAAATATATATGTATTTGTTAAATATATATATATTCATATATATTGGATGTAATTGTTTTATATCCATATTCTATTATATTATATATAATAACACCAAAAAGTTATATATATATATATATATTTAATATATGTTAATATTCTATTATATTATCCTAATCAATAAATTCTTTTCAAATAATTAATTCAAAATTTTGATAATTTTATATTTAAATATTCTTTTCAAATATATATATGCAATGTTGTTCTCGTAACGTTCCGTTTTAACAATATTTATTTATTCGATTAAATTTCAGAATTCACCACAATCCACCTTTAATGTCTCAGAAACCACAGCAAGTGGTGGTTCATTATCAGAATCCTCACCGCCAATGATTACGGTTTTCTTTCGGCGGGTCGACGATATAGATATGGTCGTGTGTTGATGATAGCGCGACAGGTCAGCTAGGGCTCAGACGACATATTTATTATTCCTCGATTAGGTTCTATTTTCTTGACTTTAATTTCATCTTATCTAAAACTTATTTAGTTGACATTAAAAATCTAATATAATAAAATGAAAACTACGGAAGTTTAAAAATCGTGACATAGTTATCGAGGTGACAACATGAGAATATATGGATTTGTAAAAGTTTATATACAAAAAAGATAATATATTTTATTTAAAAAACATTTTATACTAATTGAGTTATTATTTCTCTACATAATTTCTATTATCTACGTATCTTTCTTTAGACTAATAATCATCAGATAATTATATCAAAATTTAATTTTCTTGATCTTACTATTGAACTATAATAACTACTTAGACATTTATAATAAAATTTAAATATATTCATCATTTTTTTTTGTAAAATAAGATATAAAATATATAACCATTATCGATTACACGAGTCTTACACGAATTTTTGATATGATGATCTATTTATGACTTATGAATTTCAACTCTATAACAAAAAATTGATAAAAATCCGTGCGGGTTGCTTCCTAGTTTTTAATAATAACTCTTTGACTATTCCTTTTTTCACACCATCCAAGAGAGGGGACAATCCAAAAATTTTTTGAAAATATTTATAAATTTATTTTTATTAGATTACTTCAGATATTATATATAAATATTATAGTGTATATATGTACAATATTTTTTTTTCAATTTTAATGATAAAAATAACATGATAGATAACATATATTATTTTATATTATGTAATTACTAATTTTTTCTTTTTTATATTGAATTGTGTAAAAACATATGATGTATACAAATATTTGTATATCACACAAAACATTTTTTTACTTTAAATTGTATTACATAGATTTATGCTTATGTGTATATATATATGTAAATAAATTAATTTGAATCTCACTACAAGAAAAATAGGATTTCGGGACTGAATTTGCGGACTGAGTCAGCCGTCCCTAAATTTAGGGACGGATTAGGGATGATTTAAGGACGGAATAATAAATCCGTCCCTAATCCGTCTGCAAATTTGCAGACAACAGAGTAGTCCCTAAGTCGTCCGTAATTCGGGATGGATTCGGGACTACTCTTCAAGGGCGTCCGCAATTTGCGGACGGATTGCTCAGTCGTTCGCAAATTACGGACGGTTTTGGGACGATGTAGTCGTCCGTCCGGAATTTGCGGACGGATTGCTCAGTCGTTCGCAAATTACAGACGGTTTTGGGACGATGTAGTCGTCCGTCCGGAATTTTTTCCGGATGTATTCGGGACGATTCGTCGGGAAATATTTATCTCAGTCCGCAATCCGTCCAGAATCGATCTTAAAATTTTCTATTTAATCTCTCATCTTCTACTTGTTTCTCACACACAAATCTCATATATTTCTCTTCATATCTTGTTATCGTTTTTTATTACAATGGCATCATCGTCGAGATCAAATATTTTTGTTTCGAGACAGTGGATGTGTAGAAGAATTGATCCGGAAACTCAAAGTGTATCGAATGAGTTTGTAGAAGGCCTTATACAGTTTATGACGGTGGCGACAAATCAACAAGTTTATAGAGAAAACGGAAAGTTGGTTTGTCCATGCGTAAAATGCAAAAATGAAAAATACGTTAATGAGAAAACCGTTTGGAATCATCTTTATTTAAGAGGGTTTACTCCAAATTATTTTATTTGGTTATCTCATGGAGAGAATTATGCACCACGATCCAGTAATGTTGTGGAAAATTTTAGTAGGGGTATCGTAAATCATGAAGTGTCTTAGACTTTTCAAGATGTAAAAAACTCTTATGTAGAAATAGTGCAAAATGCATTCATCGAAAGAAACAAAGATGAAAATATTGAAAAAGATCCGAATGAAAAAGCAATTTTTTTTAAATGTTAGAAAGTGCTAGGCATCCAATTTATGATGGTTGTAGAAGTGGTTTATCACGGTTTCTTTATCTACACGGTTGATGAATTTGAAGACAGAAAATAATCTTTCTCAGAATTACATGGATCTATATCGCAATTGGTAAGAGATTATTTGCCCGAAGATAATAACGTAGTCGAGTCATATTATGAAACAAAGAAGATGATGAGATCATTGGGTTTATTGTCGTATCAAAAGATTGATGTTTACCAAGACAACTGTATGATTTTCTGGAAAGAAACTTCGGAATTGATCAATTGTCGATTTTATGGAAAAGATCGATTTTATTTGACAAGAAATGGAAAATCGGTTCTGTTTCTTCATATGTGCTATTTACCAATTATAGACAGGATAAAAAGATTGCATCAATCGGAGAAGACCACAAGCGACATGAGATGGCATGCTGAGCATTCAAGTCCTGACGGAGAAATGTGTCATCTCTAAGATGGTGAGGCGTGGAAACACTTTAACAAGGTATATCCTGATTTTGCAGCTGAGAGTCAAAATGTTTATTTAGGCCTTTTCACTGATGGTTTTAATCCATTCGGGATGTTTGGGAGAAATTATTCGTTGTGTCCAGTTATTATGACACCATATAATTTACCACCAGATATGTGCATGAAGCGTGAGTTTTGTTCTTAACAATATTGATTTTCAGGCCTAATCATCCGAAAAGAAGTTTGGAGATATTTCTTCAACCACTCATTGAAGAATTGAAAGAATTATGGAATGGAGTTCCAGCGTACGACGTTTCGAGATGAAAAAATTTTATATTACGAGGTGCTCTTATGTGGACAATAAGTGATTTTTCCAGCTTATGGTATGCTATTTGGGTGGACCGCTCAACATCTGAAGAGGCGGTTACAATTTTAGTATATCGCATCGTGTTGGAAGAGGTGGTAACAATAGAAACCACTCAACATCTAAAGAAAGTGCTAATGGTCCACAACACCAAATACAATCGGATCCAGTATATTCAGATTTTATGAATCCGAATTTATTTCCGACTGGATGGACACAATATATGTCGTATCCTTCTATCAGAAAATGCCGCCGCCGGTCCAACCAATGATGCATCACGAGCCTCCGATGCATCAGGAACCAACAGTGAAAGAGCTTTTAGCAATGGACGAGGAAAGACGCAAACTTCCTCGTATAGATCCTCATTCAAAATCCTACGCACTTTGGTATAAACTAAATTTAAATTAATTTTGTAACTAATTAATTATCAAGTTTTAGTTTACTTTTTTTTAGGTTTGGTCGTATGCAGCTTAATCGTCATATCACAAAGATAATGAAGCTGATTATGATCGTCTATGTTATAACTGGATGCGAACCGATCCCGAAATAAAGGAACGATGGTGGAAAGCTTTCGTGGTATATTTTTTAAATATTCATTTCATTATAAATTTTAAACTAAAAATAATATTTAAATAAATAATTATTTCATTATTTTCAACAAAAAATTTATTGGGATCCTGCAATAACCGGACTAGTAAATTTCGAATTTCAAAAGAATGCGTCACAACGACTGAAAAACCTTGTATACGACACGAAACATGAGTGGGAGATAAAAAATGTCAAACCCATTTGGGTCCCAGATAATGTCTGGGAACAAATGCTTCCCTATTGGGACTCTCCTATCTTTAAGGAGAGAAGTGAGCGCACTAGTCGATTCTGTCGTTCTGATAGAGCGGGATATGGATAAGTGCGCATACTGCTGGTTCTCGCTCTTTCGCGGAGGTTTATGAAGATATGGTAAGATTTAAAAAATTTTAAAGTTTTATTACGAGTGACATTTGTTTAATATGTAAAACATCAAATTTTTTTTAGGCGAAAGAGAAAGGATGTGAACCGTCGTATGTGGAATTGTTAGAACGTACACACAAAAAAAATCCAACGGTTCGTGGGTAGATGCCAGGGCGAACCAAATTCACGATGTTGTAAACATGGCATTCGAACGAGTGTCCCAAATCCCGCCAAGAGAAGATGTGACGCAATAAATATTACAATTTTACAATAAATATTTTATTAATAATTTAAATTTAAATTAAATGTCAGTATTTTTTGTAGCACGTAAGGTCATCTATTTGATCTTGGAGGAATGTCATCAAACCATGCGAGTTCCTCCAAATGAAAGGTCGCGAACGAGGAATTACAACAACAAAATTCAGAGTTCAATGCTCTGCAAAGAGAAGTTGAACGATCAATAAGAGAACGTCAGCAGTGGCTCAAAATGATGAAGGAACATATGCCCACTATCAATTGGGATACGATCGAAAACAATGATGATGACGATGATAATTCACAATTACTACCTACTAGTTTGTAAATGGATAATTTTAATATTGTGTGAATACTATTTATTTAATTTCAATTTTAGTTTTTAAAATTTTATTTTTTTTAAACAAAACATTCCCGCACGTGTACAATGTCGTCCGGAAATTTTGGGCACGATATCGTCCGGGTTTCGCGTCGATTTCCGGACTAACCTTTTCGTCTGAAATTGCGGACTACATATTTCGTATGTATTTACGGACGGATTGCTGACGGAAATGGGTTGGTAACGCTCGTTTGCGGACGGTATCTATCCGTCTCTAATCCGTCCCGAATCAGAATTCCGGACGGATTAGGGACTGATTCATCAGTCTCTAATCCGTGAATTTCTTGTAGTATCTATTAGTTCTACTTTTTTAATAATCATTTAATTTTTTGGATTGCACGTAAGATGATTTTTACATTATATCGTTCAAATTGATAAATATTCAATCTAACTATTATATTATGAAAAGTAATATGATCATGGCGTAAAAAATTCATACTTAGTATATATATAAATGGGATAGAGAAAGTTTTTTAATGGTTGCCAATAAATCATTATATATTAATAGCGTAATTCTCACTTTTTATAGACGAATATAATTATATACAACTGAATAAAATTTGAATATCAAAATCCAACCTAAAATTTAGATAAACAAATATAAAATAAAAAAGGTAAAAAAATAATCAGGGACAAATTTATAAAGAAAATCATATGGTTTGTCCATGGAGCAAACACTCACACATGACGTAGAGTCCCGTCGTAACTATCGTGAACATAATTACATCCAATATATATCTATATATATATAGAGACTAACTCCAATAATTGTTAATGCAATGCATCGTCACAGAAGCATATTTAATTATCTATATTAACCATTTATGTTATACCACGCGTGAGAGTATGTATTTTGCACAAATTAAGCAATGAATAGTTACTTAGTACACACATCCATTATCCATACATATGTATATCTATATTACAAATTAAAAAAATGAGAAAGAGGGTAAGAAATGGAGAATATCAAATATATTTTCGTAGTAATGTTTTATGATTTCACGCATATTTTCGTAAATTTGATGGAAAAAGTTAGAAAAAAGATATATGTGTTTTTATATTTTATTAGTGAAAATGTATACGATTTGACATTTTTATTAATGAAACGAAATCTATTTTAAAATTGAGAGGAATGAGTGAGAAGCAATTTCAAAGTTGATAACAATTTCAAACAATTTTCGAGCACTTTTCAGATATTTTCAAACGATTTTCCATTGATTTTCGAGAATGACATGGGTCATTTGGGTCGCATGGATCATATGAGCCGTTTGGATCATTCGGCTCGCATGGATCCTTTGGGTCGAATGGATCGTTTGGCTCGCACGAATCGTTTGGATCATATAGATCATATAATTAACAAGGATCGTATAAATCATTTGAATCACATAGATCGTTTGGATCGCATTAAATCGTTTGGATGGCACTCGATCGTCTAGATCCAATTGGTTTACACAGGCAATTTTAGGGTATGATTGAAATTTACTATCATTTCAAAAGTATTTTTGAAGTTGTCCCATCTAAAAATTTATGAATTTAACATTTTAAACTTTTTAACTTTGTTTGATGAAAAATACAGATTTTATAAACAATGATGCATGATTCGGGACATTTTAACATAATATATAACGTTTATTATACGTAGGTCGACTTATGGGTTAAATTGGTTAGTGCAAGGAACATTTAAAACTCTGTAATGGGCTTTGGGCGTGATGATATCGAGTTATGTTGAAGCCCATTTACTGCACGAAGATCAAACCCTTTTATATTTATTGAGAAAAAAATTAAATCGGAATCCACTTTTTTCCCAAATTGTTAAAAGAATTATAGTAATGAGATCCTTGAAATATACATAGAATTTTTTATCCAAATTTATCCATATAAAATTTGGAATTGATAGGATAGAATTATAATAAATGTTAGAAAAAGTAACATTTTTATTTTTTATAAAACAAAGGTGAAACGGGAAAATGTAATAACAATAACATAAGTGCAAATATTATCATGAAGTTTGATACCACAAATTCATAAGATGTAAATTTGATAATTATAGAAGTTTCATGTATATAATGAATCATGTTTCATTTATTCACTAATTAAAAAACCGAATTTTGATAAATCTCGAGCTCCGGTCATGATCATATACATTATAATAACCAAATTGTCCCAAAATAATTCAAAAATAAAAACACAACCTCTCTCTCCCACTCCGAACCCATCGCTTCAAAGCTACTGCCGTTACCGTCATCTCCAGATCTAACGGCTCTTCCCTCCACCGTCAACGCATGCCTAACACCGCTAACTCCGCTGGCCTTCTTCAATTTACCGATGGCGGTGTACATTCGGCGGAGGATAGCGAAGAACTCGTCCACCTCTCGATCATCCACCCCCTGATCATCTACCCCCACCGTAATCCCTACGCAGCCGTCGTTGTCTTTGACGAATTCGGAATCGGCGCCGTTTTGTGTCTGCTTCTCCTCTCTTTTCCTCTTCCTTTCCGTTTCGCCGCCGTCCGCCGACATCTCTCTCTTTCGGGGAGGCTGATAGAGACGAGAATATGATTTAATTGGGATGTTAAAAGGACAACATAAAAAATGTTAGCCAATGATGAAGTGACACGTGACAAGAATATCGCGTAACACGTCACTCTCAGTTGACTAATGTGACGTCATCATGATTCGGGGAATATTTCGTCCTTTGGTTCAATTCGCCGCGTAAAAACTCTCACAGCCAATGTGTACGATACGATGAGATTTACCTTGGTAACTAGAATATTAGGATATTATTATATTAAGGATATTATTGTAATTTATTAGATCAAATCATTAATTTTTTGTACGTATAATCGTTTATAACTTTTCAGTAATTAATAATTCAGATTACCATTTACATGGTATCAGAGTTAAAATCGTCTCACAACGAAATTTTAGCCACCCACTTTTTCTTTTTCGGCCAACCCTAGCCGCCGCACCCACAGGTCCGGCCGCCGCAACCAGCCCCCCTTTTCGCCGCTGCTCCGACGTCACACCCCTCGGTTCAGCTGTTGTTCCGTCGCCCCACCAGCACGGATCCACCTTGCCCGTCGATCCAGATCTCTTGCGCCCCGTCGCTCAACCGATCACACCATCATCGACCGTGTCCCGCTCAACCGTTTCCCTAATTTCTTGTGCCGTGGCCTACACCCTTTTTCCGACGTCTCCCCTTTAGCTCCATCGTCTCATCAGCACGGATCTGCCGCGTCTTGCCCAACCAATCCCACGATTCTCGACCGCGTCCTGCCCAACCGATCCCTAATCTCTCGCGCCGCGTCCAGCACCCATGTCGAACATCCCGGAGCCGTCGAATCGCACCGAGTCTGTGAGCATGTTCGATCCGCAACAGCCACAGAAACTCATTTTCGCTTGCAACATGTCAAGCGTTACAAAACTCACTCCGACGAACTACCTCACTTGGAGCGTCCAAATTCGCTCCCTCCTCGAAGGCTACAATCTCGAGTGCTTCATCACCGAAGACTCCATTGTGCTGCCAACCATGATCCACATCGATGGAATCCAAAAATCCAATCCCGCCTTAAGCCCGTGGAAACACCAAGATCGTTTGATCTTCAGCTCTATGCTCGGTGCACTCTCCCTCTCGCTCCAACCGGTCATCGCTCGAGCAACTTCCGTTCGAGAAGCTTGGCGAACCCTAGCCAACATCTATGGCAAAGCTTCTCGTGGTCATATCAAACAACTACGAGATCAAATTAAACGTTGTGCCAAAGGATCTCAATCGGTGGAAGAATACCTACGATTCATCACCACCAAAACCGACGAACTCTCACTCCTCGTGAAACCGATGGATCACGAGGATGTTCTTGAAGCCATCCTTGATGGACTGCCGGAGGAGTACAAACCTATAGTTGATGTGATCAATGCCAAAGATACCACAATTTCAATTGAGGAGCTGTACGAAAAACTCCTCAATCATGAGGCAAAATTGGTTGTCGATCTTCATCCGCCCGCCACTGCCCTACCGGTCACGGCTCACCTTGTTGCTACCCGTCCAAAACCACGCAACCCTAACTCTCAATAGAGTCGCAACAACAACAGGAACTCCATGGGTGGTTACCGCGGCCGCTGCCAAGCTTGTGGGACTCAAAGACACAGTGCAAAATTCTGCTCCCGATTCCGCCTCATATCCGTGAACTCCTCCTCGGATCCGATTCAACAACGGTGGATAGCCCCTCAACGTCCGTGGTCGCCTGCTGCAAACGTTGCTACGTATCCTACGTATGATACCTCGAGTTGGCTTCTTGACAGTGGTGTCTCACATCTCCACAGTCCGTATCACGGCGGCGAGGAAGTCACCATCGCTGATGGCTCTGGACAACCCATCACTCATACGGGTTCCTTTTCGCTATCCTTACCAAATCGTTCACTATTACTTGATAATGTGCTTTGTGTTCCCTCAATGCACAAGAATTTGGTTTCGGTTCAGCGTTTATGCAAGTCTAATAATGTTTCCGTTGAATTCTTTCCTCATATGTTTCAGGTGAAGGATCTAACACGGGGGCGCCGGTTCTTCAAGGAAACACTAAGGAATGAGTGTATGTGTGGTCATCCCCTACCACCAATACCTCGCCCACTTTCGCATTCTCCAACCTTAAGCCCACCGTTTCCACTTGGCATTCACGTCTAGGACATCCGTCACTACCCATCCTCAAACACGCCTTGTCCAAGGTTCACATT
>CM071860.1:69495616-69525698 GCA_036759665.1 Gynandropsis gynandra | reverse complement strand
GTATCTTTGTCTTGACCTATCCAAACTTCGCGTCTTTGTCTCGCGTCATGTTGTCTTTCATGAATCAGTCTTCCCCTTTGCTAATCTTTCCAAATATGTCACACATCCTAGCATACCCGTCGCATCCCCATTGTCCCATGGTCCTTATCTATCACCCATCGAGCCCTTCACCTTGGCACACGTTCTATCTCCTCCACCGCAGCCCCAAGATTAGATTCTTCACTGATCATTGTTGAGAGTGACACGGACACTAGCAACGCTGCGATCTCCTCTCCTCCAGCGTCGCCTTCGGATGCGGCCCGTTCTCCTGCGTCGCCTTTGGACACGGCCCGTACTCCAGCGTTGCCTTCGGACGCGACCCGTGCTCCCGTTGTTGGACCGACCACTCAAAACGTGCATCCCATGGTGACTCGCAGCAAGGTCAATCTCATTCGATCTAATCCTCCATTTGCGAATGTTTGTAGGTTCTCTAGACGAAACTGAACCCGCAACAGCAACACAAGCCCTACGTCACACCAAATGGAGACAAGCCACGAGTGATGAATTCAATGCCCTTCTAAGCAACAAGACTTGGGACCTTGTATCTCATCAAACCGCAAGCAACGTTGTAGCTGCAAATGGGTTTTTCGTATCGAACAAAAACCCGATGGTTCCATTGATCGCTACAAGGCTCGCTTGGTTGCTAAAGGCTTTCATCAACGTCCGGGAGTGGATTTTCACGAGACTTTCAATCCCGTGGTCAAGCCCGCAACCATCCGCACCGTACTTAGCCTTGCGGTCTCCAACGGATGGTACATAAATCAGCTCGATGTCAACAACGCCTTCCTTCAAGGCACACTCACCGAAGATGTATACATGGAGCAACCACCTGGTTGTATTGACAAGGACCACCCTCTTCACGTGTGCAAACTCCGGAAAGCTATCTATGGTCTCAAACAAGCTCCCCGTGCGTGGTACTCTGAGTTACGGACGTTTTTGCTTCACATTGGCTTCAAGAATTCTCTTGCGGACGCCTCACTCTTTGTGCTCAACACGTCAACTACAAAGCTCTATGTTCTCATCTATGTCGATGATATGATCATCACGTGCTCTTCCTCTAATCATATTCAGAACTTCATCAAGTTGTTGGCATCTCGGTTCTCAATTAAAGACCTTGGTGCTCTAACCTTCTTCCTTGGAATTGAAGCCACGCGGACACCACGGGGTCTCCACTTGTCGCAGCGGAAGTATATCACGGATCTTCTCATTCGGACCAACATGAATAAGGCGAAGCTTGTCTCGACACCATTGCCATCGACCTCACGACTCACCATTTCCTCGGGCTCACCTCTGTCTGACCCCACTAAATTTCGACAAGTCATTGGCAGCCTACAATATCTTGCCCTCACGCGTCCGGATATTAGCTATGTCGTCAACAAGTTGTCTCAGTTCATGCATTAACCCACAGATGAGCATTGGCTTTGTGCCAAACGTGTGCTTCGTTATCTTGCTGGTTCTCGTGCACAAGGTATCTTTCTTGCAGCTCAAAATGTTTTGTCTCTTCATGCTTTTAGTGATACGGATTGTGCTGGTGACTCCTCTGACTTCAAATCCACGGGGGCATACATTGTGTATCTTGTCAAACATCCAATCTCGTGGTCCTCTAAGAAACAAAATGGCCACTCACGATCATCCACCAAGGCGGAATATCGGTCCGTAGCCAACATCTCGGCTGAAATTTGCTGGCTGGGCAATCTTCTCATGGAACTTGGTGTCACCCTCTCATCGGCTCCAACCATTTATTGTGATAATATCGGAGCTACTTATCTCAGCGCCAACTCGGTTTTCCACTCCCGTATGAAGCACCTTACACTTGATTACTTCTTTGTCCGTGGTCAAATTGAAGCTGGTACACTTCGCGTTTCTCATGTGCACTCCGAGGACCAACTCGCCGACCTCCTCACCAAACCTCTTCCGCAGTTACAATTTCATGAGTTGTGTTCCAATATTGGAATCACCTCGGGTGATTCATCTCGCGGGGGCGTATGAATGATATTAGGATATTATTGTATTAAGGGTATTATTGTAATTTACTATTCACTAATTAGGTCAAATCATTAACTTCTTGTACATATACCCGTTTATGGCTTTTCAGTAATCAATAATTCAGATTACCATTCACATTATATGGATTAAAATCGTAAATTAGAAATATTAACAAAAAATTAAAGTGCAAATATTGCATTTACACAGGCTATTTTGGCCCATTTACCATCTAACCAACGACTACAAAACTCAATCTTTTAAAGTATTATTATTGCTTCTAAACATACTATGGTAATATTTAAAAATAATATTTGGATTTTAATATATTAGGTTGTAGGAATATTTAATATGTATTAATTTCTAATGTGTATATAAGTTTTTCTTGAGTAGTTTAAAAATATAAGAAAGTATATCTTTTGTATTTTTAATAACATTACCACGTGAGATTTTCTGTAAGGTTATAAGCTCAATTATCTTCCGTAAACATGAAGACGATGATAAAAATCATTCAATATGTTTTTCAACATTTTTTTTTGTTTTTGTGCCTACACAATATATCAAATATAAAAGATGACTTCATTTATGAGTGTTATAAGATGATAAGTGTGATACATTCCGTAAGATGATTACGATTGAATATATATATATATATATTCCATAACTCTAATGATTGAATATATAATCATTTTTTAAAATTTGAAATGTGATGGAGTTACAATATATATCTTACCTCTCATCGTTCTTTGTATTCGGGTATAAGGGTGAACCTCTGCAAATACCTATCAAAATCTCATTATCCAAATCTTAACTTATTTTGCACGAGTAACAAATTTAATTATTTGATCGTATCCACAAGATGCGGGTACCAGAATCTCGGGTACCTACAAAAAAAAACTCGCAAAGAATTTGAAAACCTGTAAATACCCATCATACAATCGAAAAATACAAATACAAATTAAATTACAAATTCATATTCATCCAATTCACGACCAACAATCAAAATTATGTTCAAAATAATATCTTTTATCAATGTACACAAAACCACCATTCTTAGTTATCAAAGTCGAAAATCTACAAAATAAAATAAAAGAATATAAAAAAAATCATACAATCAAATATATAAAAATTAAAATATAGAAAAGAACATAAGTCTTCAAGAGGATAATCATCCTCCAAGGTACCTTTGTAAGTTTTCATGATTTCAACAACTATTTAGTCATGGACTTGTACAATAACTTGAAATTGCATAAATTAGGCACACCTAAAACAATATGTTGTTCAGATTAAAAGATATATGATAGTGGAGATTCAAATTTGAGATTTCAACGAAGAAGTCCCAAACCAAAATTTAAATGTCCAAGGATCATAGAATAATTTGAGTCTAATTGTTGGGCGACTTCAAATGTCAAGTAATGATTCGATTCTAATGTCAAGCGTTGTTGTCTTGTCTCCACAAAACAAGATAAGAACCTCATTTGCACTTATATGATGATGGAAGCCAAAACCTTAATACGTATTAGCATCCTACATGCATCTAGATATTTACATCCTCCAACAATATTTGGTTAAATTAAAGTTTTCGTTGTTCCATTATTACTTGCGACGAAGGGTGGCCAATACGGATTTTGGTTTAGATTGGTATTTCTTGAACTTTGAAGAATTTGACCCGAATTGAATCCAGATGTTTTCGATCAGGATTCAGTTTAGATTGAGGTTTCGGATTCAAAAGAATTGTACTTGAAATAACCCATAGTTCATATTATCTGAGTTTGAGTTTTTCGAAAACTTATTTGATTTTTAAGATTACTAGGTTGTTACCCGCGCGTTGCGCGGGATATATTTTTTTGATAGTTTTATTGAACAAATATTGAAAAATTCTATAACATATGAATTTAGAAAATATAATATTATCAATGAATAATATTTAGAACTTTTAATAAAAAAAATTGTTAAATGACATATTTCATAATTAAATGATATCAATGATTGGTTAAATAAAAAATGAAAACAAATGTATAATAGTTGAAATGCAATACGAAATACCTTTAGCAAATGTATTATTTATATTGATGATACATATAATCAACTGAATCGATTGTTATAATTTGAATATATATCAATAAAAATGTAATATGCTATAAAACTTACAAAATTCTTCTATTTGTTTTACAATTATAAGAAATACAATATATATATAATATATATTTTGTTAGCTTGATGCAATAATAAATATATAAAATCAGTAATTAATGTATTGATTATTTAAAATTAAATTCTAAAATTTTAAACTAAATACAAATTCTTAAGATCATCACGTATATGTTTTTTTAATTGGGAGGTGAAAAGTTTTTTATTATTAAAATTGTATTTATTGTAATAAATATGTCTTTTTATTTTGTTGGGATGTTATAAATTATTGTAAATATATTAATCTAATGTTCTTCTAAATATTTTTTAAATTAATATATTTAAAATTTATATAAAATGTGTCAATAATGTATTGATTATTTAAAATTAAATTCTGAAACTTTAAACTAAATACAAATTCTTAAGATGATGTATAGTTGTAAATTATTTTTTTTAATTGGAAGGTGAAAAGTTTTAATTATTAAAATTGTATGTATTGTAAGAAATGTATTAATTAGTATTTTATTTTGTTGGATGTTATAAATTATTATAATCAATGATAGATGTATATTGTTTTATTAATTGAGAGGTGAAAAGTTTGTATTTATTGTAAAAATTGTATTTATTTTTTTAATACATATATATATATAATGTATACAGTAATTTTAATATTTTTAATATGAGTCCTTAATTGTATATTTTTAATACCTAATAATAGGTTACTGGTATTTTTAATCTAATGTTCTTCCAAAATATTTTTAAAAATTTATATATTTAAAATTTATATAAAGTAAGTCATGTATATATTGAATATTTAAAATTAAATTCTAAATTATTAAACTAAATAAAAATTATTTAGATCTTGTATATATGTATATTATTTTTTTATTAGAATATGAAAATTTTTTTAATTATTAAAGATTGTATTTATTGTAAGAAATGCATTTATTATTATTTTTATCGTGTTTGGATGTTATAAATTATTGTAATCAATGATAGGTGTATATTAATATAGTATTCTTCCAAATATATTTTTTTATTAAGGATTGTATTTATTGTAAGAAATCTATTTAATTTTTTTTTGTTAAGATTTTAGAAATTATTGTAACCAATGATAGATGTATATTAATGTAATATTTTTTCAAATATATTTTTTAGATAAATATATTTAAAATTTATATAAAATGTGTCAATAATGTATTTATTATTTAAAATTAACTTCTAAAACTTTAAATTAAATACAAATTCATATGATCATGTATAAACATATATTATTATTTTTTAATTGGGAGGTAAAAAGTTTGTATTTATTGTAAAAATGTATTTATGATTTTTTATTTTTTTAATACATATATTTTTATATATAAATAAAAATGTGTACATTAATTCTAGAATTCTAATATGAATCCTTAATTGTGTATTTTTAATATCTAATAATAGGTTGTTGGTATTATTAATTTATTTAACCAATCATTGATATCATTTAATTATGAAATATGTCATTTAACAATTTTTTTATTAAAAGTTCTAAATATTATTCATTGATAACATTATATTTTCTAAATTCATATGTTATAGAATTTTTCAATATTTGTTCAATAAAACTATCAAAAAAATATATCCCGCGCAACGCGCAGGTAACAACCTATTAATTAAAATTTATATAAATTAAAGTATTGATTATTTAAAATTAAATTCGAAACCTTTAAGATAAATAAAAATTATTAAGATATGTATATATTATTTTTAATTAGAATGTGAAAGGTTTTTAATTATTAAAGATTGTATTTATTGTAAAAAATGTATTTATTATGTTTTATTGGGTTGATATGTTATAAATTATTGTAATCAATGATAGATGTATATTAATATAATGTTTTTCCAAATAATTTTTTTGAAATAAATGTATACAAAATGTCTCAATAATGTATTGATTATTTAAAATTAAATTGTAAAATTTTAAACTAAATACAAATTCTCAAGATCATATATATACATATATAATATATTTTTTAATTGAGAGGTGAAAACTTTTTAATTATTAAAATTGTAGTTATTATAAAGAATATATTTATTATTTTTTTATTTTGTTAGATTGTTATAAATTATTGTAATCAATGATAGATTTATAATGTTTTTTTAATTTGGAAGATGAAAAGTTTTATTTATTGAAATTGTATTCATTATGAAAACAAATTTAATAATAAATTGTTTTTTGCTTAGGTAAGCCACCAAAACATTCTTCTTTTATATATATAACTAGTAAGTGAACCCGTGCGATGCACGGGATTTATTAATTTAATATTATCGAAATATAATTTGTATATTATAAATAGAGCCTTATATCAGCGATATATAATATTAATAGTGATGATATATTTTGTATATCAATTAATGAAAATTATTCAATATGTTTGAACCGATCTTTTTTATACAATCAAGTGTAACAAAAAAATATGTACAAAATAAAAATAAAAGAAATATTAAAATTGAAGTGTTTTAAATGATACCGTAACTTAAATATATAAATTACAAATACACATGTATAATATATTATTATATATTAATAAATAAAAGTTGATATGTTATACATAAGCTAATATATAAAAATATATAATTATTACATAAAAGAGTAGTTAGATTTTTAAAATTTTATTTCAATATATACATCAAATTATATAAAAAATTAATGGAAATGAAAATTTGTTTAAAAATTTAAAAATTTTAATTTTGTCTATATAATAATATTTAACCTATATTTAATTTATAATTATTCCTTAAAGATTTTTGGAAGTGAAGAGATGTTTTATTAGCAACGTTTATAATTTAAAAAAAACTAAAAAAAAAAATTAATGGAATGAAAATTTGTTTAAAAATTAAAAAATTTTAATTTTGTCTATATAATAATATTTAACCTATATTTAATTTATAATTATTCCTTAAAGATTTTTGGAAGTGAAGAGAAGTTTTTATTAGCAACGTTTATAATTTAAAAAAAAACTAAAAACTATATACTAAAAGTAAGAACATAATCAATATATTGGATTTCTCTTTTGAACGTAAAAACTAAGTTAATAAAATGTAAATTTAAATTCGACCAAAAAAACAACATGCGAATTTGTTGTTGATGGATCCCCTAATAACAAAATATTGAAAGTGTGATGTTGGAACAAACTGTCTTGTATATATATTTGTTGGAGATTTTTTTTAAATTATTCTTCATGAAAGCATTTATTCTTCCTGAAGGTATTAACATTTAGTAAACCATTGAAAAAAAATATAAAATGAAGACAATCTAATTTCAATATAAAGGACGCACAATAAAAAAAACAATGTAAACCTTTGTCCGATAAATAATTGGAAGACGGACAACAATGAGCTCCAATAATCTCTTGAGTAACCAACATCAAGAACCCTACCACCATCGCCTTCCAGTTTATTGATTCGTTCTTCGCCGTGAACCCGAACCCATGAAGATCCTCATCCACCACCCTCCTTACCTATACCACCAAGTTGTGTTTTATACATACATCACTTGTTCGCCTTTATAACATACTATCTCTATATATAGATACATATGGAGAGAGAGAGCTTTGTCTTACCTCTTCAACATTGACATCGCTGGCTGTCACCCCCGGCTGAGCTCTACCGCGGAAGACGATCTCGGCGGATGCATCTGATGTGTCCCCCAAACTCATGCTGATGTAGAGTACCAGATCAGCAGAATCGTTTCTCCGTCCTGAATAATGACGCGTCTCTCACCCTTCGACAGCGCCGACACCCGGAAAAGCTTTTCTTTGAGGACCTTGGATGCTACCTCCCAATAGACGTCGCAAGAGGACCACGTGGTCAACCACTATCTAAGCATCGATTCTCTTTTACTGTTATGGTTTAGTCGCCTAATCCTTTCTTCGTGTCAAATAGAAAGGCCATACTAATGTAGACCTAGGAGAACCAAAGAGGATATTTCTTACTCAGCATTGAGGATGAAAATCCTCTGTAGCATAAAACTCTTCTTTTAGTCAAAATCAAGATGAATATATAGTGAGCACATAGAACAACATGGACTTCATATTGAGACTCGAATATACTATACATATACATACCACAAACTCGAATAATTCTCAATAAACGGGTTGTTTCACTTAAAATAAATGTTTTATATATATTACATATATATATATATATAATAAAATAAATAAAACACATCAGCAGAGACATCCCCTTACCTACAACTTAAGTAAGCTATGACATAAAAAGCACATTCGTGCATAGAACAACATGGACTTGAAAAAAAAAACTAACCTTAATTTGTTATTTCCTTGAACAGCTTCCAAGCCTCTGTCTCCTTCCAATTTCCGGTCAAATGCATGTGTTCAAAGTCTTGAAGAACATCACGCAACTCCTTCTGGAAATTATCTAACAGGATAGGATAATGGGTCAAAGCCTTCAAAAAAATCGATTAAAGCCTAAAGGCATTGGAATTGCATTGAGATAGGAGTGAGACTAAATCACCAACGTCAAACCCAAACCCGCTCTTTGCTTCAAATCCGAGAACTCACATGCAACTCTATAGAGGCGAAATCAGACGCCATCGCCTTCATCGCCTGGCTTATCCACCACGTCCCAACCAAGATCTTTCTGCCGATCACTATTTTGATTTAGAGCACAAAGATTCACTTCCGTGTCTCTCTTCTTCAGCTCCTACTCCTACACTTTCTTCTCTGGTTGCTTCGTTTCCTTAATAACAGTTTTACCATTCCTGAGGTTTATTTTTAAATTAATGTTTTAACCGAAAATGAAAATTTAAGAAATGATAAAGACCTTTCAATGACCTTTTTCAGGTCTATAATTAATGTAATAAAGTCTGTAATTAATCTAAAAATAAAGTAAAAAATTAAAAAGAAATTTTAGATGATGTGGAGCAATCATAAAATATAGTTTTTTCCTACTTTCATATATAAGATTTACCAAACTTTTATATATATAATTAAAACCATTATATTTATATATATATTTTACACCATGAAAAAATCTTCAATCCCATATATATATATATATATACATATACATACGAAATAGAACGAAATTAATAAAATATTTTTTAAGAATTTAATAATAGAATCAATTGAGAATAAAAATTCATCAAATTTTGTCTTATAGTGACTATTAAAAATAATAGTAATGGATATTAATTTCAAGGTAGTGGTTATTAGAAATAATTATAATGGATTTTTTTTAGGTTAGTGGGTATTGAAATAACTATAATGGATATTAATTTTTGAAATGTTTCATTAAATTATAAATAATATTTAAAAATAAAAAAAAATTATGATGATGAGGTGGCGCAAGGAGAATACTCCATTTTATCCTACTTTTTATATATAGATTTGGATAGTTCGTGTTTAATATTAAACAAAAAATACAAATATCAAATATAACATAAAAATATAAATAAAGAAAATCTATTAGTATTTCATAGTATTTATATATTTTTTTAAATTTTAAATGATATTTTTTATTTTTATTTTTGAAATTTGGTTGGTCGAGTTCCTCGGGGTTCACTTGAATCCGACCGATCGACCTGAATCCAAACAGGTTGTGAAATTCAAACCCATATGGGTTCTTAGTGTAATCTATATTCAAAACGATTCGAGTTGTTCGAATTGGATCGATCTGGTTAACCCGAATTGGTCACCCCTACATGCGTGTGCAATTGTAAGAGGATTTTAAGTATTCCAATATTATCAAGATCAATTCCTAAAGCCTTCAGGTAGTTACGGGTGGCCAGAAGAATAGTGACAACGTCCGCGAACGTGAGAAGAAGACTGATGGCAACGTGAATCCCGTACCCAACGGCATGCACAAACTCGAATTGGAATAGAGCAAATCTATATTTATTCAATAAACTATGATCAATATTTTTCGATGTACGACACAACTATTCAAAATTGAAGAAACTTACAATGGTACAACGACTTCTTAAATGGTGTGGAGGAAGGAAAACGACATGCGAAGATCAAGACCTCATGTGAACAAAACCCGATGGCGTGAGAGAAGAGGGAAGGCGGTCTAACGTGAATGAAAGCTCACGACGTGAAAGAACGAAGACGGGTGAAAAGATGATGTGTATGAAACCAAAAGGAAGCGACAACGATGGAGTCGCTGAGTGCATTCGAGTCGCCTTTTCATTGAGAAACAAATGGAAATAATTGAGTATTGGCCATAAATAACACTTATGTCAATGATAAATTGTTTAGCGATAGGGGTGATAAGGGTCAATTGTAATTATTCACAATTTTCGGTATTAGGCGATTACTATTTGTGTTATTGAAAACCCTGAACTCGTCCAACATATCTCTCGTTTTTTAACTTGGACACGAATTAATCGGTACAATTTTTTTTGTAGAAACGGGATATATCTCGGATAAAGACGGATTCTAAGACTATTTTGTCCACCCTTATTCGAATATATTAACCACACAATTCAATTAATTGTTATCATTATCAAAATATTGGGGAAATGATATGACATTTTTTGTGGATTGGATATTTTTTATTTACACAATTTAATTTGATAAGATATAGAAAACATTATATATTTTTGAAAAAATTATTTTAGATATTTCAAATATATTTAGATAATAATATTGAATATTTCTAAATTAAATATATAAGAAGGTGCATTTTATTCTTAATTTTAATAATGAGTGATATACGATTAATCTATTAATTGCCACTACTTTATATTTTATGCGTTACAATAATTTAAGCATATATGACACTATGGAAATAATATTATATATTTAAACATTATCAAATATTAGTTTAGGATTTGAGACTTGTCGTGAAACTCACTCTTATTTCCAATAATACATGTGTTACTAAGAATAGTCATTAACAAGTCACGTGAGTGAGAGAATAAGATCACGTGATGGTAGTGAAGACTTAAATGTCTTCTTGTGGGCCATTAACAGCCCAAATACTTTAAAGCCCGATGGCCCACAATTTTGTCCATATAGCATCATCTTAAAAAGCGAAATATATTACATTTTCCTTTTTCGTCCGCAATAATAATTATTTAACATGTAAATATAATTAATGTGAAAGGAATTTAGTTTAAAGATAATTTTAAATCTAATTTAAGAATTTAAAATGATTTAATATTATAATAAACGTTTATTATATTGTTTTAGTCAATATAAAAATATAATATAACTTTTTTTATTTTCATTTTTAAAATGTGCACATTAATAAAAATCAAAATATTGAAATTATAATGAACCAATTATAATAATTTATTAAATATGGTTTGGGTTTAATTAAAATAAAAAATTAGAATCTAAAATTCAATGATTATGTTCCATGTCATAATTTTAGCAATATAATATAACAATTAATATACAAATGTTACTTCAATCTTACGTTATAGATATAATACAAGTTTAAGCAAACGGTATCCAAAAAGTACATATAAAAATAAAAATTATAAATATATTGTGAAAAAAGGATTATTATATGATGAAACAGTCCAAAAATTCGCGCGATATTATAATAAAAATTTGTCCATATTTATCAGAAGGGCGGGAAGAGGTTTCCTCGTGAACCACGTCGGTGCTTTTTCCCATAAATCCCTTTATATCCTGCTTATATATGTATCTATTATTTAAATATATGTTTTCGAAATTATACGATAACTACAAAATATAAAGATAAATGCTTAAAATGTTATAATACGTTTTATTCACCTCAAATTTCCAAGTTATAAAATCTACATTTAAAATTTTATTCGTATTCTTATTACCACGAAATTAATAAACATTAATTATTTTGTCTAGCATCTAAAATGACAGAAAACTTTTAAAAGTTTCATAATCTTTTATACCAAAATGATGTAATAATAAGAAAACTAAAGGAAAAAGTCGGTTCAATTTCAAACTGACAGTTTCGCATATTATTACTTCAGATAACTCTTTAAATATAAGTATTTTTATATTACAAGATTGAGATCTCGTGAATCCTCCACATAAATGCAATTCATAAGTTTTATTATTATTATTATTATTATTATTATTATTATTATTATTATTATTATTATTATTATTATTATTATTATTATTATTATTATTATTATTATTATTATACACACACATCTGATCTCGATCTTCGAATCTTTCTATTGATATTTTTATATGCTTCATTTCATTTTCTTATAATATACTCCAACCATTAATGTCATGTCGGGAGTAAAATAAAATGGACTTCCCTAATCCCTAAATATTTTCTCAAATATAGAACATCGTTTTTATTTCATGTATTTATTATTTATTTGCATCATTAATTAAAATATATCAATTATTTATTTACTAATCTGAGTTTTTTATGCTACTTTAATGTATATTTCAAACTTAGTTCTTTTCATGTATATTTCAAACTTAGTTCTAAACTTATTGTCCAGTAAAATATATAATATAATCCTATTTGTTTTTCCATTAATTTGTTATTGAAATCTACATTAATTATTTATTAGATATATATATATAATTTTTTTTATCAAAATACCCGAATTGATTTTATCACAAACATAATTCAAATCGAGGGAGCCTGAATGCATTTTTTGAATTTGAGATAGAGATTTCCAGACAATTAATAATTTTTTTTGAATAAATTCATTTGTTTTCAGCTTTAAATTATTTAGAATTAGTAAGATTTAATAAACGGTTTGAAATTTCGTCCAATTTCAGCTATAAACTTTTCCGACGATATTTTGGGCTTTATTTTTGTCATATGAAATTGAGAAAAAAAAATGAATAAAAGAATTCAACAAACAGGTCCAACACGCACGAGCGAGAATCGCGCTTCTACCAAAAGACCGATGTTTGTGGAGCCACGTGGAGACAAAATTCAAACTTTGATTTTTTTTTCATTTTGTTTTATCCATAATTATAATTATATCCTTAAATAAAGCTCGATGTCTCAATTAACGTAATAATTTCAATAACATGTTAACTATGACTTGTGTTGGTACCCTGGTGATTTATTACTATTACTTTCATATATTTTAATTTCAAGTAATAGAAAAATTTCATATGCACCACTAATCGTTGGTCCATTAATATGCATGCGCAAATAAAAAGAAGTGAATAAGTCCAATAAACTACCTTGGACCGTGTGATGAATCTATAGAGACAAAAAAATAGCATTTTTACCAAATTTTACTAGCAATAAAATGTAATTTGTTTTAATCCGTAATTCAGTAACAAAAATAACCCTTTGAAAAACTAGATTAAATTTAATATTTGCACATTAATTAAATTAAATTAAAACCATATACCACTATTTATATCGTTGATGGTCGTTCATCATCTTCTCAAAAGGGTCCTTTCCTTCTTCTTCACTGCCACAGTGCAGAGACAGTCTCACTGGTTAGCAACAATGGCGTCCTCCGTACCATTTTCATCTTCTTCTTCTTCTGTTTTAGCAGCTTCATTTGTTCTTCTCTTTGCTCTTTCTCTCTGCTTCTGCACTGGAGAAGCTTCCAACGCCATTGGAGGAGGCTACCGTCTTGTCTCCGTCGAAGAGTCTCCTGACGGCGGCTTCGTTGGTTACCTACAGGTCAAGCAGAAGAACAAAATCTATGGCTCTGACATCACCCTCCTCCGTCTCTTCGTCAAGTATATATCTGTCATCTCTTCGCCGACGACATTTCCAATCCATGTGGTTTGATTTTGATTTGAACATTGGAGTTTGATTTCGATTTTGCAGGCACGAGACGGATAATCGACTTAGGGTTCACATTACCGACGCGAAGAAGCAGAGATGGGAGGTTCCCTACAACCTTCTACCGAGGGAGCAGCCTCCGCCTGTCGGAAAAGTCATCGGGAAGTCTCGGAAAAATCCGATAACGGTGCAGGAGATCACTGGATTCGAGCTGATTTTCAGCTATACCGCTGATCCATTCTCCTTCGCCGTTAAACGCAGATCCAACGGTGAGACACTCTTCAACACGAGCTCCTCGGGCTCCGACGCTTTTGGAGAAATGGTTTTCAAGGACCAATACCTCGAGATCTCAACCTCGCTCCCAAAGGACGCGTCGCTGTACGGACTCGGCGAGAACTCGCAGCCCCATGGAATTAAGCTGTACCCGAACGATCCGTACACGCTCTACACAGAGGACGTGTCTGCAATTAATCTGAACACGGATCTGTACGGATCGCATCCGGTTTACATGGATCTGAGGAACGTCGCCGGAGTTCCATCGGCGCACGCCGTCCTTCTACTCAACAGCAACGGCATGGACGTGTTTTACAGAGGGACTTCGCTGACGTACAAAATCATCGGGGGTGTTTTGGACTTTTACTTCTTCTCCGGACCTTCACCATTATCGGTGGTCGACCAGTACACCACTTTGATCGGACGACCGGCGCCGATGCCTTACTGGTCTCTCGGTAAGCCAAACATTTCCTCTGCTCTCAATCTTTTCTTTCGTCCTATATATTATTTTTTAAACCATTATTAAATGCTAATTGAATAAATTATAAGACAATTATGCCTTTTTGGGGTTAGATTAGTGTTATATTATACATATATTGGTGATTACATGACTTTGTCGTTGATTTCATTAAACTTGATAGATTTTTGTTTGATTTAGATATTAGATTTGGAATTGATCAGATTTCATTCATTCTCGTTGTATGGTATGTGGGTCTAATTATTTGATTGATAATATCTTTGCTCCTTTATTGGGACATGATGAATGGAGTCGTATTTTCAGATCATGAGGTCCAATTAGAAATTAGTGACGTTAGACTTTGACTGGAATTCTCCATTTGATTTACACTGTTTTCCTTTTTCGGATTAGTTGCTAAAAACTTCGAGGCTTTATGGTTACAAAGATTTTTTTTTTTTTGAAAAAATATGGACCGTTTATTACAATAAAGTGTAAGTAAATAATTGAATTGGAGAAAAAGACAGTGCAGGCCCACTTGAGAAGCCATATAAATATCTTCTGTTTGACTTTACTTGTTGGAAGCTCACTTTAACTTCACACTGCCCACAGTGAACACAAGAAACATATCATGTTCTTCATGTCTTTATTATGATATCTTGTCTTTACACGTGGGTTAATTGGTCTGAATCTACTGCTGTAGGATTTCACCAATGTCGATGGGGTTACCATAACTTATCCGTTGTAGAAGACGTAGTAGACAATTACCAGAAGGCAAAAATCCCTCTTGATGTGATCTGGAATGACGATGATCACATGGACGGCCACAAGGACTTTACTTTAAACCCTGTGAGCTATCCTCGTCCCAAGCTTCTTGCCTTCTTGGACAGAATTCACAAAATGGGCATGAAGTACATTGTCATCACTGATCCTGGTATCGGTGTTAATGCTAGTTATGGCGTGTACCAAAGAGGTATGGCGAATGATGTGTTTATCAAGTATGAAGGAGAACCCTTCTTAGCTCAAGTGTGGCCTGGTGCTGTTTACTTCCCTGATTTCCTTAACCCTAAGACAGTCGCATGGTGGGGAGATGAGATCCGCCGGTTCCATGAACTTGTCCCTGTGGACGGTCTTTGGATTGACATGAACGAAGTTTCAAACTTTTGTACCGGATTGTGTAAAATCCCTAAGGGTAAGCAATGTCCAAGTGGAGAGGGACCTGGTTGGATCTGTTGCTTGGACTGCAAGAATATTACAAAAACAAAATGGGATGATCCGCCTTACAAGATCAACGCTACTGGTGTTAAGGCTCCCATTGGGTTTAAGACTATAGCCACCAGTGCTTATCACTACAATGGCGTCCGGGAGTACGATGCTCATAGTATCTACGGATTCTCTCATGCCGTTGCAACCCACAAAGCACTTCTGGGTCTTGAAGGTAAACGTCCATTCATATTGTCAAGGTCCACTTTCGTCGGTTCGGGTCATTACACTGCTCATTGGACCGGTGACAACCAGGGAACATGGCAGAGCTTGAAGGTATCTATCTCAACGATGTTGAATTTCGGAATCTTCGGTATTCCAATGGTTGGTTCAGACATCTGTGGATTCTACCCTGCTCCCACAGAAGAACTATGTAATCGTTGGATTGAAGTCGGTGCGTTTTACCCTTTTTCAAGGGATCACGCCAACTATTACTCCCCAAGACAAGAACTTTACCAATGGGATTCTGTGGCTAAATCTGCACGTAACGCTCTTGGAATGAGATACAAACTCCTTCCTTACCTTTACACATTGAACTACGAAGCACACATGACCGGTGCCCCAATCGCCAGACCGCTTTTCTTCTCATTCCCTAATTACACCGAATGCTATGGGTTAAGCACACAGTTCTTACTCGGAAACAGCCTCATGGTATCTCCAGTTCTGGAACAAGGCAAAACCCAAGTAGAAGCACTCTTCCCACCAGGTTCATGGTATCACATGTTCGACATGACACAAGCTATTGTATCCAAAACCGGCAAACGTGTAATTCTGGACGCTCCTTTGAACGAAGTGAATGTTCATCTTTACCAGAACACGATCTTACCAATGCAACGTGGTGGGATGATATCCAAAGAAGCAAGGATGACACCGTTCAGTCTCGTTATCACTTTCGCGGCCGGAGCCGCGGAGTGTTACGCAACGGGCAGCCTTTACTTGGACGAAGATGAACTCCCAGAGATGAAACTAGGAAATGGGTATTCCACATTCATAAATTTCTACGCATCTGTTAACAATGGAAACATCAAAATGTGGTCACAAGTGAAAGAAGGGAAGTATGCATTGAGTAAAGGTTGGTTCATTGAGAAGGTAACAGTTCTTGGACTTAAAGGAACAGGAGAAGCCAATGATATTCAGATTAATGGAAAAGAGACGAAGATGGAGATTAGGGCAACAGAGCATAAGTATGTGGTGGGATTGGAGGAGGAAGGAGAGAACAAGAGTGTGATGGTTGAAGTTAAGGGACTTAATATCCCTATTGGTAAGAATTTCAATATGTCATGGAAAATGGGTCTTAATGGACCTAATTGATTGCTTTTTATTTAGGTTTTATTCGATTTGAGAGTGTACTCAATCATTGGGGAGGAGATGATATTATTAGAAAAAAAAATACTATTGTCATCCTTCTCCATTGCCAAAAAAAATGGATAAGAAAAATAAATTCAAAGGTTATGCATCAATTTCCACATATACATATATATATATAGACATATATTGTGAGTAGGGAGACGATTTGGTTTCCATTTAGATTTAGTTTCTGATATATCTAATATAAATAATTCGGATCTCATATATGTATATCATTTTTAGGTATGACCTTTTCAGATTTCGTTTTAAATTTCGGTTCGAATATCGAGTTTTTAAAAATAATAACTAATTTAAATCGGTTTGATTGTACAACAGTTCGATTTGGTTTTATATCAATAAAATATTATAATTAAAATAAAATAGAATTTTAATATGTTCGGTTATTATTCGATTATTCCGGTTTTATCCGTCATTTTATCATATAAAATTATAAATAAATAATAATATTTTGAATTTTTAAATAATTCAAATTTTACAAAATATATAATATAATGTATTATTTAAAATTGATATTTAATTTTAATTATTAATTATACTAGATAAATATTCGTTTGATAAATATCATTTATCTATATATCTTTTATATTTTTATGTAACCAATCGGTTATCCTCGTTTATTCGGTTGATAATCGAATCGAAATGAATGAATTCAATTTTTTAACTTTCATATCTAATCGATTATTTTATTTATATCCGAAACAAATCAAATAATCATAATTCATTTCTATTTGATTCGGTTTTATATAATCGAACTGAAATATCCATCCTGATTATTTTAAATATAATCATATCAAACAAAGTATTTAATTCAATTTGAATCGTTTAAAAAAACAACAAAAATTTGTCCACCCTAATTGTTATAATTTAAAACTTTTTACTTAAAATAAGAATAGGATTATGGGATAGGGACCAAACAACATGTCTTAGAGTATGGTATTGTCGTAATCTAAACGGTCCACGTATTTCTTCATCCATTATCCAAAAGCCCAGCCCATAAATTACGGTCTCTACCACCTATAATGCTTTCACTTTCATCTTAGGTTATAAAATTAAACATGATTTAGTCAATAACACTATGCATCTTATATATTCAATAATTTTAAATAGGTATTGCCATTAAGCACGTCGTGTTGTAATTAATGCGCAATTAGTGAGCAATTAATTAGTTTTTGGTAGAAGTAAACGGCGGTTATCGCCGACTCGATAGTACCAACTCATGGACTCCACAATTTTTTTTCATACACACCCAATCGCTGTTGTCGGTTTTTTTACTTCTTAATTGGTTATTAATCCCTCGTTTTATGTGTATTAATTAATATTAAAAGGGTATTTATGATATATGATCCGAATTATTAACCGACAGGTTTGTGTCAATAAATTTATAGGTTTAGTTGAAAAAAACTCTGAAAACTCCAAAATATGTTTTTATTGTTTAATACAATTAAACATCACAATCGTTATTTAAAATATGATCAAAATTATTATTTTATTTTTTCCAAAAAAGTCTTATACCAAATTATGAGAAATATTAGTGCAAATTTATTTTTATAATAATATTTAGTTTATAAACTATTTAATACTTTCACCAACTCGAAGAACTTTATAACAAAAGAAAAGTTACATATTTTCAAACATTTCTTCGTAAAAAAAGGTTCGTATAATTTGGGAGAAAAATAAATAAAATAATAATAAATATAAAAATATATTACGTGACTTCGAAAATAGCAAATCGACCGTTTCGTTAAAGTGTCATACCACTGCAGAGCCGGAGTCTACCAGCCACGTGGTCATAATGGACACGTGTCAATCGTAAAGGCGTGTTAGGTGGCGGCCTTCTTTTGGCGGGAAGAAGAGGCGGGAGAGTGGGGCCCACTGAGGCGGCTAAATATGGCGGGAAGGAGACAAGTGGCACAACCACTTGCGTGCCCCAACTCACTACCGTTTTAATTGGCTGATTAGTTTCGCTATGTAAAATGATTGACTGTATATATATATATATGTTTATACATACATATATATAGAGATATTTATAGGCATGAAAATGACATGCAATATATGTATTATATATACTTACCAAGTTACCATTATAATCATGTACTAAAACATAGTAAGTATATGCAGTAAAGTTTTCTTTACAAAATAAATAACAAAAGCCGGCGCTATATATTGTTAAAAAAACCATATAAAATTAGATTATTTAAACAATAATTAAGGTATATATATATTTTATCCATTTATGTTTTTGTGAAATTATAACTTTGTAACCATCATACTGGATATACAAATATCTGTTTTAACCTTCTTAATAAAACATTTCAAAAAATCATTTATTTTCCGAAAATGATCTATATATCTCTAATTAATATTTAAAGATATTTTATTTTGTATAATATTTCATGAGATTTACATTAATAAAAGTATATATGTTTTTTTTTTAATTTTTGGAGATCACGTGAGAGTGGAGAGGAACATAATACCGCAGCAGAGACCTGTGAGGACTTCGCAGGTGGCAAACACTCAATGCTCCTCACCTACCCTTTGTACTTCTTGTTTGCTGACGTGGACGTCTCAGATCTATTCCCTTCTTTATTTTACTCGACCATCCTCAGCCGTCCGATCATTCTCTTTTCTCCCTCCACGAGCATGTCACGTGCACTTGCACTTATGCAGCGAACGTGTATTTAAAAAAAAAGAAGCTCAATCCCTCCAAGGCAATAGATTCTCTTTGTATATTAAATTTTTATTTTAAAAATATCACATTTTGATGTATTTATAAATATATACATGTTATATAAAGCCTTGAAATTTTTAAATACTCAAACTTTTATTTTTGTTACAAATTTACATAATATTTAATAGATATGTCTATTCGGTGAAATTGTCCAAAAGTAAACAAAACTCAACGGAAAAGTTAATAACCAAATTAATTTTCCCTAAATGTGTGATTATATTATAACAAAAGTAAATGAAAAAAAGGGTAAAAGCTAGATTTATAAAGAAAATAAATGAAAAGGAATGTTAAATATGTAATGGTTTATAGGTCGGTTGTTATGATGAGACGTACTAAACTCGCTTTTAGTAAGTTTTAAGCTAAAGTTCGATCCGCTCTTCTTCACACGTGTTTCTCACACACTTGCAAAACATTCTAAATAATAATAATAATAACAATAATAATAATAACAATAATAATAATAATAATAATAATAATAATAATAATAATAATAATAATAATAATAGTTTCCACTCTCCTCCCATCTCTAATAAAGATAATACTATGATTTAATATCAATATTATGATATTTATTTTATTCCACGACCATACCACTTCTTCCGAACCTGATGCATGATAAATGTTATAACATAACAAGCTCACGCACGACGGCAGACCATTTCAGAAGGGTTACAATTTAAAATATTATTTGTTTGTTTGTTATATAATGTGTGTGACTCGGTCAAGATTTACATAATTATAGACTATTAAATTATTTTTTAAATATGAATTTAAAATTTTAACTGGAAAGCACTCAGAATTGTCTACTAGTACTATTTTTAGAGGGTATTGAATGTATCTTTCCCGTTGTTAACTCCATGTCGTATTTTGAAAAAGTAAATAATTTTGAAAAATATATACGAAAAATTCGAGGAAGAAAAAAAAAAGTGGTCCAAATTGTAAGAAAATAAAATATGGGTGTGGAAAAAGATAAATTTGGATTCTTGTTGGGTCGAAACCCGTGATTTTCTCAAAAGACCAAATCAAGTGTTTCTTTCTTTC
Source organism: Gynandropsis gynandra (assembly GCA_036759665.1). NCBI lineage: Eukaryota > Viridiplantae > Streptophyta > Magnoliopsida > Brassicales > Cleomaceae > Gynandropsis > Gynandropsis gynandra. The sequence goes on along the minus strand of CM071860.1, from coordinate 69,504,696 downwards.
CATTCTCCAGAGTGATTCTCTCACATATTTACACTACAGTGGCGTTATCGTAAATAACCTACAACCCCAGGCCCAGTTTTTGCTCCGAGACTCTCATTGGTAAACGAGAGTTTTTCTGCAGCCGCTCTTTGCTTTCCCTATAAAGGAATTCCCACGCGTCAGCTTATCGCGTGTTTCACAGTCGCGATAATATTTGCTTGTATGTTGAAGGAGAGTGAATCCACGCGCTAAGAGTAAAGTGGGCTTAAGTAAATGGGCCCTGGAATTCTTGGTGGGCCATGTGAGATACATGATATGGGAGTATTGGTATGTTCATGCGCCATGAATGTGCATGCCCCTCTTTCCACCATGCCAGCTAATATTATATTACATATATATGTTTTCTAAAATCTAACAAAATGTAGAAGGAAATATATACATGTATATGAAAATGTAAAAGAAAGGAAAAAAAAAGTCAACTTTTAAAAGTTATTAAGGAAATTGTTAGAGGAAAAAAAACCATCCAAAAACTTAAATGGAAGAATATATTTTATGATAAAAAGTTATTTTTTCGTTGTATATATATATGTTTATGCTAAAACGTTATAATAATTTCATGGATGTCCATATGTGGATATCCATCTGTGGTAAAAACAATTTTTTAAAGGATTTATGGAAAACTTCACAGCTGAAAAGTAATGTTTCTAATTATTTGTGTAACTTATATTTGTTTATTTAACTGAAATTTTAATATTCTGGATTGACAGATATTTTAGGGAAACCGAAAACATAAAAAAATCTTCCGAAAACATAAAAAAATCTCTTAAAAGGTAAATAAATGTGGTTAATATGGAAGGAAATGGGGGATAAATCCTAAATTATGAGAAAAATGAGAAACATGGGTTATATACTTTTTGCCATTTAAAGCTTTGAATTGGCCAATATAATATTCTGAAAATACGGACTGTTTTATGTATTTTCCAAAATTGCCCTTTATTTCCTTTGAACGGCTCCTTTTGACCGTCTTTGAAAACAGTGAAAAGGCTTTTAAGAAGAGAGAGAAAATGGAGGATGTGAAGAAGAGAATATAAAGAGCGTGAAAGCTGAATCTGGGCGAAAGAGAGAGAAGATCACAGAAGCAAATCCACCACAAGTAGGTGAAAATATTTAATTTTTTCTTCTCTAAAATCTCTGCAATTTGTCGATGAATTCATTAAATTATTATGTCTTTTATTCAACCATTTCTCTCTTGGATTTGTTTATTGTCGTCTGTCTGATGTTTATGTTGTTTCTCTTTCTTGAGATTTGCGACTTTTGATGAATCCTTGTGGTAAATTCGAGAGCCTTTTACAGTTATTTACTGTTTCTTTCTGAAGATTATCACCGATTCTTCGTTTTTTTTATATATACCCTTCGGAAAAAAGTCTTTGCTTCCGATTTATAATCTTCTCTCTCATTCACACACTCACACTCTCTCTCTCCTTCTCTGTATTTTAGGGTTCTGGGTTTTAGCCTTCTTCATTGTTTTTTGATTGGGTTCTCTGTCTGTTGAAGAGAACAACGGAGTGATTTTATGTCGGCTGGGTTTGAATCGGCAGTAATTTTGTCTCAGTTTCACATCACTTTTCCCTTTCTTACAACCTCTCCTTCGTCTTCTTTGGTCTCTAGCCTGAAAGCTGTTCTTAACGTTCTTCACTTCTGCTCCAAGCAGAGGTTGATTCTGGAGTTACCGTCCGTTTCCATGCGTTTAAGGCCGAAAAGGTAATTACTTTTAATTTACCCATTTCGTTATATTCGAACAAATCTGAGATCCTTTTGCGTTTTGTATCAGGACTTACTCTGGCGGTGAAGTTTTCGGGGGTTTTCACATAAAACAAAAACTGCCCTTTTTCGTATTTCGTTGATTATTTTAGGGTTTATTTCGATTAGATAGTTTAAACCAGAGATTTTGAGTGGTTCTCTGTTTTTTTCTGGGTACGTTAGAGAGGGGTTAAAAATGGCAGAACGTAGGAAACAGTCTTCGAGTCAAACCGACAAACCCTCCAAGAAACCTAAGAGAAACATCTTACCTGAGCCAAAGGTTCTGTCTCAAGAAACCGAACCACTGAGAAAAGTCCGTATTTTTGTCAATGATCCTTACGCTACCGATGATTCTTCAAGCGATGAGGAATTTGACTACTCAAAACCTAAAAGAACAAAACGTCTTGTCCGTGAAATCAACCTTCTTCCCCTTCAACCCTCCCTCGTTCGTCGTGTCGAAATCTCTGAAACTTCTTCTCAGGACAGTAGTCATGTCATCAAAAGCCCCTCTAAAACAAACCCTAGTAAGAAAGATCGTAGCTTGTCTAACAAACCTGTCGGGGTTAGGCAAAGGAAGTGGGGAAAATGGGCTGCTGAGATCAGACATCCGATCACTAAAGCTAGGACTTGGTTGGGTACTTTTACAACTCTCGAAGAAGCCGCTAAGGCTTACGCTGATAAGAAAGTTGAATTTGATGCCTTAGTCTCTGTTTCTGAGAATAACTCTCAAGGCGTCAAACCCGTTGCTTCTTTGTCGGAGCAATCGGAGAACAGTCAATGTTCACGGTCGTCCCCTTCTGCCATTGAATTAGATACTTCTGAATCAGCCAGAGTTTCTGCTGGCTGTGAACAACAAAAAGATGGGCTGGTCTCAAAAATGGATATTGCTTCAGGTCAATCATGCAAAGATGCATTGTTCGATTTCAACTTTGCAGACTTACAGATTCCAGATATTGGATTCTTGATGGAGGAGCCTCTTGTTTCTGGGACAAATGGCCAGGATCTTGACTTCGATTACTTCTTAATGGACGATTCTGATATGTTACCTGATGATTTCTGTTTACTTGATGATGTAAACATTGGTGGGTTTGAAGACAACGGTCCAAGTGAATTACCAGACTTTGACTTTGCAGATTGCGATTTCGAGCTAAACGATTCCAAGTTTGCGTTTACTGATCAGCTCGCCCCTCTCAACATCGCTTGCCTTTGAAGTTTTGCAGTTATTTTTCAGTAAGATCTATATAGTTAAGAACTTATTATTATTATGAGCTTTGTGTTTACAGACAGACATACACAGATGATGTCTCTCAGAAGAGATTCTTGTTCGTTCGTTGTTTTGTAATGGTAAGCCTCTTTGGGTTTTTCATGAGCTATTAGAGCCGTCCAAAGGGGAGTGTATTCTCTAAGTCTCCAATTATAATAGAGGGTTTTAATTAATCAATGCAATCGTTGAGTTTTTGTTCTTTAATTTACCATTTTATATGCTAAATTGTGAAAATTGTGAAATGTATTAGACGAAGCCAAAGTAGGGTTTCTCAAATGAAAACAACAGCTAACTAAATTTTGTTGCGATTCTGAGAAAATCTAAAGAAAGCGACAAGTTGATATAACAAATCTTTGATTTATCATTCAATTCAATACATTGAAGCTTAAAGACGAACCACTCGATTTAAAGGACGTGAGAACGAACAAAAGGGATTGGCTTTGTCAGAATTTTGTTTAATTACATATTTATGAAATATATGTATATATATGTAACAACAGCTGGAACCCATTTCATCTCACTGCCTGCCTCATTATTTAATTCAACGCGTGAACAATGACTTGTAACGTAACAAAAGTCAACGATGACTTTGCCATTCATTCATTCATTCTTACAAAGGAACCGATGTACGTACGTACGTACATGTTTGCATGCGTAATTGTACGTATCATGCGTAAGTCTAATCGTAGGAAGAGAGACTTGTCCTGAAAACTCTTGCTGAAGTCATCGACTATCTCAGGCAGAAGCGACTGATGTATTTACTTGTATACTATAATATAATATAATATATTATATTATATTAGAGAGAACAACATTAAATGTAACGTCTATTCTTTGAAGGAATAAATGATTAATCGTCTTTTAAACTAGATAATTTAATTTTGTTTAACGTTGAATATTAGGAGAAAAATTACTACACGAGTAATTAGATTACATAGGGAAGTTATATGTCATTATTAAAGCGTTATTTTTGTTTAACAACCGTGATTAGTGTTGATCAAAATTCGAGATAGACCTGTGAGGATTGAGTTTGTGGTCGTGGTGCTTATGTGAGGTCGAAGCCTCGATGAGAGCGTAGAGAACAACGTGAGTTTGTCACGTAAAGGATACTAGGTAAGAGACGATAGTTCTGAGGTGTCTTAGGATCGTGACGCGCCCTCCTGTCCAAGGGCACCCCATGTTCGGGGGAAGTCCGTTCGATTGATTCAATATCGATGCGAGGGGAAATTTGTATTAGGATCTAAAGAGATCTTGTGAGTGTTGGAGTCAGTCGACTTAGGTCAGTGGACTTTTTGCGCTATAGTTATATATATGCGTACAATCATTAATTAGGTTAATTTAAGAGGGGAAAAATATATGGGAGGCAGGGCCGTGCCTGAAGTATTGGAGGCCCCAAACGGAGATAAAAAAATGGTGCCCTTGTTGCGGATCGAACTCGGGACAAGCGGTATATGACGGCACGCAACAACCACCACACTATGACACATTCTTGTATCTGGTGCCCCTAAAATCGAATATTATTGTGGTGCCCTAGGCCTGTGCTTGGGCTGCTTGGGCCCAAGCACGGCCCTGATGGGAGGGACAACCGTAGGTTCGGTCGAGGAGAAGAAAAGAATTAAAAAAAAAGAGAAGAAGAGAAAAGAGGGAGAAAGAAAAATTTGGAGAAGAATTTTCAGTTTTTATCAAATTCTTCGTGGGTGAATTCTTATCGAGATCGGTAAATCTCTAAAAATTTATGATGATTATTTCAATAATTCGAAGATTTATATTTTGGAAATTGATTAAAAGAATGGATCTATAATAGAGAAAAATAGATTGGTGTTGTAGCTAGCGATATTATCAAGATTCTACTTTTAAAATGATCATAATGGAAAACGTGAGACTTTCCAAGTAAAATTGAATTAAATCCTAGCTTTATCGTATGAAAATTGATGACTACATGAATTGTATAAGTGACTCTATATGAAATAAAGAATTGACGTGCGACCAAGTTTTGGGGTCATAGAACGTCGATATTTTGGTTCGGTGTTAAAACTAGATCACTACAAAAAACATGTCGTTTCCATTCGGACGGTGCAACGGATCTGTCCGTTGATGTAAAATTGCAACGGATTACAACAGATTTACGAGAACTTCCAACGGAAAAAATCTGTTGCAATCCGTTACAAACTTCAACGGACATATAACAGATATATTCTGTTCCCACTTCCGTTCCAATCCGTTGCAACATTTTAACAGAATGTTAACGGATATCTTCCGTTGGCATCCTATGTTGCCCGTTAGAACACCGGAAAATATATTCAAACGGACATTCAAATTGTAATGGATGCGCGTTCGAAATCGTAACAGATAGCCGTTGAAATTGTTAATTTCGAGGTTTACCGGTGGAAATAAATTCATGTGAGCTTGTAACGATTATCCATTGAGGTTTTCCACGGATGTCTGTTACAATTTAAACTATTTAATGATAACAATCAAGGTTTTAATGATAACAATTAAGGTTTTAGCATCACACCATCAACAGAAAATATATTTTCAACAAATATCGTCTTCTTCAAATCGAGATCTATATAGATCGAGAGAATAGATGTATAGAAGGAAAGATCCTATACTCGAAGAGATTACACAAGAATTCTTACACAGATTGGAGCAATTCATGAGTTTTATATTGATGCAACCTTTGTGTCAAGAACACGAGACAATGTTATATCCATGTAAAAGATGGAAAAACATGAAGTATCGAAGTCAAGAAATTGTTTGCAAACATCTTTACAAGGTGAGTTTCATTGAGAGTTACGAAATTTGGTTTTTTCAAGGCGAATATTATGGTGTAAGAGTTATTGTGCAAGAATCACTAGTAAAAAGAAATGAAGAAGTTATTTATGAAGCATCAACGATCGATCTATATATATGAAAATGGTGTCAAATGGTTTTCCTGGAGTTGTTAATGAACAAACACATGAAGAGATGTCAAACATTGACGCACACCGATTCTTCAACCTATTGGATTCGGCGAAACAACCTATATATGAAGGTTGTCGTGAAGGTCAGCCTCGCTTATCTTTATCTTCAAGATTGATGAGTATTAAAACAGACTACAATGTTGTTGAAATTTGCATGGATTCATTTTACAAAACCATACGTGAATATTTACTGGAAAATAATCAAGCTCTCGAGACATACTATGAAACAAAGAATGTGTTAAAAAATTTGGGAATGCCACATGAGAAAATTGATGTTTGTAGAAACAATTGCATGTTGTATTAGGAAAATGATAAAGACTTGTTGGAATGCAAGTTTTGTGGTGCAAACAAATTTCGGCCAAAAAAACCATTTTCACGTAAATATGTACCATACAAAAAAAATATTCTATATGCCTATAGCAAATAGGTTGATAAGGTTATTTGAATTGAAAAAAACCACTGGCAACGCGATCACATCATCGAGACACTCAAGCCCAATTGCAGGCAATGCGATCACAAATGCAACACATGGAGAGAGTCATAGAGTTGCTATCCGGCCAGGTGAGGGGAACACCGCCGTAGCAAGAACCGGGTATCGATTTGGATACAACGCCTTCTAGAGGTGTTGGTGACCCCGGAGACGATATCGACCTATCCGATTTAAATGAATTATAATAGAATAAGCTTTGTGTACATGACCATTTATATCTGGAAAAATGATACTACTCTCTGGTTTTAAGTCCACCCTCAGAAAAATACCAAATATTTAGTATTATTATTTATTAGTTTAATTAAAACTTTTAATTCTTGTAAAAATATTTTTATTTTTTATTTTTTATTTTTAAACAACTTTCCAACAAATGCCCGTTAGAAATTTCTAAAGGCCATCCGTTGGAATTCATTTTTCCCGCTAAATGACAACAGATACATGTTGCCATTTCCCGCCATTTTGTAAGGATGCCCATTGCCATTTCCCGCGAGTTTACAACGGATACCCGTTGAAAAATTTGAATTCTCGCTCTTTTTTTGCAACGGTGTGGCAACAGACGTCCATTACAATATTGTAACAGACATCCGTTACAATATTTTAACGGGCGTCCATTGCAATTTTTTAACGGGCATCCGTTACAGCGGTTTCAACAGGCATCCGTTATAATTTTCCAACGGGTTCATCCGTTGGGCGTCCGTCACCGTTTTCAACGGATATTGTCCGTTGGAACACCGTTGGGAATCGCAACAAATCCCGATTTGTAATGCATGTTTCCCACCTGGCTCAGATCCGTTGTCGCCCCTTGGAAATCAGTTTTTGCAACGGATTTTGGGTAATTTCCAACGAAAATGTCCATTGGAAATTGTCTGTTTTTTTAGTGGATGAACATCTTGTTAGTGTGCTCGACTGAATGATTTCACACTCGAACCTTTGGAAGAATGCGTGTGCGAGCATGTCGGTGAGAGTTGTCGCGTGAGGAGTATCGGATCGACGACGATAGTATTGCAAAACTTGGATCTGAGGCGGTGTCGTTGTGGTCACCTTTCGAGTGACGAAACGTCGAGTTAGCCAAATAAATGGATCTTTTAGCGTCGTACCGTGTTGAGGTTATGGTAACCTTTCGAACGACAGAGCGTTGTATTGTACTGATGGCTGGGGTACATTGTGACATTGCGAGATCTTTGGTGTGCTGGGATCTTTTGGACTTTGCGAGCGTATGTTCGGGCTATAGTCATGTGGATTCTATGTGTTATGATCCGGTGTGGTACTAGTCTTAGACTTTAGATACTTAGTCGGGTTGGAAAGAGTTGTTTGTATATCTTTAGTTTAGACTTTGGATAGATCGTTATTATATGTTATTTAGTTTAGAATGGAAGAATGTGTGGCACAGTGTACATGTATTGATCTCACTGAGTGTGTATTTCGTACTCACCCTATTTGTGGACGGTCATGGATGGACAGGATATGATGAGAAAAAAGATCTATGAGGTTGAACAACAACATGAGAACTCACAACGAACTGATGGGAGAAGCGTGCAAGAGGTCTCGATGAGTGTTTTTTTGTATTTCGTATTTATTTTATTTACTTACTATGACTATGATCTTTATGTTGCTATATATGGTCCAGACCACTTTTATTTCAGCACAAAATAATTTATTTTGTTTTATAAATGCGTTTGAACGGTGACTTATATGGTCACCTCTTGGGGGCACATGTTATTATGTCGATTTTGATCCAGTGAAATTTTTCAAGCGTTACGCCGAGAGCTTGAGGGCCATGTGCACTTGGTGAATGCTATAGCGACTAGGGTCCAGTGGGACCTTGTGAGCGGGGATCATGTGACAGGGTATTAGTCTTTGACCACGGATAATCGTTTGGAGGCGGGTATACGATCGTTTTTTATTTTATATGTTTGTTCTATATTATATATGTATTGAGTGTGCGGTTGGATGTATGGAAACCGTACATGTATTAACCTCATTATATGTGATTAATTCACTCACCCTCTTGTGGACTATCGTCGATGAGTATGAAATGAGAATAGAGATGACACGCGAAGGTTACATGAGATTATTCCCGAAGAGCATTTGTTTTATCTTTGATTTCCAATGTATTAATGGGTCGAGACGATATATTTATATATTATGATTTAAATTATATATTGGTATTTGAATTTTAATTAAAATCTATTTTTATTATTATTTTGAATCTCAATACACGTGATGCACATCGGTCTCATATATCCACCGCCATTATATGGCCTCTATCACGGTTAGGGGTGTAAAATGAGCTCGCTGGACTCACCTCGTCTTAGCTCGCCAAAACATGAGCTGGCTGAGCTAGGCTCGATTAAACGAGCTGAAAAATACTAACTTAACTCAATTTGCCAAAAAAGAACTCCTTCTCGAGATAGACCATTTAATTTAAAATATTTTTGACATGTTAATATAGTATATGTTAATCACGATAAAACATAATAAAATATTTAAAATATAAAAAATTAATTCACATATAAACTTATTAAATATTAAAATACTAAACGCAAAACAAATTTATCGAATATCAAATAAAATATTGAATATA
>CM071860.1:69433652-69490559 GCA_036759665.1 Gynandropsis gynandra | reverse complement strand
CGAGGGCGGCGGAGGTGGAGACGATGGCGGTGGTGGAGGCGACGGTGGAGGTGAGGTGGCGATGGCGGTGGCGACAGCGACGGAGATGGAGACAACGACGACGGTTGATTTGGAGGCGACGATAAAGACAAAAGAAGAAGTTTAATCTATCACAAAAATGTTTTTATTTTTAAGTTTTTTTTATTTTTTATTTTTATTTTTATTTTTCTATTTTTAATTTTTTTTAAAAAAATTCCAGACGGAAAAATATATCCTTCCGGAATTTTTTTTTTCTAATTTTCGGAAAACATTTCCGGATGGAAAAATATATCCGTCCGGAATTTTTTTAAATTTTTTTTAATTATTTTAATTTTTTAATTTTTTTAATTTTTTCCGGGCGGTTTAGGGACTACTAAATCCGTCCGGAATTTCAGACGAATTCCGAACGGAAATTAATTAGCGACGTTCATTTACGGACCGATAAAATCCGTCCGGAAAACGTCTGGAAACCATTTTCCAGACGAATTAGGGACGGATTTTGCTGTTTGGAAATTTAATTTTTCTTGTAGTGACCGGACATTGTCCGGCCTCCGAATGATATTAATAATTATGGTTTGATAAGTGTAGAATCTGAGTATAAAACAGTGGAAAAATCATATTATTGATTTATGAAGAAGGGAGGGGAGTGAATTTGTTGAACAAAGAGATCAAAGAAGAGCATTGTGTTGGAAACTCTTTATACAGTCGTCGAACATTTCATGTAATGACTTGAACGAAGCAAAACCCAACTCTTTAATCTTCCTTGTGTCCATACTGTGAGGCTGATCCTCCCCTTCTTTGCTTCTGCACCTGTACAGTATTTCCATTTGACATATCAATCGTATTTAGTTTTTGATAACCTCGACAAGGGAAAGTTTCAGACTTTTACTTGTTCTCATATGGGTATGATGGATACTTTGCCCTAAGCATCTCGATGATCTCAGACCAATGAGCCACGGAGCTCGAACATATGATTCTTCCTGATGCTTTTGGCTCTTCCATGGCCAGAATATGAGCTGCAACCACGTCGTCTATGTGTACGAATCCTAGAGTTAAATTCGGGTACTCTCCAGCAAGACCTAGAAACGAGATGACTCGTAATGTTTGATCATATGAATCTGATAGATGTGTTGATGTTGGTAATGTAAATTACCTCTGACAACTGTGAGGATCATGAGAAGGGTACTTGTGGGTTTTGGACCGAGCAATGGACCGACCACAAATGAAGGGTTCACGACCACTAAGTCAAGTTCTTTCTCGGCCGCGATCTTCCATGCCTCTTTCTCGCCTAGGGTTTTCGCATATGCGTACCAAAGCTGCGATTTTTTTAATGGATATGCATAAATCAAACATAACCCATATTTATATTTACTTCGAACCAATAGTTTCTTACGTCGAAGCGTTTGCAGTATTCAGGATCACTCCAATGAGATTCATTGAGTGGAGAAACTTGTGAAGCATCAAAACGGTATCGTATCGCAGAGCAAGAAGAAGTAAGGACAACCCTTTTTACAGTTTTGTTGGACTTAGCACAAGAATTCATTACATTCATTGTCCCCTTAATGATTGGATCAAGTAAACTTGTCTGTAAAAAACGTTTAACATATCAGATAAAAACATATCAAAACACAGTTAAATAGAGTTTAATTATGACCTGAACGTCGTCGTCCAGATGAACAAGAACAGGAGATGCAGTGTGGAAGACTCCATCAACACCGTCCACTGCATCGTCAAAGCTTCCCTCCACCGTTAGATCGGCTTTGAGAATTTTTAGCCTTTGTTTGGCTCCATGCAACTCCCTTAGAAAACCCACCTTCTCTTCGTCTCCTTCATATCAACCAAATATTACAAAAAAAAATTGATAATAATAATAATGATAAAATTATACATATGAGAAAGTATTAATATATATTTACCTGGGTCTCTAACAGTCGTTCTTACGGTGTGTCCGAGTTCTAAAAGAGACTTAACGATGTAAGAAGCAATGAAACCTGTTGCTCCGGTGACCAAGTACTCCGGCATCTTCTTCTTCTTGTTTTTTCCTTTTTTTTTATTTAATTATCGGATTTTCTTCGTATTTATGCAAAACTTATATAGGCGGTGAAATGGTTCACATTATTATTTTTCATGGATAAAATTTCGTGTAATGCAAGTGGTTGGCATTTGGGGGAGGACAGTTGCTTCAGTCGATACGTGTGCTTCATTTTATGTATATATACACATATATATAAAAGAGTGTATCACTTATTAGTACTTATCGTTATTAAGTGTATAAATATTATATTATATTATTTTTCAGCAAAACATGGATGTGCCTAAACCAATCTTTAGTTTTTCAATATTTTGGACTAACGGGTTTATGTGGGCTCAAAGAACCTTGGCCCATTACATATATAAATTATTTGGAAAATTCTTTTGTAAAGAGAATGTTATCTGATTAATTATTATATATAAATTATTTTGATAATGCTAAAAAACTATCAAATGAGCTTTTTCTAGTCATCTTGAATCCTTAATCACTAAAAGGAAAATATTTTATACGTAAAGTAAGATAACACATGTTAAAGTACATATTTATCTCACGAACAACAATAAACATATGATATATAATGTAAAAATTATGATCTCGTGATAAACAGAGTTTTATTTTATTTTTTTTAAGATGAAATTGATGGTCTTATGATCTACTTTTAATATGTGTTATGATAAGTTGTCCTATATCGATTAAAATACGAATTTTTAATTTATATATATGGTATTTGACAACCTTAAATTTTTAAGTTAGTTTTTTTTTAGATTTGTTAGGTCCAAATTCATATTTGATATGATATTAGAATATATTTCGTTCCAACGACGTTAGATCCCGATTGCGATGTCAACACTCTAAGATCGAACCTAAGCATGAGAGGATTATTATGATAAATTGTCCTATATCAATTAGAATATGAACTTTAAACTCATATATATATATATAATATATAATATTGAATAATTTTAAATTCTTAAACTAGTATTGGGATTAATTTAAGTCCAAATCTATATTTGACATCTTTACTTATCATTATTTTAAGTTAAATATTAACATTTTTCAGTTGAAAAAAACACCTATATCGGTGTTAGATAATAATTTATGGTAAAGAGAAATGTGACATCAACAAAATTAAAATCAAATATTAAAAGAGAGTAAAGAGAGATAGGTGGCAAGCATGTTTCACCAAGTCACAAGTGTGTGAAAGCTTTATGTTCGTTTTTCGTACGGTCACAAGTCATAATGATACTAATAATAAAAACATTGCTTATATCGTTGATAATACAAAGTTCTTCTATAAATATTATCCAATAAACATTTAATTTCTGTCTATTTAAATAATGAAAATAATCATTTTGTATATATATAATTAAACCGACATGTTCCATTACTAATTAGTTGAGTCGTGTTTTGGGTGTGATGCACACCGACAAACTGACCGTGACCAAAATAATCATACGATATTTACACATGTCCAACTTTAACATTTTTGGACATCTCTCAACGATTTTAATATATTTATTAAATCTGAAAAAACAAAGAAAACATAATACTACGAGATAATTATGGAAAGTCTACGTATTATTTATGTTATAAACATATTCTGTAAATGTAGATGAATTTTTTCCTTGAAAAACGCTATTGCATTTAGAGCTAGAATTAAGATTTCGCGGACCCATGCGAATTTTACAGGAATATAACATTTTTATTAATGAATATACATATTAATATAAAATTTTTATTGATATATATAATATAACATTATATATGTATATATATATATCTGTGTGTGTCTGCATCAAAATACTGGATCTGATCAAACCTGAACCTGAGACAAAAAAAATTTACTCAAGTGTCGCGCTATTACTGGAATCAATTTAAAAAACTTAATGGTGTAATAAGATATTGACCATAATATATTAGCTTTGAGATATATAGTTTATTTCTCACGTGTTTTCCAGAATTAATTACATATTTAACTATTAAATCTGTTATTTATGAATGCTAAAGTATAAATGTAAAGTAGTCGCAATTCATATGTAATATAAGATATTAACAATATAATTTGAAAATTGAAGTAATTATGTATACCTTTGAATAAAAAATAAATAGAGAAAGAGAGATGAAAATAAATAATAAAATTAGGGGTGTAAAATGAGTTGTAGGTTCGCGAGCTAGTTCAGCTCATTTAAAAAATGAGTACTAGATATTTTTCAGTTCAGTTAAAAAATGAGTTGACGAGCTGAGCCAAAAACGAATTAGAGTTTAGACGAATTGGCCAAACTGACTCACGACCTGAATAACAAATCATATATTTTTCTATTTTTTACATATTATATATATTCTTTACATTTATTAAATATTAATTAAAGAAAAAATAATATATTATTTATATATAATAATATTATTATTTTTCTATTTATACCAAATTAAAATAATTTTATTAACAAATAAATAAATAAAATATTTTAATAACTGTTATAAAAATATTGTTTATATATTTGATATTTTATTTAATTTCGATATATTTATTTTTAATTAATATTTTTATATTTAATAACTATGTATTCAAATTATTGTATTTATATTTTATACATTTTATTTGATTTTTTAAAGAAAGATATATAATATTAATATAATTTAATTCTTTTAAGTTAAATAATTTACTTTATGAGCCAAATCATCTTTAAACGAATCAAAGGCGAATTGAGATGAACTGAGATTTTCTAATTCGTTTTGAAAATAAGTCAAACTGAACCAATTTATTTTTTGACGAGTTTATGGTGAGTTGAAGAGAATCAACTTATTTTATACTCAAAATAAAATTGTGTCATAAATTAATTAGACAAAATGCCTTGTGGAAAAGGGAAAAAAGAAAAATAAAAAAGAACGTGTAATGTAAGGCTGTGAATTGCAGCCACAAATGCACTGAACATCATGATGACGTGTCCACAAGAGTGGGCCTTCGCCAAGGGTTTGGCTCGCCTACGTTTAAGACAGCTCCTCATTTCCTTTTATTTGCTATACATTCCATAATTTTTTATAACCCCAAAAATTTATAACTTCAATCCATTGAATAGTCCATAATTGTTATGTTATGTGTTTACATCGGTTAATATATTAATTATAAATTTTTATTTATTTTATTATATAACCTTAGAATCTTAGATATATATTTTGAATTAATTAGATCTAAAATTCATATTTAATAATATATATAAAGTTTAGTTATATATATTCATATAAATATGTTAATGTTAGATTTTTTATTGTAAGCGAATATGTTTCAAAATTAAATCTAAATATGATAAAATATTATATTGTGTTGTTTCATATTGATTAACATATAAAATATTGATTCATTCATTTTGATTATTGAAATCGAGTATGAAATCAATTCTTAAAAAAATATTGTTTAAAAACTTTTAATCAATATATATGTATGTATGCATCACGTTCCACAATGTTATTTACTTTGGAAACTTATTTATTCCACATTAGGTTATAGGTAGAGAAGAAATAAAAGAATGGCATATGCCATCATTGTTAGGTTTACTTAGTCACCATTGTCATAAAGTACAAGAAACAACGATCGCAAAATACTCGTAGAGAAAAATAAAGTTTTCCGAAGTATCATAATATTTTTTTCTAGTCGAAGGATTATCTAACTATTTTATATATTACAAGAATTGAATTTTTAATGGTATCGATATGATAGTTATATTGTACAATAATAAATCTAATAGATCAGTGAAATACAAAGGACTTAGACACCTAATTAATTATTAAATAAATTATAATAAATACGAAGTTGTAAAGAGTTGAGAGTTGCAACTAACTCCTATAATTTGATGGAGAAATTAAAAAACCATATGGTTTGCGCTTTAGGATATAGTTTATGTTAAACGTCATATAAGGTAGTTGGCCGCTGGTTGGTCCGACTATCCATTTATTTAATTTTTAATTATACACAGTTACTCGTTTGTGTGGTAATATATATATATATATTATAATAATTTATACACTTGTCAACTCCTGCCTTGTTGGAATGTTACACCCTTTAGATATTATGTGTGATTCACAGAGGACACGTGTATCACGTCCTATTGCATTTGTGCACTTCTATATGAATTCGAAATATATATGTTTGTACATTCATTACGTACCGATGCAACACTTTAAACGTTGTGATATATTAATGTATAATTTGGATAAAAATGTATAAATTAAAAAGTAATTTTTTATAAAAATATTATATAAGTTAGCTAAATTTAATTTTTATGTAGGAAAATTTATATTAAAATCAATTTTACTTTATGCATATACAAATATATTGACATATTGAAATTAATATAACGATCAATTAGTATTTATGATTCACGATTAGATTGTATAAACAATTAAATACAAAATTTAATTTCAACCTTTGAAACTTCCGAAACTATAAACATTAACTATGCACACGTCTCGAAAATATTTTTAATTACGAGGCAGTAGTTAAAGTTGATTAATTGATGGAAGTACATAAACCTAAATTATTACAGTTGGAACATTATTAAATCATATTCCATGCAAATATTAGGGTTTTAGGTAAACATAAATGAATATGAAAACAACGTAGAACACCTTGCTTCCATGCATGATATAGGAAGTCTAACCATGTATGATATAATGTCTATTCTAAAGTATTAATTTCATTTAGTATATTTACTTATTTACTTTAATATATAAAAAAACACATGTTTATTTATATATTTTTAAGAGAACACATATTTATTTATCGGTTAATAAAGGCGTGATTAGGGAGCCCATAATCAATAATCTAACCCTCAACTAATTCACTCAGTTTCCCATTTGTTTGGAGCCACGCTATTCATAATTTGGATTGACCAAATTACCATAATTTTTTTGGCTAATATATAATCTTCTTTATATGAAGATCAAATCAATTACCCACATATTCATAATTTTTTGTTTGGCCAATTCTATGTGTGTGGAGACTAACCACGTTTTTTTACAATAATTTCTCCTTCAATTATATTGATGTCTTTATCATCCACTAACCAATTAAATTAATATGTTTTGGTTATTATCTCTATATTTATTATCTTGATTATGACAATTATCAATTCAAACCTATATAAAAATCATTGATTTATAATGAATTCTATAGCCTATTTTGACAATGGATTAAGCACCATTAACATTTGTTTACATATATATTTGAATGAATTCTGATCCATGTTGATGTTTCATTTGATAAGAAAAAAATAATGACATTATTAGTTTTTACAGTGTTTAATATATGAACGTCATCAACCACGAAATACATAACAAAAGCGAACCATGATGAAAATTAACGCAGGCTTCTTTAATTAGCAATATATTCCAATTCTGTATCTATTGATCTTTCAACCCATAAAATTAATGGTTATATATTTGAAAATAAAACACCTCGACATATCTACAACACATGTTCTAAATAAAAATATATAATTTATCATTGTCATTTGGTAACATATAAATATATATATATATATATAGGCAAGTGTTCATCCTGAATTTAACGTTAACAATTCTTCTAAAAATATAAAAAATCTACTAGAAGTATGGAAAGAATAGACTGTCAAATAAATATCATATATTTAGTTCAATTATATTTGATCTAGTTTAACAAAATATAACCCTACCATGATTTTAAAGAATTGTTTGTTTTATATATTGGAAAAAAACACATATCCAATTTGTTTTCTCGAGAAAAAATAGAGGATTTCACCAATGTGAACATGTGTCTCATCGAAAGCATTATACATGGACATGTCACGAGATACCCACAAAATTAAAAAAAAATGAGAAAAGGAGAAAGTGTTTTTTATAAATATATATATATATATATATATAAAAGAAGGATTATGTAGGAAAACAAACACGTCGAAAATAAAAGCGAAATAAATTTAGACTTTATTTGACTTATCATTATCTCTTGTGGTTTTATCTCTATTCATGGGATATATCTCCTGATTTGTCAGTTTGTAGTTTCTTAGTCAAACATAGTATAACTACTGTTTGATCCTCCCTTGTCTAAATTAGATACTTTTGGAATTTTTTATAATATGAATAAACATAGTTGTAATTTGGAGATACGGTGAATTTGGGCGATCTTCTTGTGTTTACACAAAATTAGAAAAGAAATATAAACAATAAAAACAAATTATATTGTCAGATATATCCATGGTTTTTTTTTTGCATTGTTATATTTCGGTGCTTTTATAGAATGCATACAATTGAAAATATTAATAATTTTATTTTGTACATAAATGTGATTGAGGCGTACATAAAATTCTAAATATATAGTTTACAATTAATTTTAAATTAATTTGTCATAATTTATCGTAGTATGGATATCTTGTTCATTTTGATTTAAATATTATGATATTAAGTTATTATTTATACAATATATACTCGAGAATTATATCTCACAAAAATAAAATATATTGTCTTGTGTTATTTTGTATGGATATGATAAATTATCATATTTTGAAATAATTGTTAGATTTAATTAAATTCAAATCAATTGATCATAAACGTAATAACGAACGGAACAATCCTTATCATTGTTCCGTCAATGTTCTTTGTTTAGTTACAACCGGAAATAAGGGACAAACTAAATGAAGATAGAGAAAATAAATAAATAAATAAATAAATAAATAAAATCAGAAGTTTTACAATTTTTTTAAAGAAAATTAAATACTGAGCGAACCGAGAGCGTTGAGTGACGTTAGTCCCTCCATTAATTCTTCTCATCTGCCCGTTCTTCTTCCCCCTTTATATCCTTTTTTCTTCTTCTCCAAGCCCACGAATCATCACCCAAAAAAAAAAACACAGAGCAAAAACAATCCAAATTATATATATAAAAGAAAAAAAAACAGAGAGCAAATACATTTGCTAAGATGCCTCCAACTCTACCAGAGTTTTCGAGTTCCGTGAAGCTCAAGTATGTGAAATTAGGTTACCAATACCTAGTGAATCACTTCCTAAGCCTTCTATTGATCCCAATCATGGCGGCCATCTTCGTTGAGCTTCTTCGTATGGGTCCTGAAGAGATCCTTAATGTCTGGAACTCACTTCATTTCGATCTTATCCAAACACTCTGTTCAGCTTTCCTCGTCATCTTTATCTCAACCGTTTACTTCATGTCCAAGCCTCGGACCGTGTACCTTGTCGACTACGCTTGCTACAAACCTCCCGTCACCTGTCGTGTCCCTTTCTCCACGTTCATGGAACACTCGAGATTGATCCTCAAGGAAAACCCTAAGAGCGTGGAGTTCCAGATGAGGATTCTTGAACGATCGGGGCTTGGCGAGGAGACGTGTTTGCCGCCGGCGATACATTATATCCCTCCGAATCCGACGATGGAGGCTGCCAGAGGCGAAGCCCAGATGGTGATTTTTACAGCCATGGATGATCTCTTGAAGAAGACGGGCTTGAAGCCTAGAGATATCGACATCCTCATAGTCAACTGCTCTTTGTTTTCCCCGACACCATCCTTGTCGGCTATGGTGATCAACAAGTACAAGTTGAGGAGTAACATCAAAAGTTTCAATCTTTCCGGCATGGGTTGTAGCGCCGGTTTGATCTCCGTCGATTTAGCTCGAGATTTACTCCAAGTTCATCCTAATTCCAACGCCGTGATCGTCAGCACAGAGATCATAACTCCGAATTACTACAGAGGCAACGACCGAGCCATGCTTCTGCCCAACTGTCTCTTCCGGATGGGCGCCGCAGCTATTCTCCTCTCGAACCGCCGTTCGGACAGGTGGCGAGCCAAGTACAAGCTCTGCCACGTGGTCCGCACGCACCGCGGAGCTGACGACAAATCGTACTTCTGCGTGTACGAGCAAGAGGATAACGACGGCAACGTAGGCATAAAGTTATCAAAAGACCTCATGGCCATTGCCGGTGAAGCCTTGAAGTCTAACATCACCACTCTAGGTAATTATCCACTTCCAATATTCGGAATCATATTAAACCGGATCCGGTTTGCTATGTTATTTATTCGTTAACCATCAATTGATACAATTTCGTGGACAGGTCCCTTGGTTCTTCCGGCGTCGGAGCAAATCCTCTTCCTCATGTCTCTGATCGGTCGGAAAATCTTCAATCCGAAATGGAAACCGTACATACCGGATTTCAAACAAGCCTTTGATCACTTCTGCATTCATGCCGGAGGAAGAGCCGTCATTGATGAGCTGCAGAAGAATCTCCAGCTGTCAGAAGAGCATGTCGAGGCCTCAAGAATGACCCTTCACCGATTCGGCAACACTTCCTCGTCTTCCCTTTGGTACGAACTATGCTACATCGAGGCCAAGGGGAGGATGAAACGCGGTGATCGCGTTTGGCAAATCGCTTTTGGAAGCGGCTTCAAGTGTAATTCCGCGGTTTGGAAGTGTAACCGTACGATCAAACTCCCGACTGACGGGCCCTGGTCAGACTGCATCGACCGTTACCCTGTCCATATTCCTGAGATTGTCAAGCTCTAAAAGAAGCTCCACGATTTGGTTCGGTTAAATCCGGTTTAAATTAAATTGTGTCCGGTTTGAACGGTTTATTTACTTGGGATTTGAAAATCCGGTAAGACATTGAAAGGTGTGGAAAGGAAACATTGAAGAATCAGAAAAAAACATAAATGCTTGGATCCGCATATATTTATTTTTACCTTTTCATTTGGGCTTTGTTTTTAGTTCGTCTTCTCGCAGTAATTTGTAATGTACCAATAATATACTTTTTTATAAGAAAAAGAAAATAGTTGCCAATTTCTTCACCCATTATGCGAAAGGGGCAAATACATTTCTTGTCCTCTCTATATGCAAAATGAATGGAAGGGTTGTTATTATTGTAATTAGAGTCTAATTGAATACAAAAATAATTCAAAAATTGGAGTATTAATACTATAGATGAAAATTTATCATTTTTATTCTGATGGATTAGAATAACATAACATTACTATTCACTTTCGGATTTGATGTCGTAATTTTAAATTTATTCAACTTTCTATGTAAGAGTAGATTATTAATATATATATATATATATATTAGTTTTCCGCCGAGAAAATGTAAGCCTAAGATTAAAAACAAATTTTTAAAGTCCAAAAAGTTAAAAATTGGTCTATACAATGTAACCATTTTGAGGAATCCGACTGTTATTATATATGTAACGTGAGGTACATAGAAATGTCACATCCCACCATAAATTGAGAGTGATGACTCTACGGTTGGCACCAGACTGGTCGGTTATTTAATTTTACAACATTTTGTAAAATACTTTCAAAAGAAAATATTTACGTTGGTAAGAGTTACCGTGCATGGTATTTATCCACGTAAGACCATGCATGTTGTTCGTTCTTTTTTTTATATCAATAGTTAACTTTGTTTTTATTAATTTTTTAGAAATAAACCAACCAAACTATTGGTCCCACCTCGTACTTTGCTTTTCCATTTATAGCTAACTTTAATATGCATATATATATATATACATATGTTATATATATATATTATCACTTAGACCTAACACTAAACTACTAATATTCAATCCGCCGTATATGTTGTCATTTGAAACATACAATAATTATCTTGACTTCGAGTCATAAAGATATGTGTGGTCATAATTTGTATCATTGTAAGAAAGGAAATGTTTTATATGTTTTATCTAAATTTTAGATATTATAATTGGGATAGTTAACAAAATATTTTTTTATAATGACGAGATATCTTAATCAATAAAATAAGCGTTTAAAGATTGAAAAAATCAGGTTGAGTTTGGACTCCAAAACGAGATTAATCTCCTATTTTAATCTTTAAAAAAAATATTGATAACAATACATTAATAAATAAATTTGATATATTTTTTAATTAATTTGAGAAAAAAAAATACGTTCTTACTATACATTTTATAAGATTAGATTTGAATTTTCGATGAAAAAACATCTTGTATATATATGGAATCAATATAAAAAATGGGATGAGAAACACTTTGCGATGATTCCATATTGGGTAAATTTGATAGATTTGGATACAAACGAAACAAAAAATAATAATGGAATAAAATCATATTGAAAATATATATCGATGAGTTAGGGAATATTGTGGAGGAAAATGCTTTATAAGTATGTTATATAATAGGATATATTTATAATGAATGTACATACAATACAAACATAATATAATGGCACAATTAATAGTACACGTAGATGTGATAATAATGTGTGTATATGAAATAAATATGGTAGGTTAGGGGAGAGATTATGAAATAAGAATGTGGACTGACGGATATGAAATATCATCACAAATTTAAGCTCATGAGACAACCAAACATGGCCTTTGATTCTTATGTCTATTCCTCATCCGTCCTCCTTTAATACGTATTTGTTAATTTATTTAGATAAAATATTTATGAACTTTTTTTTTATAATTGTGTTGCGCATTGAAAAGTAGGTATGACAATTTTGGATTTCGGTTCGGATATAATGGGTACGAATTATTCGGGTTTTAAAAAACAATAACTAAATTTAAATCAATTCAATTCGATTCAGTTATATAACGGTTTGGTTCAGTTATATCAATAAAATATTGTAACCAAAATAAAATTCTAACCATAATTTGTTCGGTTATTATTCGATTATTTCGATTTTATCAAATATTTTATCATATAAAATTATAAATAAATGATATTATTTAAAAGATTTCAAATAATTCATATATTTAAAATATAATAAAATAAATTATTATTCAAATTTGAAATTTAATTAGTTATTAATTATATTAGATAAAAATTAATTTGATAAATATCATTTATCTCTTTATTTTTTATATATTTTTATATAATCAATCGATTATTTATGGTTATTCGTCTAATAACCGAACCAAATCAAATCCATTCGATTTTTTACTTTCATATCGTATTAGTTATTTTATCTATATCCAAATCGAATAACTATAATTCAATTCGGTTCGATTCGATTTTATATAATCAAATTAAAATATCGACCGTGGAGAGTCTCAACCTACCCTCTGTTACCATCTGTACTACTTGAAGATACGACCATTTTTCTTATTTTAGAATAAAAATATTTTTAATATATCCTTCGAAAAAAATATTTTATATTTTAGGTTTTCACTTTGACGATGGAAATATGTCCGTTTACCAAACAAATAATTCCCTTGTCCACTTGACTTTATTCTAAATATGGGTCTGAAAAATTGGTTAAACCAGTATTAATGGGCTATAATCACTAGGCCCATATAAGCTTTTCGGGCCTTATATATTATGTATTATCCCGGCTTCATGATTTTATTATAATAAAAAGATAGCTATACGTATTTATTTAATTTCTACCTTGAAGCTGTTAAAGGGAGCTAAAAAATCTTAGTAATATTTTTGTTGATATGAGTACGTTAGTTATTGGATTATAATTTAAAACTCTTTAATAACACAATAACAAAATTGTGAATTTGAATGGAGGTTTAAAACCCATTAAAATTCAGTTATAAAACTCTTAATGATTTAGTAAAGATAAGATAGGGGAATAAAATCATATTTTAATAAATCTTAAAAAAGTATTCAAAATTGTTAGAATCCAAAGAATAAATCATCAAGTATAAGGATAAAATTAAACAATCACAAAGATCAAAATAAAATATAAAAGTTGAAACAAATCAACAAATATAATAATCTTGATCTAAAATCTAGCAAGTCAAAAAACAACCTCTAAGAAAACAGATCACTTAACAAACAACAAAATAAATCTGCAGGATTGCCTATTTAAAGAGGAGGTGCATAACAACAAAGAACAACTCATGAGATAGAGCAAAGAAAAGCTAAGTAATTTCATACGTGTAAATGAAAACGAGTTGATCATGACATGTTCATACACTACAAAAAAACTCGCAGTTTTCAACGGACGGGGCAACAGATCCATCTGTTGGAAACATTTACCAACGGATTGTAATGGATTTGGTGATATTTTCAACGGGCAAAAATCCGTTGCAATCCGTTACAAATTTCAACGGAAATGTAACGGATATATTCCGTTGTAATATCCGTTGAAATCCGTCGCGATTTTTAACGGAGTGTAACGGATTTCGTTGGCCTTATCCGTTGGAACATCCGTTAGAACACGGGGAAAAGGATTCTAACGGGCATCCGTTGCAAATTGTAACGGATGTCCGTTGATATTGTGAATTTCGAGGTTCAACTATCGAATTAAATTACCGCGAAGAAGCAACGGGCATCCGTTGGAATTTCCAACGCATGTCCGTTGGAATATTTACTATATATATTGAAACCTAGGGTTACCTCAAAGCATCAATAAAAACCATCTTAATATCTTTTATTGCACCCAATACAACTTTGATGAATTGTTTCACCGCCGGGATCGGAAAAAGGATTCCCGACGGTGTTACAGTTCATAAAGGTTGCTTTGAATTCGATAATAGATGTAAAGATGTCGAATGTCTGTTGGAATGTTTATTTACATCGGAACCTAGATTTACTTCAAATCATCAATAACAAGTATCTTAATATCTAATGTCGAATCTAAAACAACTTTCATAAACTGTCTCACCGTCGAGATCAGGAAAAAGATTCCCGACGGTGATGCAGTTTATGAGGGTTGTTTTTAGATTCGATAATAGATGTAAAGATATTGATTTCGGTTTTTGTTCACTACTAGACATCGAAATTAAATGATTATAATTAAAAATCGTAATTCATAAGATCTAACCATTGTAATATGAAAAAAATAACGGATTTGTAAACACTTTTAACGGGTAATTACCCATTGAATAACATTTCAACGGGCATCCGTTGGAAGTTGCAATGGATGACCGTTAAAATTTCCAACGGATGCCCGTTGAAATTGTTAATTTCGAGGCCACCGGCTTAAATTAATTCACGTGAACCTCCTCCAACGGGCATCCGTTGCAAATTCCAACGGATGCCCGTTGGAATGTTCACTATTTAGATCATTCCAAAAAGTGCATCAAACCATCAATAACAAAAACATTTTCGAAAAAATGTCGCCGTCTTCAAATCGAAATATATATAGACCAATAGAGTGGATGTATAGAAGAAAAGATCCTGTAAGCGAAGAGATTACGCAAGAATTCTTACACGGATTGGAGCAATTCATGAGTTTTGCATCGATGCAGCCTTTGTGTCAAGAACGCGGGACAATGTTATGTCCATGCAAAAGATGCAAAAACATGAATCAAAGTCAGATGCAAAAACAGGAAGTATCGAAGTCAAGAAATTGTTTGCAAACATCTTTTTAAGGTGTGTTTCGTTGAAAATTATGAAATTTGGTTTTTTCACGGTCAAAATTACGGTGTTAGAGATATTGTGCAAGATGCACAAGTAGAACGAAATGAAGAAGTTATTTATGAAGCATCAACGACCAATCCATATGTGGAAATTGTGTCAGATGCTTTTCCTATAGTTGTTAATGAACAAACGCATGAAGAGATGCCGAACATCGAAGCACGCTGATTCTTCAACCTATTGGATTCGGTGCAACAGCCTATATATGAAGGTTGTCGTGAAGGTCAGTCTCGTTTATCTTTATCTTCAAGATTGATGAGTATTAAAACAGACTACAATGTGGCTGAAAATTGCATGGATTCATTTTGCAAAACAATGCGAGAATATTTACCGGAACATATAAACAAGTTCCTGAGACATACTACGAAACAAAGAATGTGTTAAAAGATTTGGAAATGCCACATGAGAAAACTGATGTTTGTAGAAACAGTTGCATGTTATTTTGGAGAAATGATAAAGATTTGTTGGAATGCAAGTTTTGCGGTGCAAGCAGATTTCAGCCTAAAAAACCATCTTCACGTAAATATGTACCATACAAGAAAATGTTCTATATGCCTATAGGAAACATGTTGAGAAGGTTATATGAATAAAAAACCCTGCGGCAATGAGATGGCACGTAGAACACTCAACGGTCGAAGGTATAATACAACATCCCGAGTTCGCGTATGAAAAACGAGAAACGTCTATCTTTGCTTGTGCACGGATGGTTTTAGTCGCTATGGACAATCTAGAAGTCAATATTTTCTGTGGCCGGTGATTTTGTCCCCGTATAATTTGCCTCCCGAGATGTGTTTGAAAAGAGATGTAATGTTTCTGATGTTGTTGATTCCAGGACCAGAACATCCGAAGAAAAGTTTCGATGTCTTTTTGCAGCATTTAATTCATGAATTACGACAGTTGTGGAACGAAGGAATCCTTGCTTATGACGTCAGTACTAAGCAAAATTTCACATTGAAAGTAGTCTTGTTATGGACAATTAGCGATTTTCCTGCCTATGGAATGTTATCTGGATGGAGCACGCACGGAAGATTGGCATGTCCATATTGTATGGAGGATACAGATGCATTTCGATTAGTACATGGTAAGAAACCATGTTGGTTTGATTGTCATAGAATATTTCTTCCTCGTGGCCATGCTTTCCGCAAAGATAAAAAACATTTTCGGAAGAACATGGTACAAAAAGAAGAGGCGCCGTGCATGGAAACCGGAACACAAATCCTTAACGAAAGAATGAACATAATGGGTGATTTACAAGAATCGGTTGAATGTGGTGGAGATCGTGGGCATCGTAAACCAATAGGTCAAGGTGAATGGCATAACTGGTATAAACGTAGTATATTTTGGGAACTACCATACTGGAAATTAGGGGTGGGCAAAAAACCCGCACTACCCGTCTCGTCCCGAAACCCGTCCCGAACCCGCAAAAAATTACTCGTACCCGGGGGTGCGGGTTCGAGTTCGGGTAATTTGAGTTCAATACCCGCGGGTTCGGATTCGGGACGGGTTTTTTTATTTCACAAACGGGTACCCGCGGGTACCCGCAAAAAATTACATAAATGCCCCTAATATTAATATTTATTACGAAACTACCCTTGTAACCCTAAACCTACGTTTCCCCTGAACCTAACCAGCCTCTGAAACAAATCGCCTCCAGCCCTCTGAAAAACAAATCCTTATTTATCTGTCTCTTACATTTTTCTTTTTCCAAATCCCATAACCTTAAAACCTCAGTCTTGTTTCCTAGACTTGCATACAGCGATATGAGATGATTGTAACCGCTGCCATCCTTATTCTCCAGCCTCTCTTCAGCCTTCTTCAGAAGCTCAATCGCTCGATCAGCGTTTCCAACTTCGATATAAAACATGACAGCAACAACATAAGTGTTCCAATCCATTGTAATATACTCTAGCCTCCTCTCTGCTAAGTGGGTTTTTCTTCCAAATGTAAATGCTAAAGCTCTCAATCCTTACTAAAGCAGACTCGTATTCATTGATTACTGAAGCAGACTCGACTCGTATTCATTGATTACTAAAGCTCTCGACGGTCTTACTAAAGCAGACTCGTATTGATTGATTATAACTTGTAATTTGTCCCGTGGCTTGTCATACAAATGTCTTCTATGGCTGACAATACGGATATGCTCCCGGGTACCCGCGGGTGCCCACCCCTACTGAAAATCATTGATATTATGTCATAATTTAGATGTTATACATATCGAGAAGAAGTTTTTCGATAACATTATAAATACTATTATGAATTTGACGGGTAAAACCAAGGATAATATACAATCAAGAAAAATTTTGAAGGCAATATGCCGACGACCTGAGTTGGAATTACGAGATGGAATGTCACCTGTCCCGGTATTCAGATTGTTTGGTCCGGCGAAAACGGCATTATTAAAGTGGTTAAAAGAGGAGTTAAGTTTCTCGATGGATATGCATCGAACATTGCTCGGTGTGTGGATATTGTTGGTTCGAGGATGATCGAATTGAAAAGCCACGATTGTCACGTTTTCATGCAGCGGCTCATTCCAATCGCATTTGCTGAGCTCTTACCACATAATGTTCACGATGTGTTATGTGGAAATCAACATATTTTTCAAAGATATATGTTCGAGGAATTTAAAAGGTGATGACTTGGAAGTAATGAAAAACAATATCTTTGAAGTATTATGTGCATTGGAAAAAAAATTTCCGCTTTCATTTTTCGATGTCATGGAGCATTTGCCAATACATTTACCAGATGAGACAATACTCGGTAGGCCAGTTCAATTTAGATGGATGTATCCTTTCGAAAGGTTTTTCTTTCATTTAAAGAAAAAAGCAAAAAACAAAGCAGTGGTCGAAGGATCTATTGTCAAACAATACTTGCTGGAAGAAATCACATATTTCAGCACATTTTATTTCGAGTCGCATATTCAAACGAAAGAACGTCATGCAACAGATGATTACATAAACTATCTGTATCAATATAATCTGCAGTTTGACACAATTCCTGAAATGTTTACACCTATTGGACGTACAGGAGGTAAATCCGATGAATATTGGTTAACACCAGAGGAATATAATCACGTCCACACATATATACTACTAAATTGTCAAGAGTTATTACCGTTCGAAAGGTACGTATATGGTACATATTAATTTCAATCTTATATATATATATATTAAAATGTCACGTATTTTCATTATTCAGGATATTTGACGAAGAAGTGCTAGGTACATATCCTCATCTAAATGCAAATGAACTCACAGACATGAAAGTTCAACATTATGGCTCGTGGTTTAGAGACTATGTAAGTACTCGTGTACATATCTATTTAAATTAATTGCATATAAAGTATTAATTTGTTTTTATTATACATATAGGTGAAATATTCTGATGAAAGACTTCCTACGTGGTTAAAAGATTTGGCTAATGGTCTCGCACGAAATGTCATGTGTTGGCCAATCTTGTTTACTCCCGGCTACACGTTCCACACGTATGAACACGGAAAACATAGAAACACATACAACTATGGCGTTTGCCTTAATAGTGATATAGAGGGTGATAACTTCTACGGTATTTTGCACCAAATCATACAATTGGAATATCCCGGTCTCGTTAGGTTAAATGTGATGTTTTTTAAATGTCAGTGGTTTGACCCAACCGTAGGACGTGGAATACGAAAAAATCGTTGGGGAGGAATTGACGTCAACCCGGCACGACAATATGGTAAGTATGATCCATTCATTACAATAGATCAAACAGATCAAGTATGTTACGTGCAATATCCAACAACATTGAAACGTCGAAGTGAGGAGTGGTGGGTCGTAGTAAAGATCAAGACACGAGGGATCATAAGCTCTGATGATAAAGAAGATGCGTTGCAACCCGATCATCCGCAACCAATTCGTTTAATTGATACAGATCGCGAAGAGATTCTTGCGAGAAATGACATAGATGGAGAACTCATACGCGATTATGAAGACGTTGAACCAGAAGATGCTGAAGATGAAAACGTCGGTGAATTCAATGAACAAGCAAAGGAAGACTCGCCCATCGATGAATCTACCGAAGAAGAAATTTAAATACAATAATGTCTATTATGTGTAACAAATGTAGAAGATGTGTAATGTAAATGAATTGTAACGTTCATGATGTGTAGTAATGTATATGATGTGTAATCCAACGGGAAACTGTTGGTAAGTTATAACGGATGCCCAATGGAATATTTCTAAGGGGCATCTGTTTTGGTAACTTGTACGGTTGCCCGTTGGAATAGGTAATGATGCCTACCCTTGTCTGCAGATTTTTCCAACGGACATCCGTTGGAAATTCCAACGGACGCCCGTTGCGATGGGATACGAGCCGCCATTTAGCCGTCCATTGCCTCGGGAATACAGTACGTCACGTCAATTTACTCCATCCGTTGAGATGACATGTTTTCTAATGGGTATCCGTTGGAAATTTCGATATATATAAACTCGTTGAACAGTTCTTATTCCAACACAAATCACAAACAAAAAACTCCTCTCAAATTCACATTTCACACACAAACACTTCAAAATCCTTAGAAACTGTGTTGTGGATGGGGGGTGTGGGTGGGGGGGGGGGGGGGGGGGGTTTCTGGGTTTCTCCCGGGGGCCCCCCCCCCCCCCCGCCGCCACCACCATATCGTCCTCCATCACCAGATCGACATTGTCGATATTTGTTGACGAGGACGATATGATAGATATCGATTCGTTGATCAATGATTTCGATGGGCGTCCAACCTTTCCGATCATCAATCCAGAACATTCTCCTGGGACGTTATGGTAAAAAAATTACTATTTTTATTTGTAGTACTATATGTTATAAATATTATCTAACTTTTTATTTTTGATTTGCAGGTTTGATGTTGATGATGTACTTAAACACACCAACAACCTCATTATCCAAGGGTCCTTATAGGACGAATTATACTATTATTGGCTAGTTACGCCAGAAGTTGTGCGCTAGTGATGGTGACGCATATTTATTGTAAGTTTTTTTAATTAAATTTTAACTTTTTAGTTATATATATATATATATATTATAAAACTAAAAATTTTATAACTTTTTTTGCAGCGTTCATACAGATGGAGGCGAAAGGATACGTTGCGCATCTACACAGCATGGATAAGCGACATGCAGGCGCGGATGCGTTTGATGATGAACGGCGCGAAACGCAACTACTACGCCAACAATCGCAAACCGAAATGGGCAACAGAAGCGGTCTTCAGTAAAATGATTCAGCATTAGGAGTCCGCAGAATTCAAGGCCAAGAGCGAGAAGGCTAAACAATGTCGCTACGGTGAGAAGGTTCCCGGAGATGGTCCGCATCACCATATTTCGGGATCAAATTTTTTGTTTATTTAAATATTTATCTAACTATATTTATTTTATATTATAGATGCAACGGATAGGAAGAGAATCAACTCTTCTTGAGCTGGTATTAGAAACCCATGCCAAGACGAAGCTGGTTGTCGGGGAAAAGGCCGAAGAACCCGAACTCGTCGATCCTCGAGCGGAGCAAACCGTGAGAGCTGTGATGGAGAAGATCACACGGCAATCTCAAGCTTGTGGTTCAAGCCCCGACGAACTCAGTCATTTACAAAAGGACACAATTTATTTAGAGTTAAAAGTTGATTATTTTATTTCTCGATTATTAATAAAATAATTTGTGAAAATCTAACGTTATTTTTGTTTGTCTTGTAGTCGGTGTATATGGGATATCTATACGGCCTCGGGGCGTTTCAAAAGGATATCGTCGAGGATGCCACGATGGTACCTCCCGTAGTGCAAGAGAGTTTCACGTAACAACGGCGTATCTAGAAGCTCGAAGTCAAAGTTCAGCACTTGGAGAGCATCATCGAGTTGATGTGACAAGGGAGGGGATCAATGTCGTAGCAAGAACCGGGTTTCGATTCAGATGTAACGCCATCTAGAGGTGATGGCGATCATAGAGACGATATCGACCCCGTCGATTTAAACGGAATGTAATAGGGTAGATTAACGTAGTTTTAGTTTTAGTTTTAGTTTTTTGTGAGAAATTTAATATTTTAATTAAAAACTTTTATTTTAAAAAATATTTTTAATTTTTAAAAATTTTATTTTTTTTATTTTTTTTCAAGATTTCCAACAGATGCCCGTTGTAAATGGCAACGGATGCCCGTTGGAAAGCTAAATTCCCGCTCATTTTCCCTGCGTAAATGGCAACGGACGTCCAGATAAAGGTGTAACGGACGCACGTTACCCTTTTTCAACGGCCATCCGTTGCAAGTTTGCAACGGGCATCCATTACAAAAATTTCCAACAGGCGTCAGTTACCAATTTTCCAACGTTGATTTCCGTTGAAATGTCTGTTACAATTTTGCAACGGATATTATCCGTTGCAAGACCGTTGCGAATTGCAACGGATCCGAATTTCCAACGACCGATTCCCTATGGATTTTAGGCATTTTTCGACGGATATATCCGTTGGAAAATGCCTGTTTTTTGTAGTGATAAATTCGATACAATTAATTGTGTTGGATTAATGAGTGGGAGACTCATCTATAAGGTTTATACACGTGGGGTGTATTGATGTGAGGGGGAGTTAATTGTGAGATTTACGGTTGAGTGCAGTGTAAAATAACTCAGGACCGTAAGGTATATTTCGAGCGTGTTCAAGTGTACTTGGATGATAAATACTTGTAGTTGAACGTACAACAACATAAATATAGTAGTTTACTTTGTGCGGCGATAGAAGATCATCGTGATTTACTCTTGGTGTTGAATTGAGTGCCATACAAATTTCCATTGGTATCATAGCAGGTCGCGAATAAGAAGATATCAATTTGTGAACGTTTGCTGTAAACATAATGGACTCACACCGAGAATTTATTTCAATTTCGAGACCTCTTTCATCGGATTTCACGAATTATACCTAATGGAAAGTCAAGATCAAGACAACAATCATAGACATCGATTAAGATGCTTGGACAACAATGGAGTCAGGTTGGGAGCCCCCCAATGCAACCGAACGTGGAAGGAAAGGCAATTTCCAAACCAAAATCATTATGGACACTTGTAGAAAAACGTCTTTTAACGTACAATGCAAAAGTGTTATCTGCTATCTTCACATAAGTTAACATAAATATAAATTTAAACAAATTCAATCATGTGAATCACCAAAACAGGCTTGGGACAAGTTGTCGATGCAACATGAAGGAACAAAAAGTGTGAGAAGAACTTGTCTAGACATTCTCGCCTCACAATTCGAAAATACGAGGATGGATAAAGATGAAAAATCATTTAGTGAAGTGCAAGGCTGATTACACTAGCCAATTGGACGTATAATCTAGGAAAAGCGTACAAAGAGAATAAGTTAGTGAAGAAACTCATTCGTTGTCTATCAAAGAAGTTTGAAGCCAAGAAAATTGCAATGGAAATAGTGATGAACATAAAACTACCAATTTTGCAGAAGTTGTTGGATTTCTTTCCGCTCATGAGATAACTTTAGAACATGATAATAGATAAAAAAAATAAAGGAGGAAAAAGTTTCAACTCAATGTCATGAATGTAAAGGTTTTGTTCACTTAAAAAACGAATGTCCAAACACCTTAAACAGGGAAGCAATGTGGGAATAAAAGAAGGTGAAGAGTTCCACATTGACAAAACCAAATAAATGAACTATGTATATAAGGGACCATTTAATGAAGATGTCTAAATGGGTTAAAAGACATGTGAGTAGGTTTGTTATGGGCTTGGGCATGGGCCTTGTTGTGGGCTTGTGCATTAATATTAAGTGTCAAGATATGGCCTTGTTGTGGGCTTGAGCATTTGTTACAGGAGATCATTTGTTCTATCTCATGCAAGTATGTATATGGAAATATATGTACTTTGACTATTTAAAATATTACGTAAAGGCAAGTGGGAGATTGAAAGTATAATGCCTCTTATGTAATATTTTAATAGTCACAGGGTTAAATTGTAATTTTTGAAAAGTTCAATAATATTTATTAAACGAAGAACAAGTTTTTCTTAACAGATTCATAATAAAAAAAATCTAAACCCTAATAGCCACGAGAAAGAAAAACGAAGAACGAGAAAAACAATTTTTTTCGTTCATCGTAAAACCCGCACCAACGGTAGATAGCGAATTCTGATCTCGGTGTGGATTCAAGTAGATGACTTGCACTATCAAATCTCACATCCGATTATCATCAGTTTCAGCGTAACAGGTATTATCGAAATTATTTTTAATTATGTTCTTTGTTGAAACCCCGAAAAACTATTCCGAACTTGATTAGATCGAAAATCTGGGTTGTAAAACACGCTTCCGCATCCGATGTAGAAATCCAACATATATATATATATATATACTTTGAAAATTTACAAAATTTGTTAACTAATTTAAAATATTTAAAAGTATAATTAAAAGTCCTATAAAAAGTTAAGAAAATGAAATTAATCTTTTATTAAACACAGTAATTTTATCGGTGAGAGAAAATGAAACAAAAGACTAGAAATAACAAATACAAGACACGATCAATCGTAAACTTTAACACAATGGTTCCATTAGTCAGACTCTTAAAGAATGAACGGTGGAATCGCAATCGTTAGTAAACGTGATGATTGTATTTTTTGACGACGTGAACGCGATGAAAACTGACTTATGAAAACATTTATAAATTTTGTAATGCAGAAAAATTGATGTGTTACAAATGCAATTTCGGCGTTTTGATTAAATGATGCAAGTAGCCTTACGTCTTATTAAATTACAATGTATGCTTCCATAAAGAGTAAGGTAGAAAAGTAAAAATTATTCTCTTCTTACTTTGTTATATTTATTTATTTATGTCATGTATAAATTAATGTACGGTAAAATTCCTATTTCCACCCAAACTTTGCATACTTTGCTTATTCCCCCTTCATATATCACACTCATCCTATTCCCCCCCCATATATCACCCCTAATCCTATTTCCCCCTCAAATTTTATAATTAAGTCTATTCCCCCACACTGTTTAAAATTCTGTTAAATATTCAGAATTTTGACCCAAACCCTAAAAACCATCAATTTTGACCCGATTTCATATCCAATTTTGACCCGACCCGACCCGACCAAAATTAGAATTGAATTAAATCCGGTTTACCCAATTATTTACCCGGTCCGGTTTAATATAATTTTGACCGGTTTACTGAATTTTTGACCCAACCCAATTTATTATAATTTTGACCCGGTTTACTGAATTTTGACCCGGTTTTGTTGAAATTGTCCGGTTTTGATGAAATTGACCCGGTTTCTCCCGGTTTTGCTGGAATTTTTATCCGCTTTGCTGAAATTAATCCGGTTTTGACTCGGTTTTATTGAAAATGACCCGGTTTTTTCCCGGTTTTGATGGAATTTTTATTCGGTTTGCTGAAATTGATCCGGTTTTGACCCGATTTTGTTGAAATCGACTCGGTTTTGTTGAAATTAACCCGATTTTTTCCCGGTTTTGATGGAATTTTTATCCAGTTTACTGAAATTGATCCGGTTTGACCCGGTTTTGTTGAAATTGATCCAGTTTTGTCCCAATTTTGCTGAAACTTTTTAAATGATCTGATTTTAATGTAAATTTCACCAAAATTTATCCATTAAGAAAAACTCATTGAAACAAAAAAAACTCATTGGAAAATGTTACTAATCTATTCAACAAAATATCTTCAAATTAAAGTAAATACTAACGTATTAAAAAAGAAAAGAACATAAACAAATATCTTCAAATTGAGTTTTCCAACACC
This sequence comes from Gynandropsis gynandra, assembly GCA_036759665.1. Taxonomy (NCBI): domain Eukaryota; kingdom Viridiplantae; phylum Streptophyta; class Magnoliopsida; order Brassicales; family Cleomaceae; genus Gynandropsis; species Gynandropsis gynandra. The sequence continues at coordinate 69,465,368 of CM071860.1, read as the reverse complement.
GTTATGATTCTGCAAAATGGATATTAAAACATGTTAGAAAAAAATAAAAACAATATAACGCATGATCGGTGAAATACACGTTACCTAAACGTATGGGGAAAACGAAGATGTATTTTGAGACTCATGCGGGTGGGAGGATTGTACATCATAGTCATGCTGGGATTCATGTGGCTGAAACAATGAAACAATGAAACTATCACAACATGCTTCATCGCAAAATTTTGTTAATTCCATCTCAACACGAGTATCACATTTTTTTGCGTAACCGACAACACACTAACTAATCAACAGAGCCACAAATTCATTCCGACAACATACTAATTATCAACTAACTAATCAACACGACCACAAATTCATCTCTATTATCAATTTACCAATCAACACTGTTACGAATTCATCCCTACGACCACGATTCATCCATATTATCAACTAACCAATCAATACGGTTACGAATTCATCCCTATGGCCACGATTCATCCATATTCTCAACTAACCAATCAATACAGCCACGAATTCAGAAAGTTACCTTGAATATTGATAATCCATGGGCGATTAGAATCGGATAGAACACGACGAACGGGTGACGAAGACGACTAAGACGACCGACTGACCGACCGGCGACGGACCGAGACGAAGACCAGCGACGGACCGAGATGAAGACCGGCGACGGACCGGCGACGAAGACCGTCGACGGAACGAACGAAGTGACGAAGAAGGGACAGAACGAAGCGCACGAAAGAAAGGACCGAACGAAACGACCGGCGACGAAGAAGGAGACCGGCGACGACAGGAAGAAGACCGACGACGAAGAAGGAGACCGGCGGCGACAGGAAGAAGACCGGCGACGAAGAAGGAGACACACAAAATGAGACCGAACGAAGAGACCCTGACGCACAACAGACCGGAAGAGAAGACCGGCGACGAAGAAGGGATTCCGGCGAAGACACCGGCGGCGAATTGATTCCGGCGGCGAATAAGAGACCGACGGCGAAAGGAGAGCGGCTACAGTGGCTGAGGAAATAAAAAATTAGATTATAAAATTAGGGTTTTAGTATTTGGTTAATATTTGGTAAACCAAAACTTCAATAAACCGGATCGGTTTAATATTTGGTAAACCGAATTAAATTCAATTTCAATTTGTGTCGGTTCGGGTCAAAATTGGGTATAAAATTAGGTTAAAATTGATTTTTTTGTTAGGGTTTGAGGTAAAAACTGTTAAATTTAACAGAAATTTAGACAGAGGAGGAAGTAGGCTTAATTAAAAAACTTGAGGGAGGAATAGGATTAGAGGTGATAGATGAGAGGAAAATAAAATGAGCGTGATACATGAGGACGGAATAAGTAAAGTACGTATAGTTAAAGTTTAGGTGGGAATAGAAGTTTTACCCGTTAACCGTTAAATGTATGATCTGGGGGCCCATCTAGTGATTTTAAGCCCAAACAAAAGCCTCTGGATCAATTAGAGGGAGGCTCGGTGGCTATCAGATCTGAATCTGTTTCACCGATCTGCCATCTCTCTCCGCTCTTTCCATATCCTTCGCCGGCGAGAGTTTCACTCCTTCAGTGACGTTTTCTGCATTTCTAAGAGTTTGAGCTTCATCTGAACCGTTCAGTTTGACCGCCGCTGCCGTCTGTTTCAGGTTCACCACGCCGGAGGGGAACACCGAACCGTTCAGTTTGACCGCCGCTGCCGCCGCTGCCATCTATTCCAGGTTCACCACGCCGGAGGGGAACACCGCCTTCATTCTCCCTCTTGTTCTTCTCTGGCGTGTCTCCAGTCATCCGTCCTTTCTCCAGAAGCTTCCCTTCGCCGAGAGATTCCCTCACCACAAGCTGTCCGTCTGCGGTAAGCTCCTGTCCTTTCTCTCCCGACGATTCGTCGTTTCCGGTAAGCTTCTCTCTTTTCTCTTCTTCTTCGACAAAACGAAGCTCTAAATGTTTTCCTTTTTGGTTTCCAGATTCTTCGACGTTTCCAGGGTCTTCGTTCTCAACTGTTTCTTCACCGGTTAGCTCCCTCATCTCGTCGAGCTTTCCGGTGCCGAGGTGCCGAGGGATTTCGTCTCTTCATCCGTCGACTGCAACTCCTCGGTAAGTTTCTCCAAGTCACTTTCAACTTTTAATTCACGCCGTAACTCTGTTTCTTTTTCCTGTCTAGGTATTCCGTCGCTGCTTCCTTCTGTTGACCGACTCTCCATCGCCCGTTCTCCCCTTCCAACGCTCGGTAAGTTTTTATTTTTCAGTTCATTGTTGTTCGGAAACCTAGGGTTTCCGATTTGCTTCTGCAACCACACCAGACGGTTTGTGGTTGCTAATAGGTCTGTCACGTGCTCAGCCGTTGATTGAGTTTTAGCCTCGAGTATCAATGTACTCAAAATTTCTGAACCATCCTTAACATAATGTTACATGGTGCTTCTGGCATCGGCTTTACTGCCGACTAAGTCAGAACCCGAGCAATCCACGAACTCAGGGTTCTTAACCCTTTCAATTGATAAACTGTTCTAGAACAGCCTCTCTTAAGTCTTGTTTCAGGTTCACCACACCGGGGGGAACACCGACTTCATCGGGTTTTGGAATTTCTCTAATTGGTCCTGTCTTTTAGGTTTTTGGATGATATCTGATCTTGAATTGCTTTGGTTGTAGTGTTAGGATTTCAGACCTGGACTGAAGTTGTTTCCGTTCTCTGGTTTTATTGTCTGGTATAGTTCAGGTTATACTCAGATTTGATTTCAAGAAACAAGAAATCATTTCCCTCCATGAACCTCTCAGCCTAGCATTTTCCACACAACGTTTCAAACCAGGGTCGGTTCGTTCTTAAATTGATAATGGCGCAGCAGCAATTCCTGCACCAGCGTCCTACGCAAATCTCTTTCTCAAATCCATTCTCTTCATCTCCCCTATCTTCTTCAGCAATGTCCCACCGCCCCACCTCTCTCCTCAGCCGTGCCGGTCTCTTCCTCCTCGCTCTCCTCATTTTCCTCGGAGTATTCCTACCCTGGGCTGGAACACCCTTATTCCCGTTTCCAAACATGGGCTCTTCTTTGTCATCTGTCTCCAAATGGCGCGACTACACTCTTGCTGACGCCACTGCTTTTGCTGCCAAGAATGGAACCTTGATCGTCTGCGCTGTCAGCTATCCATACTTGCCTTTTCTCAGCAACTGGTTGATCAGTGTTTCCCGACATAAACACGCCGACAAAGTGCTTGTGATCGCAGAGGATTACACCACCCTTTACAAGGTTAACGAGAAGTGGCCTGGTCATGCCGTTCTCGTTCCTCCGGCTCCGGATTCTCAGACTGCCCACAAGTTCGGTTCCCAGGTATGTTTCAGGTATTGTCTTAATCAGGATTCTGTTTGAATTAATGATTCATTTTCTCTTTTGGGCCGAAGAGTTCTAACTTTTTCGTGTTTTTTTGGATGAAAATGTTAAGAAACTGGCATTTCAGTGTAGATTCCATTATTTAATAGGATTTAGGATAAATTTTTATGTACTGATTTCCATCTCATAGGGCTTCTTCAACTTCACATCTCGGAGACCTCGGCATCTCTTACACATCTTGGAATTGGGTTACAATGTTATGTACAACGATGTTGATATGGTGTGGTTGCAAGATCCTTTCCGGTATTTGGAGGGAAATCATGATGTATACTTCATGGATGACATGGCTGCGGTATGTTCTGTTTTCATGTAAATTATGATTTCATTCGGGAGTGTTATACTTTTTCTTGCATGGAACTAGGTTAAGCCTCTGGATCACTCTCATGATTTGCCACCTCCTGGGAAAAAGGGACGCACTTACATATGTAGCTGCATGATTTTCTTGCGTCCCACCAATGGTGCGAAGCTTGTAATGAAAAAATGGATTGAGGAACTCCAGGACCAACCATGGTCCAAAGCCAAAAAGGCAAATGATCAGCCCGCCTTTAACTGGGCGCTGAATAAGACCGCTGGTCAGGTACATTCTTCTTCTCAGCTCCGTATATCATTATGCAATGTTGTAAGCAATATTTTACAAAATTTCATGCCTCAAGTGCTCCTTCAAGGCATCTAGATTTTGGGACCTGGTTTGTGTGGTTGTGATGAATATCACACAAGGTTGAACATTGAAGGATTTTTGAGTTCATTCTTTTGACAAACAATGGAGTTTTTTTTTTAAGAAGAATTGAGATGAGTTAATGATGAGAGGAGGCTTTTGAAGATGAAGTTATTGAGGATGTTGAGTTGAATCATTTGGCAGGTGGATTTATATTTGCTCCCTCAGGCGGCGTTCCCGACAGGAGGATTGTACTTCAAGAACAAGACATGGGTTGAAGAAACAAAAGGGAAACATGTAATAATACACAATAACTACATCGTAGGCTTCGACAAGAAGATTAAACGGTTTAAGGAGTATGGTTTATGGCTAGTGGATGATCACGCCCACGAGTCCCCTCTTGGCAAATTATAATAAGGAAAAAGAATGCACAATTAACCCATGTTTCTTGAGTCCAAAATAATATGTTTCCTCTCTTATCCATTTACTTTTAATGTTTCATTTGCCCCCATGTTCCTTTCGGCCGTTCAAATGAGGCCCCTTTTTTTTATCGAATTGTTTATCTATTTGATTATCTCGTCCAACGGATTTTAATTATATTAATATTCTAAATTATGCGTATGTAGGGGTGTAAAAAACGAGTCCGACCCGCGGTCCAACCGAAGTCTGCCGAAAATAAGTGGATACGGGCCTATAAATTTAGAGCCCGAATGAAACCGGACTTTCGGGCTAGGGATTTTAAAAAGCCCGAGATGCTACAGTCCGGTCCACCGGGCTTTGGGCCGGGTCGAAAACAATTAAAAAACCCTAAATCTTTTTGAAAGACTCTTTCGACCCTCCCTACCTCCTCGTCCCGTGTTTGTGTTGGTGTTATCGTCGGCTCCTTTTACCGCTTTCGACCCTCCCTCCCCTCTTGTGTTACCGTCGGCTCCTGTTACCCTCCTTCTTGCAAGTTACTGTCTTCGACCCTCCCTCCCCTCCCATGTCACCGCCTTCGGCTGCGTGTTACCGTCTTCGCTTTTTACCCTCCCTTACATGTTACCGTCTTAGGCTTCGTCTTCTCTCTGGTTAGAGCTTCTTCGTCGTCTGCTTCGGTCTGGTCTCCGTCTGCTTCGGTCTGGTCTCCGTCTGCTTCGGTCTTGGACTCTCGGTCTTCATTTCCAGCTCAGTCTCAAACTCTCGGTCTCGATGTATACGGTTTCGGACTCTCGATCTTCATTTCCAGTGCCCTCCCTTCGGTCTTCTTCGTCTTCCAGAGTGCCCGTTCGTGTGTCCTCATCATCCAGAAGCCCATTCGTGGGCCACCCGAAGTCCACTGAGCCGGGCCATGGGCCGCATATTTTCGGCTCGTTGGGCCGGGCCAACACGGGCTCAGGCCGAGTTCGGGACGGGTCGACCCGAATGACACCCTATGCGTATGAAATAAAATGAGGGAAATGGGTTGTGCCTAAGGTTTTAGTTTTCTTCTCGAATTTCGTTAGCTCGTGTTCCAGTAGAAACAAATAGGAAAAATAGCCTATTCCTCCCTTGAAAATCATGCTTTAGTCCTATTCCCCCTCGATTTTGACCCTCATCCTATTCCCCCTTGATTTTCAGTTTTCATCATATTCCCCCCTCAATTATCAAAAATCTTTCAATTCTTCAATAAGTGGTTGAAGAAATATATCCAAACTTTTTTTCTAATGATTAGGCCCGAGAATCATTATTGTTAAAAACAAAATTCCCTTTTCATGCTCATATCCGGTGGTAAGTTGTAAGGTGTCACTATAACCGGCCACAATGAATAATTCTTCCCAGACATCCCGAATGGATTAAAACCATCAGTGCAAAGGCCTAAATAAACATTTCGACTCTGAGCTGCAAAATCAGGATATACCTTGTTACGCCTCACCATCCGAGGGATGACACATTTCTCCGTCAGGACTTGAATGCTCGACATGCCATCTCATGTCGCTTGCGGTCTTCTCCGATTGATACAATCTTTTTATCTTGTCTGTAATTGGTAAATACCACATACGACGATACAGAACCGATTTTCCATTTCTTATCAAATAAAATCGATCTTTTCCACAAAATCGACAATTGATCAAGTCCGAAGTTTATTTCCAAAAAATCATATAGTTGTCTTGGCAAACATCAATCTTTTGATACAGCAATAAACCCAATGATCTCATCATCTTCTTTGTCTCATAATATGACTCGACTGCAGTATTATCTTCGGGCAAATAATCCCTTACTAATTGCGATATAGAATCCATGCAATTCTGAGAAAGATTATTTTATGTCTTCAAATTCATCAACCGTGCAAATAAAAACAACTGTGATAGACCACTTCTACAACATCATAGAGTGGATGCTTAACACTTTCTAACATTTCAAAAAAAGTTTTTGCTTTTTCATTCGGATCTTCTTCAATATTTTCATATTCGTTTCTTTCGACGAATGCATTTTGCACCATTTCTACATAAGGGTTTTCTACATCTTGAAAAATCTGAGACACTTCATGATTTACGATACCCTTACTAAAATTTTCCACAACATTACTGGGTCATGGTGCAAAATTCTCTCCATGAGATAACCAAATAAAATAATTTGGAGTAAATCCTCTTAAATGGAGATGATTCCAAACGGTTTTCTCATTAACGAATGTTTCATTTTTGCATTTTATGCATGGACAAACCAACTTACCGTTTTCTCTATAAACTTGTTGATTTTTCGCCACTGTCATAAACTGTGTAAGGACTTCTACAAACTCCTTCGATACATTTTGAGTTTTCGGATCAATTCTTCTATACATCCACTGTCTCGAAACAAAAATATTTGATCTCGACGACGATGCCATTATAATCACAAACAATAACAAGATATAAAGAGGAATATATGAGTTTTGTGTGTGAGAAACGGGTAGAATATGAGAGATTAAATAGAAAATTTTAAGACCGATTCTGGACGGATTGCGGACTGAGATGAATATTTCCGACGAACCGTCCCGAATACGTCCGGAATTTGCGGACAAGTGATTGAGAGAAACTACAGATAAATAAGTGATTGCTTAAAAAAGTAACTTTTGTTTTAGAGGATTGTTGAAGGACTCAACTACAATTTCTCTCAAGAAACCTGCAGTACATATTGCTAAATCATAAAAAATATATCAAAGCGAACTGTTGCACATACTGTTTGACCTACCACAAAAAGTTGTAGTACAATCCAATCGAACTAAAATTCAAAGCAAAGAAACCTGCGGTCCGCCTAGAACCTACAGTTTGGAGAAAAAGATAAATAACTTTATGAAGATGCTATTCATGTGGAAAACGAGGACATCTTTGGCGATTGTGCCCTTACTATAAGAGAAGGCGATCTATAAGTAAGTATTCTCATTGGGAATCCAAAAATATCGAACAAATATGGGTGAGAAAATCAGATATATATTGGAAACCTAAGAATACAAACAATTTTGGGTAAGAAAATACGATTTACATTGCAATGTTATTTATACTCCTAATCATAACAACTATGATGTTATTTGATATTTCGATAGTTGGTGTTCAAGCATGCAATAGAAATAAAGGAATTACTTTCAAATTTTTTTGAAAATAAAAGTGGACTTGTGACTTTTGGAAATGGAGGTAAAAGAAGAATAATGGAAAAAAGGTCACTCAAGATAGATGAAAAATTACAAATGAAAAATGTCTATTACGTGGAATGATTGAAAGCAAATCTCATCAGCATTAGCCAGCTGTGTGACAACGAGTTTCAGGTGAAGTTTCAAATGAAAAATTTCATGTTTTTAATACTAACGACAACTGTGTATTGACAAGAATAAGTAGAGGAAATAATTGCTATCTGTGGAGCAATGAATAAACTTGTTAAGCAACGAGTGTTGGACTCAATCCATGACATCAATGTTTTGATGCTATTGTTCAAGGAGCACCAAAGCTTATTTAAACAAATGCGATAAACTTATCAAAGAATCTTGTACAACACTCTAGAACCAAACACATCGAAATCATATATCATTTCTTTAGAGAATAAGTAGAGAAGAAAAAACTAGAGGTAGACTATATACCTATTTAGCATTAATTAGTAGACATACTCACTAAACCACTAGATATGAACATATTTATACATTAAAAAAAACTCTTGGGGTTTGTGAAATATGAGCTCTCTACTTGTAATGAAAATTTGAAAGAGAATGTCAAGTTCACATGAATTTTGAAAAGAATGAAATATTATGGGTGAACTTCAAATCTTCAAGTGTGTTTGACTTTGTTTTTAGTACATTGACCATTTTTGAAGTGCAGTTCAAAGTGCCTAAGATGAAAAACAAAAAAGAGAAAAGAAAAGAGCTAAAAAAATACAAAGTATTCCTACACTTCGTTGTCAACCTGAAAATGAAAATCTTGAATTTACATTTTGTTGTAAGTGCTTACTTGGGTCTAAATGGTGGGACAACTAATTAACTTCGGCGTCCTAAAGGTACATGATAACATGTCTACTCCGTTGTGATGTACATTATATGAGTATACGCGATGAGATAACCTGGGTCTAAGTGGTGGGATTAGCTGTGGACATGAGTTAATAAAAACTTCACCGTCCTAGAATTTTGCAATACTAACAACAGAGAAAAAAAGATGATGATACTCAAAGAGAAAGGAAATTTGAGTAAGGTGAAAAAGACTTACTTAAAAAGAAGAGCAATTGTACTATCAAGAGGTTGAGATACACTTGAATTGTTAGTCGGATCTTTGAGTATATTCAGTCAAGTACATTTAAAATGAAGATCTTTGCTCTTCGAAAAATAGATTATTCTAATGATTACTGAGCTCATAAAGTAACATAAAAAAATTCTGAAATTTGATTAAGTATGTTCAGTTGTGTAAAAGTCTTCTCTTGTTTGTTTAGAGTTTATTTGATCTTACACGAAATGATTAGGTTAAGGTGACGTTTTGGAAATTTTAAAAACAAAGAAAAAGATCATATTCATGAAAAAGATGATCTCGAAAATACCATCGTCAATATCAGCAAGAAGGTGGATGCAATGAAGGAAGAGCTCAACAAATTGCAAGAGCAGTTGAAAGTGCATATTAAGGCCTTTCATCGTAGTGTTTTCTCTTCCCTATCTTATCTTGAGCGATCTTGTGCATTAATGTTCGAACATTTTAGAATTTATGCTTAACAAAAAATGGGGAGAAAAGGGTAAAGGTAAACGAAAAATGACTGTTGGGTCATCACGTAGAACGATATAAATTTTCAGAAGAATCTGATTAGTATGGAGGAAGTGTTTTGAACTACAGTTTAAATTGTTATGTTGACTTTTTTACTTGAGTTAACTTGATTGTGTGTTGATTTGAATGTTGTATTTGAGCATAAAGTAAAAAAGAGAAAGATTGTTAGAATGCAAAGAATAAATCAGCAAACACAAGGATTGAATCAAGCAATCACAAAGATCAAGATAAAATCTAGAAGTTGGAACAAGTTAACAAAGATAACAACCTTAGACTAAAATCTAACAAATCGAAGAAAAACCTCCAAGAGGATAGGTCACCCTTAAAATAAGGCGACAAACAACAAGATAAATCTGCAAGATTGTCTATTTAAAGAAGAGGTGCACAACAACAAAGGACAACTTGTGAGGGAGAGCAAAAAAATCCTAATTAAATTCATACGTGTAAAAAAGCAAACGAGTTGATTCTAATGTGTTCATAAATTCGATACAATCAAGTGTGTTTGGTTGCTGAGTGAGAGAGCCATCTGTAAACTTCATACACGTGGGGTGTATTGAACAACGAGAGAGTGAACTGTGAGATTTACGGTTGGGTGAAGTCTGGAAATAACTCAGGGTCGTGATGTGTATTTTAGGCGTGTTCAAGTGTACTTGGATTATAAGTACATATAATTGAATGTATAATAATTTAAATAAAACAATTTACTTTGTGTGGTTGTAGAAGATCATTGTGATTTATTTTGGTGTTCAATTGAGTTCCATACAAATTTTTTAAAATTTTTTGTATTAAATAAAATATTTTATATGTTGTCAAAAGTCTTCAATCTTAAAATGGAAAGTCCATGTTTTTATGTATTAAGAATATAGAACAAATGTTAAAAAAATCGTGATAAAAAAAATATACCTTTGATAAATAGTTTTCTGTTTTATTATCATCGTGAAATCAAACGAAACCATTTAAATAAGACGAAATCATCATAAAATAATTATTTTAATGCTACATTGTTTTTCATTAATATTGAAATATTTGAGAGTAACTTATGAATATATATCAAAGATTTTTCCTTGTAAACATCCATAGTCTTATCTTCTGATGAAACGTTGACGCAAGAGTTATTGAATTTTTCTGTAATTGGATGAGGTCTCGAAATCATAATTATCCATATTGCTTTTATTCTTAATTCAATATGGTCACGATTTAATTATCTTTTTCTTTTATAATTTATTACAAATTTTCAAAAGCACGTGAACCGATGGTTATTTGGGTATAAGCACCAGAACCTTATTATTTGGAGCAAACAATTAAAAGTACATGAATTTTTCACGGAGTATAAAAAACGATTATTTACATGTTTGTATTTTTTTTTTATAAAAGTGTTAATGTTATAACACGGTATAGTTTGTGAATTATCTATAACATATTAATAGTTCATTCAATTAAGAATATTGATGTAGTTAATGCAGATATTAGGGTTAAAAAGGAATTATTATCATTAGATACAATACAAGTGTACATGTTATATATACAAACTATATTAGAGTAAAATAAAAGATAAAATTACAATTATGTAAATCATTTTTTATATGTCTCCACAAGATGGAGCATCGGATGTGATTCCACTCTTGGTACACAGATGAGATAATTTGAATCTGGATAGAGGTTTGATCAATGCCTCAGCAAGTTGATCGGATGACACAAAGTTCTCTAGATTCGATTTGGTCATAGACAAGAGCGAGGTACTTCATACAGAAATGAAAGTCAAGATTGACATAAAGATATGTAGCATCAAGATTACAAAAATATATAATGGGAGTAGTAGTAGAAGCAAAACCAAATTCACAAAGCAAGGAGCAAATCCGCCTAAGTTCAATCGAAGTGTTGGGCAATACTGTAGTACTCTACTTCTATGGAAGAACAAGTTGTACTTTGTTGTTTCTTGGATGACCAAGATATCGCGTGTTTTCCAAGATAAATAATATATGCTCGAGTAAACAACTAATCAGATTTGTCACCAGCTCAATCAATATCAGAAAATGCATGAAGTCGGTTCTCATTAGGAGTAGAAAAAATATATTTGACGAGATCCTCCAAGATATCGAAGGACCATCTTTGCCAAAAACCAATGATATGTTCCTGATGCGTTCATGAACTGGAAATGTTTGTTCACAGAGAAAGAGATGTCAGACCGAGACAAAGACAAGTATTGAAGGCTGTCAACAACCATGCAGTATTGTGTTGCATCATCAAGAGTAGTGTCTGAATGTATCATAAGACAGGTGATCGTTGACAACAGTGTCACAACTGGCGTTGTTTCATGCATATTAGTGCACTCTAGAAGATCACCAATATGTTAGGACTAAGTGAGTAAAAGCCCTTCATTAGATGTAGTGACTTACACACCAAAAAATAGGACAAGTCACCAATTATGGGACAACCGCTTCTCGCCTCGCTTCCATCTTGTTACCTTCACTGATCGTCTCTTGCTACCTCCATCGATACCGGTAAGCAAGTCGATCTGGTCGGCGGGTTGCATTGGTCTCTTATTTTGGTATCAGTTGACGGTCTCTTGTGATGATGTCATTGTGTTTCACTTCTTCTTCCTCCTTCAATTCCCAAAGCCGATGGACTCGGGTACTCTTGGATTCCTGATTCATTGTTCGGGTACCCAAGCCCCGTGTACCTGTTTTCCTCGGGTAAAGGTTCAGGTAGAAATCTGCCTACCCATTAGGGTTCGGGTTTGGGTACCCTAAAAAATCCGGATACCCGAACCGTGCCACCTCTAACCAAGATCCTTTAGCGAAAATCGTGCAGAGAGGAACCAGATACAAATATCAGCACGAGATGGGTTGTTGTCGGTGACCACAATGTCATCAACATAGACCAAGATGAAGATGGAATCAGAGGTTTCCCAAAGGATAAAGAGAGAAGCATCATCGAGCGAATTTTTGAATCTTTGACCCAATTGATAAGTGCCAAGTTCGCAATACCATGCACGAGGAGTCTGCTTGAGACCACACATTTCCTTCTGGAGCTTACAAACAAAGTTTATAAGAATATGTTGTTAACGTCAAGCTGATGTAAGGGCCATGAAAATTAGGGGTGGGCACCCGCGGGTATCCGCGAGAATCTCGCTACCCGCACCCGAACCTGTCCTATACGGGTAACTACTTTTGATACCCGTACTCGTACCCGCAAGGTACGGGTACCCGCTGTTTGGGTACCCGCAAAAACTCGCCAAACCCGCGGGTACCCGTCCCTACTCCTAACTATCGGTATTCTCAGACATAGAGACAAAAAAAAACAAATGAGAAATCCATCATGCAGCGTTCGGCGGTCGGTCCAGCCGGTCGGAGAGGGAGGCGCGAGGAGGGTGAGCATGAGAGTGAGAGGCGCCGCGAGGAGGGTGAGCAAGAGAGCCGGTCGGAGAGGGAGGCGCCGCGAGTAGGGTGAGCAACAGAGAGGCGTCGCGCGAGGAGGGTGGGCAATAGAGAGGCGTCGCGCAAGGAGGGAGAGCAACAAAGAGGGAGGCGCCGCGCGAGNNNGGTGCCGGCGGGATGGGAGGGAGGCGCGCAAGGAGGGTGAGGTTCCGACGGGATGGGAGGGAGGCGCGCGAGGAGGGTGCAAGAGAGAAGAGGGTATGCAAAATTAGGGTTAGAGGGTATGTAAAATTAGGATTAGAGGGTATTTAGGTAATAAACAATAAAAGTAGGGGTATATTTGTAATTTTTGCGGGTACCCGCGGGTATCCGTTTATGAAACTAAAATTACCCGTCCCGAACCCGAACCCGCGGGTATTGAAACTAAATTACCCGAACCCGCGGATACGAGTAATTTTTTGCGGGTTCGGGACGGGTTTCGGGACGGGACGGTTCGTGCGGGTTTTTTGCCCACCCCTAATTAAAATGTTACTACAAGGCTGAGAACTGTCTGAATTGTTGTAGGCATGAAAACAGGGCTGAAAGTTTCTGTGAAATGGACTCCATGTTGTTGATGAAACCCTTTCGCCACAAGAGGTGTCTCATACATGTCAACAAAACCATCGGGACAACATTTAATGCAAAAAACCATACGACAACTCACAACATTGTTAGCCTTATCGAGTGCTACCAACTCCTAAGTGCCATTGCAAAGTAGAACATCAAACTTATGTCTTATAGCTAGTTTCCACTTCTTATCCTTCAATGCTTGTGTGACACTAGAAGGTTCAGTATCAGATGATGTAAAGGTAGCTGTATACGAAAGTTTGTAGGTAGATTTGTGGATGTTATTCTTGGCTCAGGTGGTCATAGGATGGATGCTTGTAACTGTATTGACAGGTGGCGGAAGTGCAATTGAGGGGGCTGAAGTGTACTCGATTCGGTGAAGGATTCTAAGCGCAGAGACTGATCTGATTGTTGTGTCTGCAGTGGCTGGTCCAGTCCCGAGATAATGGAATTTGGAGGAAACCAAGATAAGGGTGACTCATAGGGAGCATCAGATAAGGTAGATGACTCTAAGGGTTTAGCAAAAGGGAAAACTGATTCAAAGAATTAAACGTGACACGAGACGAAAATGCGAGAAGTTTTTAGGTCATAGCAAAGATAAACACTTTGAGAGGAGGAAAAACAAAGAAATATACATGGTGTTGAGCGAGGAGAAAGTTTGTGAGCAGAGTATGGACACAAGGAAGGGTAACAAAGACAACCAAAAATCCGGAGTTTAAGAAAATTTGGCGAAGATTTGAAAAGAGACTCAAAGGGTGATACGGAGGAAAGGACTGGTGTAGGAAGTCTATTAATCATAAAGGCTGCCATAGAGAAGGGAAATGGCCAGAATTCTTCAGAAATGGAGTCATGAGTCATACTTATAGACCCATTTCGACAATGTGTCTATGTTTGCGTTCCGAGAGATCATTATGTTCAGGCGTATGAGGTGGTGTGGTGAGATGAGATATCTCGTATTTAGCCAAGAAAGAACGAAGAGCAAGATATTCTCCCCATAATCAGTGTCAAATATGGTGATTTTGGTGTTGAATTCAGTTTCCAAAATGGTTTTGAAATAGATAAATATCTCGGAAACTTGTGATTTGCGCATGAGAGGATAAATCCATCCATATTTCTAGCAATGAAATACTATTGTTCCTTCAACAAGTAATAAAATAAATGATTAATAACAAATATCTAGAATCTAGATTATTTATATATATAATGCGTGAACTGATCAATGAAGATTATGTAGTAGTTTTAAGCCATCGTTTGACAAAATGGATGAAGTCCATACATCGAAAAAAATGATCTCTAAGGGTCGAGAAAAAATAATGGATGATTAAGAAAAAGGAAGATTGTGGCTTTATAAGATGGGCAAGCATTACAAGCAAATGATGACACAAAATAGGAAAAGTGAGATGACCAAGACGTGAATATCACTAAAAAAAATGGACTTGACATAAGCAAAGGCCGAAAAGGAAGAAATGAGGGATGCTTAGACACCGTCTTTACTTGTTCCCGCTAGTAGAGGCGCCCTCGTGCTTAGATCCTTCACCTGAAAAGTGCGAGGAAAAAATTCAACTGAGACATTGTTAGTGCAACAAAGTTGATTAATGGAAAGAATACTTTTATGAACGAAGGGTACGTACAAGACATTGTCAAGAGAAAGGTGGGGCGAAGGAAAGGGAAGAAAAGTGAAACCCGTATGAGTGATTGCTAAACCCGACCCATCACCAATGATAACATTATCACCACCATGATATAGAACATGGAGATATAAGTTCTGAAGATCAGGGGTAATATGGTGAGAAGCGCCACTGTCGAGCAACAATCATTCAGTATCACAAGGAATGGAAACTGTGTGGTGAGCACGAAGCTGCTAAGTGTGATTAGGAGCAGTCTAAGATGGATGAGGTGTTCCTGACCCTATCAGATGTATACTTGGGGGCGTTTGAAGTGTATTCGCCAAACAAAATTGCGGACAACAATTTGTAGGATGACCAAAAACGCCGCAAGCTTGAAACTTCCCGTGATAGCCTCGCAGTTGACCACGCCCTAATGAATGATTATGCCTAAAACGGGATTGAGATTGATAACGATGACCATGATGGGATCTAATTTGTGTTGGATTTGTAGTTATCGAAAGAGAGGAAAGCACCGGTTAGGAGGAGACAACAATGATTTCATGATTGATCAACTTTTCATGAAGTTCAGGCAGCGAAATCAGTGTATTTTGTGCTTTGCAAGCATCCTTGATTGGTTTGTAGTCATCGAAAAGACCATCAAGTATAAATTTCAATAGATCTTCATGACCGAAAGGTTTCCAAGTAAGGCTAATTCATCAGCTTTTAGACGTCATGAAATGCATATGTTCATCAACAGTTTAAGTCCCTTTAGAATAACGCTTGAGTTGATCTCGGATCTGTTTGATATGTCTCCGAGATGCTTTCCCATGCGTGTTGGCAAGGAGATGCTAAGTATCACAAACAAATATGGACATGGCTACCATCGGTTGAAAGGACAGGGAGATTGAACCGAGAATAGCATTAAAAAGGAGACGATCTTGTTTTTGAAGGAAAAAAGGTTTTGTTAAGCTTAGTTACGCCATTAACATCGACGGTCGGTGATGGAAAAAGGTTGTCATCTTCAATAAAACAATCGAGATGATATCCCTCAAGCAAGGTACGAACTTGAACACTCCGAGTGAGATAGTTTGAGGAGGTAAGTTTCGTAATGTTTGTCGTATTCATGGTGAAGAGAACTTTCTGTGGTTCTCGAGGACTGAAGGAGTGGGTGGAGTCTGAGGCTATAACGTTTTGGTTGTCGGTCTTCATAGAAAGCAAAAAAAGTTGTAAAGAAACAAGAGATTGGCGGCCTCAATAACAACAATTAAGAATAACATCGGTCGGAGGTGAAGAACGGCGATAAAAAAAAGATACTAATGATCGAAGATCTACAACTATTCTGATATCATTTAGAGATTAGAATTAAAAAAATGTTACTATTAGATATAAATGTACAATGCTATATATACAAAAATTATTAAATAAAAATAAAAGATAAAATTGAAATTATATATATCATTTTTTATAATTAAATCACTACTTGATTCATTGTAATATTTAACAATTGTTATATCTCAATAATAGAAAATATCAAAATATATATATAAAGTTAACCTCGTACTTATTAGTTGTGTTGCTACTGTGAAAACTTGAAACGATCGACCATCACACATATATAAATACATATATGTATATATATTAGTGTAATAGCATGTAATAGATACTTCAAAGCAAAACAAGTTTATTTTGGTTGTCTCATTTTGCATATCTGTAAAATACGTGAATATTTTTTTTTGGACCGAACTATAAATTAGATGTAATTTAATACACCAATTAATCATTAGATAAATAGATACTTTTCATTGCACCAGAAATATCAATTACACATATGGACCTAAAAATGATTCCAAGAGCCATCAAAACCTCCCTTTCTATAAGATCACAAAGATAAACTTTGATATCGGACATTTGTTTTTTCCATGGAAATAATTAGAAATTCAAACACCGAAAAAATATTAAATTTAATAAATAAAAAAAGAAAAGAGAAAGTCGACAACGTGGGACCACACAAGAAATCCAAATGATGAAAGAGCTGACCAATTAGAGCACTAAGGAAAGGATCATCTTTAAGACTCAACCAATCAAAATACAGATAAGGCCATTTAATTGGGTCCCACCCAACCCCATAAAGTGCATCGAACTCACTGACAAAACAGAGAGCTCACTGTGCTTCGTGTCGGACCTAACTCGAAGCTACAAAAGTTTATTTTATTTTTTGAGTTACTTTTCAAGACGAACAAAAGCCAAACCCATCGAACACTCTTTTGATTTGCTTTATTCCAAAATATTCATCGGAAAATCACTCAAAAGACTTGTTCTGCTTTTATTAATGGTGGAAATTAGGGCATAATTTAGTAAAAGATGAAGAGTTTTGCGAATGCCGTGGGGGGTAAGACTGCGAGGGCCTGCTACAGCTGCGTTAAGAGACGTGCCCGGTGGTATTGTGCTGCAGATGACGCTTTTCTTTGTCAGGTTTGTGACGGGTCCGTTCATTCAGCCAATCCACTCGCACGTAGACACGAACGGGTTCGCTTAAAGTCCGCTAGCTCGGGTGCAGGCACCTCAACGTGGCACCAAGGTTTCACGCGTAAACCTCGGACTCCACGTGGTTGTGGCCCTGCGGCAAAACAGAACCAACGACCGATCTTCCACGATCTTGTTCCGGAGATTAGCGTTGAGGATCAGACGGAGAATTGTGAAGAAGAACAACTGATCTTTCAAGTGCCGGTTCTTGATCCCTTTGTTGCAGAGCAATGCAGAAACGTTAACAATGTTGTCGGGGCCAAGACTGGTTTGTCGTTACCGGTACCGGTACGAATGGAGTTTTCCGATATCAATGACGAGGACGATGAATACAACGCCGAGAGTTGTCTAAACGGATTTTTTCCAACGGAAATGGAACTTGCCGAGTTTTCAGCTGATGTTGAGACTCTGCTCGGCCGTAACTTAGACACTGAATCGTTTTCCATGAAGGAGATAGATTTAGACTGTGAAAAATCTTCTTCTATGATACTAAAAGTGGAAAATAACGACATTGACGAACGCGATAACGGAAATGTGGCGCCGTTTGAGTTAAGCTTTCATTACGAACCACACGAGAAATGTCAAGAAGAAGAAGAAGATGACGATAAAGAAAACGTTATAAAAGTTAACAATGGAAAGGGAGAAAGTGAGAGAAGCAGTAGTAGTTGTAGGGATAACGAGAAGAAGGATCTTATGTTGAAATTGGATCATGAAGCGGTGATTTCCACCTGGGGAGACAAGCCGTGGACCGCCGGAGAGCCACCGAAGTTTGATTTTGACAACGACACTTGGTCAATTTCTATGGTATGTATATGTATATATAATGTAGATAAAAAAAATGTTATTTTCCGTTGTGAAGATAGCTGATATAGTTGATATTTTCAGGGTGACAATGGAAGGGAAGGTCATAGCGGCCATTGCGGATTAGGGTTACGAGTAGGGTTTGAGGGCGGAGGAAGAGAGGCTAGGGTTTTGAGATATCGAGAGAAGAGAAGGACGAGGTTGTTCTCAAAGAAGATACGGTACGAGGTTCGGAAATTAAATGCAGAAAAGAGACCCCGAATGAAAGGAAGATTCGTTAAGAGATCCTCCCTTGCTGCCCTAACTTCATCCTTTTCTGGTTCTTACTAAGTTCGATGTATACATACACATATGTATACTATATATGTGTGTATATATATATGTATATATGTAT
Organism: Gynandropsis gynandra; assembly: GCA_036759665.1. NCBI lineage: Eukaryota > Viridiplantae > Streptophyta > Magnoliopsida > Brassicales > Cleomaceae > Gynandropsis > Gynandropsis gynandra. The sequence goes on along the minus strand of CM071860.1, from coordinate 69,446,803 downwards.
ATATATCATCTTAGTTAACTATTAAGTTGAATTCTTGCTGTTTTTCAGGCTAGCAGCAACAAAAATTTTGCTTTTACTTTTGAATCTGGTATTGTACATATTAATTACCATTAAGTAAGTGATTTGAGGGGATATAATAAGGCATGATATGTATTGTAAGTTGAGTATGTATGTATGTATATATCTTTGTTGACCATAAGATTATCTTCTTCTAAGCTAATATTTTTGTAAATTATACTTCCACTAATATATCAATCCAATTACTATACTTTTAATTATATATAGAGAAAAATTAATCGATCATTACATATTTGCATCGGTCAAAAGCAGAGATCCCATTTTTCAAATGCTAATATGAAGATAAAATTTCTGTATATATCAAATATCTTTTCAACTATATATTCACATGCATGCCTTCAATAGATATTTCTTGTTTGATGAAATTTTAGTGCCCACCAAACCTGCTATTATTTTAAACCGAAAAATAGAAAAATAAGCAAGAAAATACAGTTTGGATTATATGTTTTCATAAAATTTTACTGTCAATTAGATTTCTTTTTAGATTGGATACAGATTATTAAAAATATATTTCCCAAAATGATAATTAAAATATAATTGTGAAAAAACATTTTGTTGCGTGCTCTCTCCAATTGAATTAATTTGGATTATATAAATGAGCTCATTATTATAAATCTAAATAAGTAAAATAAACTCGTAGGAAGAATCTTGGTAATTTAAAGAAAATCCATACGGAAGAATAGTACAAAACATGTGTGTGGCAGATCAATCAATCAATTCGTAGTATGTTGATACGCATAGACATTTAGGTCCACATGCATCATCATTGTACTAATTTCAACCATCGATTTGCTGCGTCACATTTCTTTGGGGGTAATAATTTAAACGAAATATTAAAATAATTCAGGGTTTTTATGTATATCCATCAATTTAAATGAAAAAAGTCCGAAACATTATTGTAACTTTCTGTATATTTTGTTCTATAATTAAAAAATGACAAGGAAGATAATGTGAAATAGAGGGGTTAACCAATCAGTCTTGGACAAAATTGTCACGCGGAAGAATGGATAGAAATTACTAGATGGAAGTGGACCAACGAAATTTAATTTCAAACTTGGAATTTTCTAATAATTTTCCACTGGTTTGGGTGGGGTTTTTATTGAATCGACAAGTTTGTGGTCCAAAATTTCTAGAAAACCTTTTATTTATTTTATATTATTTTTAAAATAATTTATGTAATATAAACTACATTATAAGCGCATGCTAAATATTGAAACTTTTATAACAAAAAAATCGTCAATTTAATAAATTTAGAATGTTAAAATTTTATTATTATTACATAACAAATAATGTTAAAAATGAAAAATATGGTCAATGGAAATTCTATAAAGCAAATAATTTGTTATAAATTATTTTTCAATATTATATATCAAAATCGAAAGGTTGATCAAACGTAAACTCAAAAGAAATATATATATTGCTTAATATTTTTAACAAATTAAATATTAATAATCAATATATATGCCTATAAGAATACATATTTATTCATTTTAAAATTAATATATATATATATATATATATTATCATGATTATTAGCAAAATCAACATATTTAGGAAATAATAGCAAATGTTTTATGAATTTGGTAAATAAGAATTGACTAAATCATAAATTTTATTTAAAAATTAATATTATTGAGTAACATATATATATATAATTTTATAGTTAATATTGTAATGGATGTAAGAAAAAGTATAGTTAATTGTGGAATAAAATGTTATAATTACTTATTAATTACTGTGTCTGCTAAGTGAGAGATTTCCCTTCTGATTTTCAGAAAATTCAATAAAAATAAAAGTACAAGGTCCGATCCTGAAATCTTTGGGCCATAACCTCAAGCCCAATAATTAGGCCCATATGATATGGCCCAAGTAATACGGCCCAAAATGTATGATTTAGCAGAGGCGTAAATTAAGCAAAAAACGAAGTGGAGTGCACGATAAGATAAATGCATCAAAACTGACGTGGGACCATGTTGATGCCAGCGTTGACCACACCAAAACAATAACTCATGTCTAAGTTTTATCATAATTCATGGCGGTCAATTCTTGGGGTTGCATGGCTTAAATTCCTTCTTTTTAATATTTTCAAATTCTATTTTTATTTATTGTTTTTGAAATACATATATAATTTGTTGGGATTTCATTCAGTGACATGAAATATTTCGTTACATAAACACCGGGACTATACATACATATAAGACCCGATATCCACCACGATATGTTTTCTTGTCCCCTCTCATTATATAAGTTTCGAGTTTATTATTTAACAAAACAAAAACTATATTATTATTAATTATTAATTTATAATACTTTTGATTTGCCTCAACTGACCTCTAACCAAGCCTCAGCTCCAAACCAACCTCACGGGAATCTGGAGCCGGCAGGTGGGGATCTTGGTCTTGCTAACACGCCGAGCGTCCGAGCTGTCACCGTCGGGGGAGGATTCTTTGGCCACGTGGCGAATGTCAAAGGTCTTGTGTGGAGGGATAATCTGATGTGATGCGGGTGCACCGGGGAGAGGGCTGTGGGTGATGGACGAGCCATTAAGGACCGCATCAACGGCTGCTTGACAGTGGGCCCAGTTCCCTGAACACATCAGACCCACCGATCCTTCCACAGGGTTCACAATCCTCCCACACGCCTCGTATAACAACGACTTAAATATTGCTACAACAAATATGCATATAAATAGAAAATCTCTGAATTTTTCTAAAAAGTGAATCGACTAACAGATTTCATTTGTTGGTACGTAATAATTATATGATATGTATATATAGGTGTATGTATATATATACCGGGACGGAGATGGTAGGGACCGGACTCGATGAGGTTGAGGAGGCCAGCACGACCGTAGAACTTGGCGAGGAAGAGAGTGGCGTTGGCTTGGGACTCAGGGGATCGAATCCATTGAAGGCATGGCCTTATGGTGCAGTCCTGGTTGCAACCCTTCCGTAGCACTCTGCAGCCGTTGCAACTTATCCTCATCCTATGAATACATACACATGGGATCTCTCAACTAATGTAATTGCATGTAACAATGTGACTATACCTATAGCTAATGAATGAAGAAGCTATGAGGAGCCTATGTGTGTATATATAGGAGAGCCTATATATATATATATATAAAATATAATCTTTTTTTGGGGGGTTTTCTTGGAGAGAGTGGTGGAAGCCTCACTCATCGCATTTAAAGTCTTGATTTTGTCTTCGCTGTTAATATGTAAGGAAAAAGGTGCATTGGATTCTCTTTTGTAATATTTGCGTAGCTCTTCTCATTTGGTAAAAGTTTTTTTGTTCTTTGTTTGTGATAAATTACCCAAAATATGTTATTTTCTGTGAATACAACATTATAAATACAACATAAAATGATAAATTATAATTATATTGTATTATTATTATGAATATTAATATGATTATTTGGGGGTGAAAAAGAAAAAGGACCTAAAAACAGGGGGTTGTGTTGTGTTGTGTGTTTCAGTGTAATTGCAAATTTTTTTCTTAAGCTTTTGTTTTGGCAAAAGTTGGGGAGTGCCTTCTTCGGGAACGCCAATTTCGTCTCATTAGCTTTTGGATTTTTTGTTCTTCTGTATTTGCCCTCCATGCAACCCTTTATTACGCTTTTGCCACCCACCGACTTCTCTCACTTCTTAATTTACACATATACCTCCTTTAATTTATTTCTCCATCATTAACTTTTGGAGTTCACCTATACACAACATACAATTTTTTCAGATATGTACACTCATTATTATTCCCATATATTTATTATATAAAATTTTGAAAATAAAGATAAATGTGTTCATTAAATAAAATGTATTTTAGAATCATTTTCAGGGGTAAATTTGTAATTAGACGTGAAGTGAAGGGTAGAGATACGAGGAAGCCTGGTGATGAAAGGTGGGAGACATGCACGAGAACCACCCGAAGTCGATACCGACAAAACACTAAATATTTATTTTTAAAATATTTAAACCCAACAGATAATTTTAAAAAAACAATTAACTTTAAGATTTAAACAAAAAAAAAAGTCACGTGAAATACACGTGAGCATAGCACACATAACCCTTGAAATCTCTATATTGCCCCCGTATTGGAACCCTCTCTCTCCACTCCAGGTTTTTAGGGAGTCCGTACGATTCAATGAAATACTACGAAAAAATATATACAGCATTTCTATAAATTTAAAAGAAATATACTTTCTAACGTTAATTTTATTTTTAATTTTTTTTGGTTTATGTAAAACTAGGGGCGCCCGAAGGAATTGAAAAAAAAATAGGCTAATGGTTTTGGAAGTAAGAAAAAAGGTTGATTAATAATAAACCACAAGTAATGGTGTAAAGATGATAATAATCTTTTAAGCATTTGAGAAATATATATTGACTGTATAAATATCATATTTAGGAAAATATTGAATTTTGAATTCCACGTATAAGTAACTACTTCCATTATAACTAAAAGGGTTAAGTACAGCTGCTGCCCATTTTTTATTCTTTTTTACTTTTTCACATTCATATCATAAATATTGTCAAACGCATTACGAAAAAAGGCATCGGCTTTCATTTATTTTCATTTTATTTATGCCAAAAAAGGATAAATGTTTTTTTAAGTTAATTCTAACAATATATATTATACCTTTTTAAGCGCAACTATTTTATTTGGGCTACGTCATTGTTAGAGAAAAGAATTGGGCCGACCCAATCTTCTTCTGTTTTTTAAAATACGGAATTTTCCATTTTACAATTTTTTTAGAAATAAAATCATTGAGATAAAACCCATCAATGATCTAATAATCTAATGAACGGTTTCCATCTAAATTTATAAGAATTTTCCATGCAGATATTATATATATATTTAAAAAAATTGTGGATCTTACAACCCATATACCTTTCTTATTCGGATCGTTCCAATATAAAGATATTAATGTATAATGTAACATACTTTCTACTAACTAAATTGAGTTAATTCATTTTATGATGTAAATTTATAATTTAGTTATATTTTAAAAAAAAAATTAAAAGTTTAATTCAGTTTTTTATAGAAATTGTAAACTCTCTTTTGTCGTAAAAAATATACAATTTAAAGTAAAAAAATTAAGAAGAAATATTAATCGTTTGAAAGAAAAACAGTGAATAATAGACATATTTACACATTAACCACCTAAAAAATGACGTGGACATAATATTTTCATTGGTATTTGGGAAATAATATAAGTGGGCCCTCCTTTGTCATGAAAGCCGTGGATATTAGGTAACATGATTTTAATCAATTATGAATATTCATTTTACAATTGAACTACCCAACATTGTCCCTCCATAAAAGGTTCATCATTTATATGTTCTTCATCTCTGATTGTAATTCGAAATCTATAAATTTATTGATGCAATAATATTATGCATGTTTGGTTTGCTTATTTTGAGTATGCCTTTAAATTTTGACTTATAATTTATATTGTTCAACGAAATTTATTACATAGTATAAATGCACACTTTAATATTCAAAAATTTTATACACGGAGTTTTTACCGTTTTAATTCCGTATTTCAAATACAAAATGATTAGATGATATAAAAAACATATACAATTTTCAAAAATTACTAATAACTCTAAAGTTGTATATTTTCCTCATCTCTCTATTATATCCATTGATTTTCATCCAATGTGTTAATTTAGTGAATATCTAATAACTTACGAGGTTTATAATATTTAACAGAAAATCAATTGGTAATGAATGAATCAATTTAATATTAAATCCATTATAATTTCCATATAAATTTATTAATAATACCTTTTATAATTTAGGATTGTCCAATACTATGTGTATATTCTTTTGCAAGACTATGAGTCGAAGTTAAGAGTCATAATCAGATTTTCGTTCATTTGTAAATATAATTTTGAAGTTAAAACTTAAAGTCTGAACACATAATTCGAGTCATAACTTTTAATTGCTGAAATTTTCAGCGTCTTAATTTGGATTTCGAATCCAAATATTCAAATTAGTGAGATACCCTTTAAAAAAATTTTAAATTGTATAATTTGTATTATGTATATTTAATTTATATTTATTTTACATATGTTATCATATATTTGACATTTTTTATAAAATTTTTAACCCAAACTCTAACTTTTATCAACAAAAAACTAAACTTTAAATTTAAATCAAACTTTAATTTTGAAAATTTCATACAACTAATTTTAAATTCGATTCCAAGTTAGAACTAAAACTCTAATTTTCAACTCAAACAAAAGGTTGTTCAAAAGTACATGACTTATATTTGGGAGTACAAAGTTTTTGTGTGAGACAATTTACCATAACACTCATCTCATATGCAACTCGATCTTGGAACGTGGGCATCGCAATTGGAGGTCTAACATCGGTATATATTCAAATTGGGACAAATTAGGTTATGATACCACTGGATAAGAATGCATCCCATAATAAATCCAAACCAATCCCGCAAGATCCACATATCTTATTCTCAAAAACTAACTTATGAGATGAAGGTGTCCAAGATTTTATAAGGCATTATTTAGTTTTTCATTCCTAAACAATGTGGGATCCTAACAATGCCCAACCATTAAAATATTGAAATTTTCATTGGTCCACTCCGATATGTAACATCTTTATCGTAATATTTTAAAGATTTATGTATCATTCCTGATAACAAATAGAATAAATTGTAAACTCTTTTATAATTGTTTGTGATTTGTTACTCTCATTTATTGGAATATTATAATCGTCATTGTTATCATTGTATTTTCATTAATCTCTTATAAAAAGCAATACATCATGATGAGAACATTGAAAAACTCGGTCATATTCGTTCATTTTCTTGGCACAAAAGTCTTTAAGGATTCGATTTAAAATTAAAAATGGAGCACACGTACGTAATAGCGGCGGAAAGAAAAAAAATTTGTTGGTGTGATTATACAAATAACAAATATGGAAAAAACGTAAATCTTCAACCATATTATAATAATTATGAAGCTCTTATTTATATACAAGACATAATGTCGGAGTATGTTTTTATCTGTAAACTAAACAATTTTGAAATCATAGTAAAAAAAATTGTTCATACAAAGCAAAAATTCTTGTCAATAATTCAATAACCGATTTCATTGTTTATTACAAGCTTTTACAATAATAGTGGAAATAACAATAAATAATTAATCAAAATTTATTAAATTTATAAAAAAAAAACAAACATCTCAGCAACTCTGCATAATGATCACTTCGAATAATCCTTCCAAGATGGATTAAATGAAAAATGTCGATCGAGAAGATCGTCTATCGTTTTTCTTCTTTTTTTAATTAAAATTATCAGATAATTATTAATTAGAGAAATTCATTATATATATATAAAAAAAACTACCAAATCATTCATTAGTTGAATGTCCATGAACACATACACACGTGTATATATAAGTCACACATTTGTAAGTGTAAAGAGTATGTATATTTGATTAATTTGAATATTTGATGAGGCTAAGAGAAATATGTAGAACGATATAAATAAAAATAAAAAAACTATTAATCGATCTTCTTATATTAATTTCTTTACATGTTTTTGGAGTTGCCTACTGATCCTTTGATATCCAACATGAAAATTACCAAAATACCCACGTTTTTCCCCATTGATCCCCGAGAGTTAGAACACAACCGTGAAGAAAAAACGAGGGTATTTTGGGAATAAAGATGAAAGATAAAAAAATCTAATTGTGGAGAGGATCTGGGCAACTGGGAATCTTTCTTTTGGAATCTTCAGAGCCATTTTTGGTGTTGTTTAGAGCAAAAGATCGTCCTCTGAAATACCTCTTTTGAAGTTCATCCTTTCCCTTATTACGTATCTGATTTTCTTGTAGTTCCCGAACTGCCCCTGCCCTGAAGAACCAAATCTGAAACAGACACATCATCAACACAACCACCGCGATCGGCACCAGAATCCTCCGACAGCCGCCGGAAAACTTCAACATTTACACACTCCAAAAAAAACAAGACTTTGGGTGAAAAAACTAAATCCAGAGACAGAGAAGAAGACGAGACGATACAGTTGTTCTTAATGAGGAAGGTGAACTCATGAGACTGTTATGTTCGGACATGAGACCCCATCTCTCTCTCTCTCTCTCTCCCTCTCTCTCTGTCTCTCTCTCTCTCGTTCTCTCTCTCCCTTTCTCTCGTTCTCTCTCTCTCCCCCTCTCTCTCTCTGTGGGCCTGTGATGGTTTTAATGAAGGAGATGATGGAGCGGAGGAGAAACTGACGGATATATTTGAGTCTGTCTTTTTGTTTTATGGTTTTATATAAAAATTTAATGACGTTATGGAGGGTTTTTTTCAACCTTGCGGCACATAAATATGATATTAATAATGATTTTTTGTTTTTGTTGTTTTTATTATTACTGTTTTACAGTTATTATTTCGTTTGTCTTCTACGTTTTTGGCATACGTGTAAAATCATTCACCTTAATTCTTTATTTTAAAATATGTATTAAATTTAGATAATTTCAACATTCGTAACTTATGCACATTCACATTATGTTTAGACCGAATCTAGGTCATGATAAGTATAATTTTATGGTTCCATCACGCTTTTTTCTGTGAAAAATGATTGATTTATTTTAATTAGATATTGTTACAACTCATCCATTCCGTGATATTTGTTGTCTCTACCAAAGCAGAAATTACTAAAGATTTCGAGGACCTAAAATCTTTTTAGAAATTTGTAAATGTATCAAATATAACAAAATATTAGAGATTTTTTGTTTTATATTTTGATATTATTCTTCTGAAGTTCTTTATCATTTTAAGATATATTTTTCTAATTTATCGTGGTTATTTTTGTATTAAACAACCGTCTTAAAAAGGGTTATAGAAAAACAGATAAAAATTGATTAAAAAATATATTGAATGTGTGGTTAATTACATCGAATTGTTAATATGATGGATTACATGTGTTTTTTAAATCAAACTCTTTTTACGTTGCTAAAAAATTAACGGATATTGTGATTAATTAAGTTTAAAAAGATACTACAGCCTACAAAAAGAATTAATATCGATTACTTACAGCTCCAAGATTAGATTAATTTTAATAAATCCCAAGAATGACAATTGTAATCATTGTAACTAATTATAACATTTACAACTAATATAATAATTATAGCTATAATTATTGTTGCAATGAAGTTTTCAATTTCATTCCATGCAACACAGACAAACGCACGATGGCCCACGTGAAGAATAAAACCACAGTCCCTCTAATTATTTTATTTTTTCTGGTTTCGTCCCTCAAATCATGTTTTAGAACTGTGATTTCCATTTTCATTATGCGCTAATTTTTTAAAATGTAACCATTAAGTTTATTTATTAATTTTAATTTAATGATCAATCTAATTATATTAAACCAACATCGATAGTCCGAATCTTGGATATATCATGAAATCTGTATAAACTAATATTATACAGCACATTTAATAAATTAACCATTACAAAGAATGAAATAATATAAACCACTTTAATGTTGATAAATATTATTGTATATGGCATTATTCCTTGGTTAATTGATATAAAGAATGACATTTCTTGTTGGACCACCTTAGTCTGTATTCCAATCATACGTGTATATATATACAAGATTATAGGTATATATATATACACGTATTGTTGAATTAAACTTGTTTTTTTTAAGTTAAAATTAAGTTTTGGATTAAATTGAATATTGGGTCAAAAATTAAGTTTTGGGTTATGATCTAATAAATTATATTTTGGACCAAACCCAATTTAATTTTGTGATCCAATTTCTAGAAACTTTATTCCATATGCAGAAAAGTCGCTAATTGTCCAAAACAATATTGCCTTCAACTTAAGTTCAACTTTGTGCTTACGTCGTATGCAAGAATTTTATTGTTCTAAAAATATCTCAATTCGTCAATCAACGATTGAAGAAAGACATCAAAACTTTTCTTCATATGTTATGATACTGGAATGAGTAGCGTTAGAAACATAACTTCCATTTTCAAATACATATCCAAAGCCAAATTATACGATGACAAAATCCTTAACATAGAGAATATTGACCTGTGATATACCTATATGGACTAAAACCAAAGGTGCATAGGCAAAGATAAATCTTACTAGTCTCATAAAAAATCTCAAGAAATAAATGTTTGAATTCCCTCCAAGCCTTACCATCGGATGGCCGAGTGTTTTGTGTTCCATCTCACAGATACACGGATGACTGTTTTGCGTTTCATCTCACAAATGCATCGATTTTCTTTGACTCGTCTAATCTTTTTAACCTATTTGATAAATGCATATATAACAACTTATTATATGACATATATTTCTTGAATATGATTTTTTGCAATATCATCACAAATGTTCGAGCATATCTCAGAGTGCAACACCGCTAGTGAGATATGGAGAACATTGGACCAGTTGTTCAACAAGAAGAATGAGGCTCGGTTACAATTCTTGGAGACGGAGCTGGCGAACGCCAAACAAGGGGAGTCATCCATCTCGCAGTTTTTTGTGAAGGTAAAAAGTCTGTGCTCTGAAATTAATCGTTTGAATCCTGATGAGAAAATTTCAGAAGCACGTATGAGGCGGTGTATTGTTCGAGGTCTACGACTTGAATATACACCATTCTTAACATCCATTCAAGGATGGGCTCAACAACCTTCAATCGAAGAGCTTGAAAATCTTTTATCTTCACAAGAATCCTTGGCTATGCAAATGGCTGGTGTTAAAGTAAGTGGTGACTCCGGAAGTGCCTTTGTGGCACGAAAACAACGTAGTTTCCAAGGGGGAGCCAAGGAGAAGACCGATGCCAAGAAATATGAAGACCGTGGAGATTCTCCAAGGCATAACAAAAATCTCGTGAAGTGCTACCGGTGTGGAAAACTTGGGCATATCAAGCGAGATTGTAGAGTCAAACTTAAGCAAACAAATATGGCAGAATCAAAAGACATTACTGAAGAAGATGAGTGGGCAAAATGCTTCACGGCGGAGACCACTGTAAAAGGTATGTCTACATCACATGCTTCATTCTCTGAGTGGATTATAGATTCGGGTTGTAGTCACCACATCACGGGAGATGAGAAGTTATTTTCCAGCACCCGCCACCATGAGGGAAATGAAGCTATCATCACGGCCGATAACTCGGTTCACCACGTAGAGAAGGAAGGTACCGTCGTCATCATAAATGGAACAGAAGGAGGTCCAATCACACTGAAGAATGTTTACCATGTTCTTGGAGTATAGAAAAATCTTCTCTCCGTGGTGAATGCAGTTGATTCAGGTAACTATGTTTTATTTGGCCCAAGAGATGTGAAATTTCTAAGGAATATAAAAACCTTAGAAGCTGATATAGTTCATACCGGTGCACGAGTTAAGAACCTATACGTTTTATCGGCTTCAAGCTCATATGTGGATAAAATGAGCTGTAATGATAGTGCATCAATTTGGCATGCACGTCTTGGTCATATTAACATGACCAAGCTCAAGGTTATGGTGCAAAAAGATTTGGTATTTGGTCTCCCCAAGTTGAAGAGCTTTGATGAAGGAAAAGTTTGTGAAGGTTGTCAATATGGCAAGTCACATAGGCTACCATTTGACTCCTCCACTTCACGGTGCAGTGCTCCTCTAGAGAAGATTCATAGTGACTTGATGGATCCAACAAGAACAACCTCATACTCTGGCTATCGATATATGCTGATATTCATTGATGACTTCTCACGGTACACTTGGCTGTATTTTATAAAGGAGAAGTCAGAAGTTTTCTCCAAATTTCAAGAGTTCAAGGTTACCGTGGAAGGAGAGTTGGGGCATAAGATAAAGTCTCTAAGGACGGATAACGGAGGTGAATATGTATCGGAGGAGTTTCACTCATTCTGCAGACAACAAGGCATAAAAAGAGAGATGACCTGTGCACACACTCCTCAACAGAATGGAGTGGCAGAGCGGAAAATTCGACATCTCACCGAGACATGTAGGAGTTGGCTGCATGATAAAAATCTGCCAAAGGAGTTATGGGAAGAAGGCATGAAGTGTGCATCATATGTTATCAACCGGATGCCACTTAGCCCGAATAATATGAAGTCACCATATGAGATGATACACGGGAAGAAGCCAACGGTGAAACACCTAAGGATATTTGGATCTATCTGCTATGTTCACGTGCCTGAGCCCCAAAGAAGTAAGCTTGAGGCTAAAGCCAGGAAATGCATATTTGTTGGCTATGATGAACAAAGAAAAGGATGGAGGTGCATGGATCCAAATACACACAGGTGCATTGTCTCACGAGATGTTGTCTTTGATGAAATCTCTTCCTACTACGGCCCAGGTCGAGTTATTCTCGAGCAACAAGACTCAAGTGCCAAGACAATTAGTTCACCATCACAACATGGTGACGATAGCTCTTCACATGAGGTGCATGAAGAGAGGGGGAGCCAAAATCAAGCTGAAGAACAACAAAGTCAAGGATCTCTAGCTAGCCAGCGAACTAGAAGGACCATTGTGAAGCCGGCCAGGTACAGAGATGATGACTTTGTTACTACTTACTCATGTTTCTTTGCAGCTCCACTTGATGAGGATGAGCCATCTTCATATGATGAAGCAAAAGGCAAAATTGAGTGGGAGAATGCAATGAAGGAGGAGATGGATGCACTCAAGAAGAATGAAACTTGGGATTTAGTTCCGAAGCCAGATGATGTTCAGCCTGTGTCTTGCAAATGGGTCTATAAGATCAAAAGAAAAGCTGATGGAAGCATTGAGAGGTACAAGGCAAGGCTGGTGGCTCGAGGATTTTCTCAAAAATATGGAAAAGATTATGAAGAGACGTTTAGTCCGATGGCAAAAATGACTACGGTACGTGCGATCTTATCCTTAGCTGCAAGCTTTAATTGGAAATTATGGCAACTTGATGTCAAGAATGCGTTGGATAAGATCATCTACATGGAGCAACCGCCGGGTTTCATATCACAAAAACATCCTGAATATGTTTGCAAGCTCAAGAAAGCTCTTTATGGGCTTAAGCAAGCACCTCGAGCATGGTATGGAAAAATCGCTCAGTACTTGCTATT
>CM071860.1:69376929-69433634 GCA_036759665.1 Gynandropsis gynandra | reverse complement strand
AGGATATGTCAGTAAGATTTGAGATGAAGAGACTTGGAGAGTTGAACACCTTTCTTGGGTTAGAAGTCCAGAAGATGAAGAATGGAATCTTCATTGGACAACAAAGTTATGCCAAAAGAATCGTTGAAAGATTCGGAGTCAAGGAAGGAAAAACTCGTTCAACTCCTCTTGATGTCAATATAAAGCTCAAACGTGATTCGTTGTTGTTGTTGTCTGATCCTAGGCCTTATCGTGCTCTTGTCGGGAGTCTGCTATACTTGACTATTACAAGGCCTGATATTGCATTCGGTCTCGTTAAAGTATATTAATACTACTCTTGATATGGGTCTATTTTACAAGAGTAGTTCAAGCTTTACTCTCTTTGGTTTTACGGATGCTGACTTTGGTGGAGATTTGGATGACAGAAGATCTACTTCAGGTTATGTTTTTCTCTATGGCGACACAAGCATTTCTTGGTGCAGCAAGAAGCAGGGTTCAGTGTCATTATCGACAACCGAAGCGGAATACAAGGCATCTGCACTTGCTGTTCAAGAATGCGTATGGCTTCGAAGACTCCTCGAAGATCTGAACAAGATGATCAACCAATCGGTTCCTCTATTTGGAGATAATCAAAGTGCTATCAAACTTGCAAATAACCCGGTGTTCCATGCAAGGACCAAGCACATTGAGATCGAGCATCATTTCATCCGGGAGAAAGTGCTCGATGGGACGATCGAGGCACTGGAGGTTCGAAGTAAAGAAAACATTGCCGACATCTTCACCAAGTCACTTCCCAAAGGCCAATTTGAAGCTCTTCGGTCAACACTCGGTATGGTTTCTAAAAAACAAGTTTAAGGGGGAGTGTTGAATTAAACTTGTTTTTTTTAAGTTAAAATTAAGTTTTGGATTAAATTGAATATTGGGTCAAAAATTAAGTTTTGGGTTATGATCCAATAAATTATATTTTGGACCAAACCCAATTTAATTTTGTGATCCAATTTCTAGAAATTTTGAATATCTAGATTTTTATGTAGAAAAATCTAGATACTTAGAATAAAAAAAAATCATGATATTTTGTTAGATTTCTCTAGAATTGTAATATTTTATTCTAGATATTTTGGTGAATAGTTGTAACCATGGGGTTATAAATACCCCTCCCCCTCACTTGTATGAACCAAGCAAAAATTAAGAAATAAAGAGTATTCTAAGTATAAGTCCTCTTCTAAGTGTTCTTCTTCTTTCCTACTTAGAGTTCAAGTTTTCTTTCGAGTTCTTCTTCGGTTCTCTCGAGTTTTTCTTCGGGTTTACGGTCTAGGGCCAGTGCTAAGCACTGTGTGAAAGGGTCTTCCTTTCTTTACACGTATGATTATATATATATATATATATATACACACGTATGATTGGAATACAAACTAAGGTGGTCCAACAAGAAATGTCTGTGAAAAAAAAGATAATAATCATTGACTGCATGGTCAAGACATGCACAGATACACATGAGCTGCGGCAAAGGAATGTGATAATGTCCAATATATGTAACGTTTATGAATTATATATAGGTCAAATTTGTTATTCTAACTTATTATTATATATTATAATTATTATACAATAATACGAACAGAATAATAAAAAGGGAAGTTCGAGTATGGTATCGGTGGTAAAGTTAGAAAAGCAATGGAAACAATAATTACAATAACGCGTTTAAATAACTTTGAATGAAAAAAAAAATTGATATGATTTTCACTCATACGAGCTCAAAAAATTCAACACTACAAAATAATTATGGATTTATAATCGCACATTGTTTGCTTATCCAACATATATGGTACCATATGTATACGTATACATGTATATATACAAATGAGTTAAAATATAATCAAAATTTGATATAAGAGTCAACAAAATGTTAAAATATTCTGACATGATAAATCGGAGATGTCTAGTTAAGGAGTGACTGAGTCACATGGAAGATGTATAATCGCTATCTAAAATTCATAATAAAAACATATAATTATTGGTGGCTATAAAAATAATAAAACATCATTATGTAACCATATGTCTATATGACTTTGGATAAATAGCAATTATCCTTTTCCGACCCGTATTATTGCATGTACCATATGGCCACCCTTGCGAGAGACATCAATGGAAAATGTTATAAGAAAAATATTGAAATAACGTTACCATAAAGATATTATATCATAAATTATGTACTAATCATATACTTTTCCACCCTATGAATCTAACTAATGTAATAAACTAAATATCTAATCAAGGAGAAAATTTCTTGGAGTGGAATTCAACTCTTACATAATATATATATATAGATATAATGTACTGACGTGTAAGTTATGAAAGTGTACGAGAGTGTCATGTCCTTTAGGTCTGAGATTGTACTAGATTGCGTCCAAATCAAAGTCTTAGTTATATCATACGTAAGATTATGATTATGTGTTGTGTTGTAAGAGATTTCCAAGTACATCGGATTCATAGTTTTTATATATATACTTTTATATACGTACGTGTATAATTTGGTGTATTTTTTTAAATAAATGTTTTATATGAACAATACTTCTCTCCAATTATTATCCCGAGGAGATCCATAATCCACTACATCTTTCAATAATAGTTGTATTTCCGATCTGTATCGGTTGAATAATTCAAACCTTTATAATAGACTCTAAATCATATAAATAGAATAAATATGTAACAAATTATAAACATATTTAATATGAAAAATAAATTGGAGTTATTTTTCGAATATATGATCTCTAAAATATAAATAATTCATCTTTAATTAGAAAAATGTAAAAACATATATCTTTCTTTTTTAAAAAAAAAATATCAATTTTCGTTATGATAAAAAAAAAGCATATAACAGTGTAAAACACCATAGTTTTTGCGATGATATGCTTTTTTTTCTTTCAAAAAGTTTATTGAACTTAGTATTTATTGTTGTTATTTTTATTTTTATTCTTATTCTTATATTTATGAAAATATATTTGTTTATATAATAATAAACGGAGATAACTTCATTTTTCTGTAGACTTTAAGTAAAGTTCTTTCTTTTTTTTCCTAGTCTACTTATCTAAACCATTTATTTAAGTAAAATTAATGGCAATATTGATATAGTGGTCATACATGTTGAAGGAAACAGAGCCATCTGGATATTTTTGTTAGTTGAACTTTAAATTTAATTGAATCCTAACTAATAGGGTTAGGCAAAATATACGAAGTATTCATATCCGATTCGTATTCGATCCGAAAAATCAAATATCCGTAGGAACAAATACAAATACAAATATCAGGATTTAGATATTCGACAAATACAAATACAAATAGTATAGTCAATTATTCGTAAGTATTCGTATCCGTAAATACTAAATAGATAATATAGATATATATAATAATTTTAAAGATAAAGATCAAATTATAAATAAAAAACATTATTATAATTGATTTTCAGATCAAATATAAAATATATAAAGAAATAGTTATTATATTTAAAATTTAAGGATTAAAATGTAAATTATAAAAGTTTTAATCCTAATTTAATGATTAAAATGTAAATTATTTAGAATTTTTTATTAATTTTTTTAAATTGATTTTACTACGGATACGGATATCCGACGAATATCCGAATATTTCCGGATATTCGAATTTACGAATATCCGTATTTACGAATACGAATACGAATAGTAAAATCGAATATTCGACGAATACGAATACGAATACGAATAGTCGAATATTTACGAATATTCGCTATTTATCCACCCCTACTAACGAATATACGAATATATAGTAAAAATTGAGAACTAAATATAAAACAAAGAAAAGATTAAATCATGGTCGAAAAGCCAAGACTAAATGTTGATGGGTAAGAATTGGGCCTGGACCCGTGGTGAAGCCTCATGTCTTGTTCCTACCAAATCTTGTAGAAGCTGACATTTCGATGTAGATTTCCACTAAACTACGAGGAATAGGTTACACTGACAGAAGAGGTTGGATAAAGGAGCATTGTATGAAGACGTATTTGGTAGATTTGGCGGCTTGGTCACAGAGCAGGCAATTTGTCCGCGGCCTGGTCACAGGTCGCCTCGTTATTCCAACTTGTCCGCGGCTTGGTCTCAGGTCACCTCGCTATTCCACCTTATTATCTTGTTATCCAACCACATTAGAAAAGTATGTTATTTTCTAGTGTTAATTTTATTTTGAAATGTAAATGGTTATAAGATGATCAACATCAGACAAAATGTTTAGATCTAAGATTAAAATGTAATACACATAAAAACACGAGAATAGTGATTATGAGGTAATAACTATGGAAAACAAATGTTGAGAAATAAAAGTATTGCTTACAATTTTTCCTCAATTTCTTAACCGTGAAATCTGAATTGTCTCAATTAAAACTTTCATTCACCGGAGAAGTCTTAGAGCATCAATAATCATAACTTGAAAGGAATGTCTTGGGATAAAGTGCACCTAATATTTGGACAACATTGATGCCTAATTAATAAGGTTGGACACATTATTCCAAAAACTCGTTTCCAGAAATCTTCATAAATTTACAAAAAATTATTTAAATATGTAGATTCTTGAGTATCTGAGGTTATATACAAAATTATTATAATATTCGTATATGTTACATTATTTGCAAAAATGTCATTAGGATTTTCAAAATATTCCTAGCTCATATTTTCTATCGCGATAGTCGTTTCTCCCTTTCCCACACTAGTCCCCATCACCACATTCACGTTTATCATCGATCATCTTGTGTTCGCCGATCATGTCTAGCGTCTTTCTTGCCTCACTCACCTCTTTCTCGTTTACACCTCTCATGCCTTCACTGCTGGTAAACAACTCATTTATTCGGGTCTCTGTTCGTCGATATTGTGTTCCATGGGTGTGTTCCATGTCTTTCCTCTAACTTCCTTCGCTTCCAAACCGAGTATTGAAAATTGGGAGAAAAATTATCCCTACTTTTATGCCATTTCTCGTACTACAGATCTCTTCCTCGGTTTTTTGTTGTTCTGTTTAGATTAGCTATGGGTTTTAATGATAGGGTTTTGTATTTGTATATTCAATTAAACCTTGGATCTTTGTGTTTACTTTCCGTTTTCATTTTCTACGTTCTTTCCCTGATTTTTTTTTTTTGGTTGCCAAGAAAATGGAGAAATCAAGAAGTGTAAGAATCTCACAGTAACCCACTAAAATTAAATGAGTTCTATAATATAATTGAGTTGGATTCAACCTGATCCATTTAATAATGAATTATATAGGTCAGATTAAACAGGTTAAATGAGTTTATTCATATAATTAACATTTTGTATATATAATTCTATCATTTAACATTTATGATATAAATATATACACAATATATATTATAATTAATGTTTCAATATTCAAAATCATAATTTATGAAATCCATTTCATCCAATTTTAATTTGATTTCATCCAACTTCACTGAATTTTAACCCGATTTTAACCAATTTTAACTCGATTTCACCCAATTTTAACATAATTTCACCAAATGTTAACTCGATTTCACCCAATTTTAACTCGATATCACCCAATGTTACCGAATTTCAGTCCGATTTCACCTAATGTCATTGAATTTCAACGTGATAAAATTGGGTGAAATCGAGTTAACTTGGAAGAATTAAAATCGGTTTAAAATTCGGTGAAATCAAACTAAAATTGAATGAAATGTTTACTGGAATAATCGGGTTTAATAGGTTAAATGAGTAAAAATGATTGTCTTTAGTTTTTCCTAAAGACAATCATTTCATTTTGTGATTGTCTTTAGTTTTTCCTATTATAAACCTGAATGCCAAAGTTGATTCTTCCAAGCTGCAATCATCAGTAGTATCCGGTGAGAAGCATCCATTTAGCTTCAGCTGGATAATATTACAAGCTTCATTGATTCTACATTTTGCACATTCATCTCCAATTATAAATTCCTTCATCCTTGTTTTGATTCATGATGCGGGTCGCCTATAGATTGATACGAAAGACAACAATTTCAATATACAAAAAAAAAACCCTGAAGCTAAAAAGAGAACTTTATATCGATTTTCCATCTATCCCAAGCAGGCATCCATCCCCGTATAAACTAGAACAATGGCGAACAAATTCATCAATCGAGAGAATGGAGAACTGAGAAGATCACTACCGTCGAAGCCCGTCCAGATCGGACGCCATCCAAGTCATCCTCAGTGCCCGTCTCCGACCAGCCGACCCAAACCCGGTCTGAATCCCAACGAAACCCATCACCTAGTGCCTCTTCACTTCGCCACCGGCGCCATTTCCCTTATTGTTCCCTGAGATATCACACACGACACGACCGTCGTCGGAGGGGAGTTCGTGAGGCAGTTACGGCCGAGGAATCGAAGAGTACCGTAGATCGGGCGGGCAAACGGCCGATGGTCGAGCAGGAGGCAGAGCGGGCGGGTGGCCGTCCGTCGGTCGAGCAGGAGGCAGGGCGGGCTGGGAGAGGGAAGAGGCTATAGAGGAGAAGCACAAAGGATCGAGAGGAATTAGGTTTATGTTGAGGGTATTTAGGTAATATACATAAAAAATAAGGGCATTTTTGTAAATTTTTACCGCTTATGGAAATAAAAAACCCGTCTCAAATCCAAACCCGCGAGTATTGAAATTATATTATCCGAACTCGAACCCGAACCCGTGGATTCGGGGCGATTTTTTTTTCAGGACGGGACGAGTCGTAGAGGGTTTTTGCCTACCTACTCCTCATACAAGTCACAATGAAAAAAACATTATGAACATCTATTTGATACACTTCTCAGTTGAGGGCCGTTGAGATTGCCAAGAATAACCGCACTATCGTAATCTTCGCAACAAGAGCAAACGTCTCTTTGTAATTAAGACATTCTACTTGATTAATTCTCAAAATCACCAGTTTTGCTTTGTGTCTCTCGATGAAACCGTCATAATGATTCTTGATATTGAAAATCCATTTGCATCCAATCGCTTTCTTCCTCGGAGGAAGAGACGTCACTGTCCATATATTATTACATTGTAGTGCGTAAAGCTCAGTTTGCATAGCCAAGCGTCAGTGTTCATGTCGAGAAGCTTGTGCATATGAGCGAGTTTCGACATATGTCGTAACGGCTGCAAGAATAACACGATATGCAGTCGAGAAATTATCACACAAGATATAATCTGAGATAGGATAATGAGTACCTGAAGATGTGTTGGAGATGAGTGACATCCGTGAAGGACTCTTTACTCGAACAATATTGATAACATAGTTACACAAACGCGTAGATGGAAGTTTTGTGTGGTGATCACGACTCAACTCTTCAGTAGTAGGCTGAACAATATGCATATTACTCAATGTAGTACCCAACTCCTTGGCCGGAACACTCCTCTCCTCGACCGAAGTACACATATTCTCGACAATCATAACCTGATCGCGTGTGGATGCTACGCCCCTTGATGACCATGTTTTGTGCAAGACTGGCTGAAGTCGTCATCATCGGCTAAGGAAAATGTTGGTGAGGTGGAAGTACTCAAGAAAGGGGCATCACTCACACACCCCAAATCCGGATGATCTCGAAACAGAAACGCAGTCTCATAGAACACAACATCCCCAGAGACTTCAAAGACACCGTGCTCGATGTCATAATACATTCACCAGCTTTTCTCACCAACTGGATATCCAACAAACACGCATTTATGGCTGTGAGGAGCAAATTTATCATGCCATGCCCGCTGATCATGTACATAACAAAGCGATCCAAATGACCGAATGTGATTCCATGAGGGATCTTTGCCGTGAAGAACCTCATAAGGAGACTTACCACCCAAAACATGAGACGGTGTCATATTAAAGAGATAGGCTCCCGTGAGCACACATTCTCCCCAGAATCGAAGAGATAGACCCGACTGGAACAACAATGCACAAGCAATATTTAAAATGTGGCGATGTTTCTTTTCAGCTCGACCATTCTATTGTGGCGTCTCGATGCACGAAGTCTTGTGAAATATTCCATTATTCACAAAGAAATCATGCATCTATTAAACTCTGTACCATTGTCGGAACGAACCGTTTTCACTTGAATTTTGTATTGCCGCTCAACCTTAACCAAGAATGCTTTAAGATTAATGGACACCTCGCTTTTAGCCCGCATGAGGTACAACCAAACTCCAAGTGAGAAATCATCAACAACTGTAAAAAAATATCTGGCTCCAGAGAATGATAGAGCACGACATACATCACAATGAATCAACTGAAACGAAGATGTATTATTATTAATACTCGTAGGAAAAGATACTCGAGTTTGCTTGGCATAGAGACAAACATCACATGCCTTATTCAAATAATCAAAATCCGCATTACAAAACCCTAAACCAGAAATCAACTTCAATGCTTTCGTAGACGAATGAGCCAACCGACAATGCCACAAATCAACATTTGAAGGCTTCGAACTAATAGCCGCCATGGTCACCACACCTCAAAAGAAGTAGAGCCCTTCACGTTGTTCAACTGCTCTAATCAGTATCCTCTTATTACGATCTTGAATAACACATAATTTGTTGGTGAATTGCACAACATGTTGCGTGTCGGCCAACAGTTGTGACAATGAGATAAGATTACAACTCAGGTGAGGAACATAAAACACATTGTGAATAGTGAGATTATCACATAAAACAACACAACCCTATTATCGTGTAAAGGTCTTGCATCCGTGCGGAAGACTAACACAACACATCGGCATATTTGACACATCCTGTAACAGCTCGAAGCAACCCGTCGTATGATTTCCAACACCTGAGTCTATAAGCCCTTGGAGAGATTGTGCATTAGCAGTTTGTGTTTCTGTTGCTACGAGTTTGTTTGCGAGAAGGTCTAGAAGTTGTTTCCAATTGTCTCCACTCAAACCGTTGATCCTGTTTTTGTCACCATCAACAAACCCCACATGTGATGGCATTGGTTTGACATGAGTTGCATTGCTTGTACCACGAGAGGGCGACCTAAACCACTTGAGTTTTTTCTAGACCGCGGACCACCTCGTCCGCGATTTCCTTCATGGGTAGCATCTCCAGCACGTGAAACATCATCTCTTCGTCTTTCCAACCACCAAACTGGGAACCAATCAACTCGAAACAGCGATCGACAATGTGACCCGAACGACGATAGTGGGAGCACCGAACCGTGGGATCGGTCTGCTGACCTAACGAGAACAATGTTTCGAGCCAATCCGAACCGCAAAAGCCATGACATCTGGCTTTTCCACATTGGATTTTGGGAGGACAGGACGTGAGTCTTCATCTTGTATCACAAATGCATAAAATTTCTTCAAAGACGGAAGAGGGTCCATAGCAAATATGGTAGAGCGAATCGTGTCATACAATGACTCATCAAGGTCGAGAAGGAACAAGTGAACCTTATCGTCCTCTCGTTTCTTATCCATCAGTTTGGGAAGGTTGTTCCCACACCCTATATATACACAAGTATGAGGTTAATATTATTAGAGTAACTCTAACCCAATTACAAAAGTACAATTGATTCGATATTAAAGGGCAAATGCAAATTAGAATCCAATTGGGATATAATTCTAATCCACAAGCCTATGGAACTCCTCATGAAATTTCAAAATTGAGACTAAAAAGACTTTTGCTAAATTATGAGAATAAGGATTTCATCGTCGTATATTCCATTTGTCTTTTATAAATTAAGACTTTTTTGTTTGTTATATTCTTTCTTCTAAGATTCCTTCAGAACAAGAAATGGTCATGAACATGTGTGTAATATCGCGTATCATGGAGTTGGCCACATATGTCATTCCACTAAGAACAAGTGGTCCTTGGACATTATTATAAAAAAAAAGTTTTTAAATTATTTGTTCACTTTCAAATTACCTCTTAATCATCTCATGAAATTATATAAGCAAACATATATAAACCAAGATAGATAAACAATTCAATAAGAATGTGATATTCATATGATCCAAAACGATTATGACCAATGATAAAACATTAAATGCTTTCCAAATAATATTCTAATTATACGATAAACAAGCTAATGTGGATCGTTTATTTATTGGAAATGAGTAATTACACGAAAAGTGGAGTAAGAAAAAAGTAAATACCAATCTAGTTGATAGAGAAATGAAAGGCTAATAATATAAGCTTTGAATTTGGCAACAGAAGATGAGATAAGATAATGGGTTGATGCCACGTGGCAGAATCTGTGGAGCGCTTTACGATAAGGCTTTCAAAGAATCTTACTAATAATTTGGAGAAATTGGTAAAAGGGTCGAATTGTGTATATAAAGAGAGGAGAGGGGAGTAAGCAAATCCTCAAGCTGATTGCACAGAAAAACAAAAGGAGTATCAATCAAGTAAGTAAAGAGCAAAGAAGAAAGAGATGGCTTCATCTGTTGTTTCATCAGCAGCCACCGTGTCCAGCGTGACCCGTGCTCAAGCCACCGTCATCGCTCCGTTCACCGGCCTCAAGTCCTCCGCCGCCTTCCCTGTGACCCGCAAGAACAACGCCGACATCACTTCCCTGGTCAGCAACGGCAGCAAAGTCAACTGCATGCAGGTTAACTAATTACATCTACATATTTACATAAGTGGCTGAATTTCAATTATATGGTTGATTTTGAACATAGTGTATTGTTTCTTTGTTAGGTGTGGCCTCCCGTTGGAAAGAAGAAGTTCGAGACCTTGTCTTACCTTCCTGACTTGACCAATGAGAACTTGGCCAAGGAGGTCGACTACCTTCTCCGCAAGAACTGGGTCCCTTGCCTTGAGTTCGAGTTGGGGGTATGTATACACTCATAAATGTATATCTTCGGCAATGTCTTGGATAATTATATCAAATGGGTTGATCTAAATCTTGTTAAATATGGATTTCAAAAGCTAGTTTAAGAGTTTAGGGTTGCTCAATATCATATATATGAGTCCAAAGTTCATGTCATAGCTGATGTGGGACAACTTATCATAACACTCTCTCACATTCGATCTCGATCCTGTAACGTGAATATCGCAATCGGTGAGTTCAACATCGGTATATTCTAATTGAGACAAATCAGACTCTGGTACCATATCAAATATGAGCTTGGACTTAACTAATCATTAGAGGTAGAGATTAGGGTATGACTAATCACATATGATAGTTATATCTATGGGATATACATATAAAATAGATGTTATATTTACGATACTAACATGCTTAATACCATATATACGAGTTCAAAGTTCATGTAACAAAATCAATAAAAAATTCAATATTGAAAATGTTGTTCTCTCTGATTACAGAACCCATTCCCATACCGTGAGAACGACAGTTCACCAGGATACTACGATGGAAGGTACTGGACAATGTGGAAGCTGCCGATGTTCGGATGCACTGACTCAGCTCAAGTGTTAGCGGAGCTTGAAGAGGCCAAGAAGGCATACCCCAATGCCTTCATCCGTGTCATTGGATTCGACAACTCCCGTCAAGTTCAGTGCGTCAGTTTCATTGCCTACAAGCCCGAAGGCTACTAATTAAGCCATCCCTCTTTGCTTTTCTTCCTTTCATATCACACGGCCTTCTGGCTGTAAGGCTTCACATTTGTTGTTTTCCTTTCTTTCTATGTTTCTGTTGTTCTCCCTTCCTTTCCTTTCAATCATTATGATCTCTTCCGTTTGAGTCATTGTTTTGTCGCTCCATCTAAACTTTAATGTGTTCAATAACATGGATATGGTTCCAAAAGCACCAATTATACATATATATACGTATATGTATATATCCACTTGAGTTTCGAAGTTTTGAACACGACAAAGATGTAGAACAACAGGAGAAATACCCATAATTCATATTGAAATAAAACTTAAACGCAAGTTAAACTCCAACAAAATGGGGAAAAAACAAACAAACAAAGCGATACATATATATATATATATATATAAAATTGGATAGACCAAAGTGCGATAGACCACTCAAGATGTAGAACAACAGGAGAAATACATAATTAATATTGAAATAAAACTTAAACTCCAACAAAATGGAGAAAAAAACAAACAAACAAAGCGACAAACTAATTAATTAAAACCCTAACTACGAAATGAATCATTAGCGACAACGTTAACATGTTGTGGAATTTCAGTGAAACTCCTCAAGTTCCAAATATCATAATCCCAAACAACATCATTGAACAAATCCCCATAATTTCTTCCCACGTCCCAAAATGGAAACCAAACTGTTCCCCACGACATCTGCTCGTCCACGTCACCATTCTTCAACCCTAATCCCCATAACAATTCCATCTCCTCCGCCTCCACCGCTGCTGCCACCGCCACCGCCGCCGCCATTGATGCATTCTCATTTTCCTCCTTTGGTACCATCTTCTCCGCCTCCGTCTTGATCTTCTTTTCCGATGACGTGGCAGGCCCCTGCTTCTTACTCTGCCTCTTCATTCTGTGTAAAGATTTGTACTTTTTGTGATGAATTTTGAATTAGTGAAGTGAGGGGATATTTAAAGGAGGAAGCGATGAAGAGGGAAGTGTACGGAGACATGGGTTTGGGACAAAGAGGAGAGAGAGAGAGAGGCAGAGATGTTACCGACATTGGATTCACGAACCAAGCTTCGATTAAAGAGGTTACATGTGTCTGATTCTTACCCTACGTGTCCACCATTATTTTTGTGAATATTCCGAGTGGTTCGCCAATTACATGCCTCTTTTTTTGCAGTTTTTTTGGAACTTAATTGATTATGATATTTATATAATATGGTGTTTATGTATAATTAATCTGTGTTTTTTCATCCCTTTTAGTCCGTATGAAAGCATTTGAAAAGTTTAAACTAGTGATTAAATTTTACTCTACCTGAAATCTTAATTATATAGAGTTTCCAAAGAAAATTTGTTTCAATTTTTATAAAGAAAATTTTAGTCTCGTAATTTTGTTTTGATTTCTTGATTATTAAATGAATATATTATTAGAAATAGAACAAAAAGTTAGTAGAATGAAAGATATGTTTGTCCAACTTTAATCCCACTTGAAACAGAGAATTGAAATCGTCGACATATTAAATCTAATAATAAAAATGTGAAAAATAATTGGAAGAGAGGTGAGAAGTGTAATTAATGAGGCAAAAAAAAAAAAAGAAGTCAGTATCGAAGTAGAAGCCCGAAGAGGCAAACTCTTTTTGCAAGTTGTTTGGTATATCTAAAAGACTCATCCAAGGGACAGTTCGCAAGTGGACAATGGACATTGCGTTTTCCCCTCCTCGACAATATTAATTAATTTAATTTCACCTTATTCACTTTTTTTAAGAAATTCTAAATTTTATATTTTTGTATTTACAAACTTATTTATTATATTATATTAATTTATATTAAGATGATAAATCCAAATCTATATGTTATATTTTATGTAATTAAAATTTATTTTATTTTTAAAAACTACTAGATAGACAACTTTGCAAGTAATTAATCTTTAAAGACCAAATATATAAAACAATACTTGTTTTATTTACTCGTCAATATTTAAGTATACTTGTTATCTTTTACAATGCATCAAAGATCTCCACCGATAACTCCTCCTGAGTTAGACGTAAATAAATCCTCTATTGTTTCTCTCCACTCAGTACAATATCGTTCTAAGAACACTTAAAAACCTCAGAAGCCTTTCTCTATGTTTTTGCATACTTCTCAGATATCTTCCAGATTCGTTAACCTTCTTTTTTCTCGTCAGGTTTACTTATCTACCTTCCACGAAGCACAACTAACCTCCCCGGTTTTCCAGTCGCACCTCCTTGCTGATCTCCTTCAGCATTGACTTCGCCGGATCCAACCTTGACTCCATCTTCTTCTCCTTGAATGTCTCAACAACCTGGATTAACAATTATATCCTAAAATCCTATTTTTATTGCATTTACAATCTCCCCTTTGAATTTTTATCACATAAACATACTTCAATCAATCATATAAAATTCAACCACAATGCAATAAATAATTCAATCACAGATATAACATAGAACAAACACAACACAAGATCAAGCAACACATATAGATTCAAACATATATGTTCAGTACGTAATAAGTTCAAGCAAGGAAAGGACTAAGTACATTTAAAATAAACATTGTCCTTAAGTGCACTTAAAATAACGATGAATGCGTAGGAACATATTAGTTCCTCTGTCTCTTTCCTCTAGCTTTATCTATGGCTGGTTCCTTTCGATCCTCCTCGTCTTCGTCCTCCTGCACTTCTCCCATTGTTTATGTGATAAGAGTTCAAATAAAATTGGACCATAATGATAACAAACAAAGCACAAGAAAACATAAGTACACTTGATTTCTCTGAAATCGTTTCAGTAGCCCTGTAACAGACTTCAGTGCCGTGTCCAAAGAAGATTGCATAGGCTCCATGGTCTGTTTCAACTGAGTACGCTCCTGAACAACATTGTTTCCAAAAGTTTCCTTCCGCAGCCGAAGAAGGCATCTTAGCCATATACCTCTTCTCCAAAATAATCCAGGAGGAATGTTATCTCTGATCTCATCGTTGCCAACAATCTCTGAGACTTGTTGACTCAGAACATTCTGAATCAAACATGGGGAAAGGAAGAATGAACTTCGTAGAGTTGGATAAACCAAGACCCACGATGGAATCCAGAAACACTTTTCCAAAATTAATTTGGATGTCATTCTTCGGGCAATACAGAAAAATCGATGTATCTTGCCTAATCCCGTCAGTCTTTTTGTTCGGCACCCAATTGGTGCGAGAGATCTTGTTCAGTAGTGCATACTCCCACTGGAGTTTTGAGTTTGAAATCTGACCAGGCCACGTAACCAGAGCCATGTCCTTGAGCTCCTTAGTGACTATATCTAGATCCAAATATACTTGAAGTTCCTTAGTGCGCGTCACATCCACATGTGGGATACCAAAGAAATCATTTATAACTTCAACACTAAATTTGAAGACCTTCCCACGAACATATGTGGTACCAAACAGAACTGACCCAGAATCTTCAATTTCCGGAACCAAATTTGTATAAAACTCATAGATTAGTTTCTTACACACGGGGATCACAGTCGTGACTGTGTGTGTGAGCTTTCTGTCCACTAATAGCTGCCAGATGTTGAGATGCTTAAACTGATTTACACTCAAACCGCGTTCAGAAAATATTTATCGTTTCTTAAGCGTCTTTAAACGAGAAACATATGACTTCGTATATAATTTGTGCGATTAAGCTTTGGATGGAGAAAATGGTGTACCTCCATGACGATTTAGGAGCTTGTCTGTCAGCTGTAGGAACCGGTTGTCGAGCATTTGTTGGTGGTGTCTGGATAGTGTGATGAGCATCGCTTGGTGGGGTTGAGGTATGTTGAACAGGGCTAGGCGGGGTCGAGGTATGCTAAGCATTGCTTAATGGGGTCGAGGTAGATGGGACCCGTGGACGACGATCCAGAATTGTTTGAATATGAACTAACAATGTTGCATTCGGATGTCGATTCTCACTTTTGTTAGGAGCAAAATATTTTGTGGCCAGAATTTTATACCTTCCTTGTAAACACGAGATCCCCCATACGAACTTCCTGGTTATCGAGCAGTAGAATATCATTTTCATCCAAACCCAGAAATTTGTTGCTGCGAGTTTCCATCTTTGCTAGTGGGATTATCTGCAGGAGAAAAAATTGCTTCTTTTTCTCTCGAAAATGAGCGTTAAGGTTTCAAATTTTCAAACAACAAATAGGAAGCAACGGTTGATTAAGGGTTAAGTGCAGTTGTGTGAGTGGCAAAAATTAGGGATTTTTCAAAAACATGGAAGTAATTGAACTAGTCACGTCAACCCACAAACTATCCAATCACATTAAAAATTTTCTAAAAAAACTGCCTATCTTCTCTGAAAAGCACTCAAGTATTGATATCACTCGTCAAATCAATGTATAAAAGCGAGCTGTAAAACATGATAAAGAAAATCAAAACAAATCAAACCGTTAAGAATTAGTCAAGAACTGCATATAGCTGATTGTTTAAGTACACTTATTTATTTTTGTTTTCCACTTAAAACAAGGTGGAGCATTGTATTATTATTATTTTTATTTTATTTTTTATTTTTTCTTTTGCTATCTTTTTTTTTAAATTAATTATCCACAGCTTCTAGGACGTTGTGTAGATATCCTTTTGTTCATATAACAATCTCCTTGATTAACCTTTTTAGGTATACTCTTATGTAAGCATAGAGGAGTATGTAAGCTCAATTTAGCTTTGTATCATAAGACGTTATAACTGAAACTGAATATCTACCAACTTAGACCCGAGTATATACTCATAACAAACTTTTCTTATATCTACATAGAAATAAGTGTAAAAGTTGTTAGAGGAGTAAGGGATAAAATTAAGTGCACTTGGGTAACCAGATAGAGAACTTATAACTGGTAAAACCACAACAGTATCCAGTACGCTGAGCAATGGGCAATTAAGTGTACTTAAACCATGCAGACTTATGTGTAATTTCCCTCTTCTTCGTAAGATAATCAAAGACTCTGAAAAAGTTTATCAATGTAATACTCATAAAAAATCAAAGCTCACAGACACCAAGTGATTTTCTCAGAGAAACAAACCGATTTAAATCCAAAGGTTTTGTGAAGATGTCTGCTAGCTGACGTTCCGTAGGCACATATTCCACTTTCATTTGTTTTTTGTTCAACATTCTCCATCAAAAAATGATATCTTATTTCAATGTGCTTTGTTCTAGAATGCTGAATAGGATTTTTCGATATATCTATAGCACTTGTAATATGACACCACGCAATAAAAGTTTTAGATCTCATACCGTAGTCCATAAGCATTTGGATCATCCATAAAAGTTGAGTACAACAACTTCACAAGGCAATGTATTCGGCCTCAGCCGTAGATAGTGACATTGAATTTTGTTTTTTTACTATGCCACGATACTAAATTGTTTTCAAGAAAGAAACATCCACCAGACGTGTTTTTTCTGTCATCTGCATTTCCTCCCCAACAAGCGTAATTGAAACCAGCAAATTCATAATTAGTATCTTTTGAATGTAAAATGCCATACTTTGATGTACCTTTGACATATTTTTTTTATTCGTTTCACAGCCAGCAAATGGGATTTTTTCGGTTTTGCTTGATATCTGGCGCAAATCCCTACATTTAAACACAGATCAGGTCTACTTGCAGTGAGATAAAGTAAACTTCCAATCATGCTTCTATAAAGTTTAACTTCAACATCTTCGCGTCTGCGTCTTTTGTTAGCTTAGTTGTTGTTGACATGGGAATACTTGCTGACTTGTTATGATCTAATTCAAATCTTTTTATTAGATTTTTTGCATATTTACTCTGAGATATGAATAATCCATCGTCAAGCTGTTTCACCTGTAAACCGAGAAAATAACTAAGTTCTCCAAACATACTCATTTCGAACTCCCGCTTCATTGTCTGAACAAACCAGTTTACTTTGTCCTGCGATTTAGAACCAAACACAATGTCATCAACATAAATCTGCACCACTAGCAAAATCCCATCAGAATCATGAATAAATAAGATTTTGTTAACTCCCCTCTCTTGTAGTCGTTCTGAATTAAAAAGCTTGTAAGTCTTTCATACCAAACACGTGGGGCTTGCTTCAACCCGTATAGGGCTTTCTTCAGTTTATAGACATGCTCTAGATAATGCGGATCCTCGAAACCTTTTGGTTGTTCCATATAAACTTCCTCTTGAAGTATCCCATTTAGAAATGCGCTTTTTACATCCATCTGAAAAAGCTTGAAACCAAAGAAACAAGCAACACCAAGCAGTAGACGAATTGATTTTAATCTAGCGACAGGAGCAAAAGTTTCATCAAAGTCAACTCCTTCTACTTGCGTGCACATTTAATTCCATCGGTTGAGGAACCAAAGTCCAGATATCGTTTCTAACAAATTGTTCTAACTCCTCATGCATTACCTTTATCCATGATCATCATCTAAAGCATCACGAACACACTTAGGTTCTATTTGCGAAGTAAAGCATGCAAATTATACTATATCATGATAGTTTACCCTGGATTTATTACGTGTTCGTCTACCATCTTCAATGTTTACAATAACATCTTCTATTGAGTGATTCTTGTGCATCATCGTTTTCTCCATGTTGGTTCTATGATTCACATTTTCAGGAAAGTCTCCATCTGTTTCACATTCAACAGCTTCTTGATCAGTAGGTACATTTAAATGGTCATTCGCCGATTCTAATTGTTCTTGTATTGTTTCTGAAGAAAAATGAAAAATAATACTATCAGTCAAGTGATCCTCATCAAATACCACATTCACATATTCAATAACCTTTCTTGTGCGTAAATTAAAAATTCGAAATGCAGTTGTGTTGCTGCCATATCCAAGAAAAATTCCTTCGTCACTTTTGGCATCGAATTTACCCAAACATTCTCGATCATTTAACATAAAGCAAGTACACCCAAAAACATGGAAATAGCTTAAGTTCGGACTCTTACCTTTCCACAACTCGTAGGGTGTTTTAGACATACCTGGTCGGATGTAAACACGATTAATAATGTAGCATGTTGTATTTATGGCTTCAGCCCAAAACCTGATAGAGATTGATTTCCCGTGCAACATAGCCCGTGCCATTTCTTGCAGTGTTCAGTTCTTTCTTTCAACAACTCCATTCTGTTGTGGTGTCTTGGATGCTGAAAATTCATGAATGATGCCATGCTTTTGATAAAATTTCTGAAATACATCATTTTCAAACTCTTTTTCATGATCACTCCTGATTCTTTCAATACATCCTTTAGTATTTTTCAATTGAAGATACAGGAAATGAAACAATTCGAAGGTGTCAGATTTTTCTATAAAAAATTTCACCCAAGTGTACCTAGAAAAATCATCAACAATAACAAAAATATATCTCTTTCCTCCAAAACTTTCTGTTCTTATCGAACCCATACAATCCATATGCACTAGTTCCAGAATTTTATTAGTGTTCACTTCGAGCATTCTTTTGTGATGAACTTTTACCTGTTTACGTAATAGATATGGTTTACAGATTTCTGTTTTATCTAGTTTCAGTTTAGGAATACCTCTTACTAGCGTAGAACCTTATAGTTTCACCAGAGACCTGTAGTTGACATGTCCTAATCGTTGATGCCACAAAGACAGTACATCATTCGTTGCTTTCAAACAAACTTTCTCTTCACTCCACACATAGCAATTATTCGAAGATCTTGAACCTACCTGTAAGTATACACTCATTGTCAGAATTCATTACTTGACATTCTTTGTTATTGAACTTAACTTGATGATTGTTGTCACATAATTGACTAATGCTAATTAGATTAGCCGTTAAGCCCGCAACAAATTGCACATTTGTTAAAGCAGGTTGTCCAGGTGAGTTTATGTCGCCTTTCCCAAGAATTTTTCCTTTGTTTCCATCACCGAAAACTACACTTCCTGCATTCTTGATTTCAACAAAATTTGAGAGTAATTCCCTTGTACCTGTCATATGTCTAGAGCATCCACTATCAAAGTACCAGATGTTAGATTTTTCTTTCTGTGCAAAAATATATGCAACATTGCAATACAAATCACTTTTCTTAATCAAACTTGTTTAAATTTTGGTGACTTACATGCGTCATACATGAATCTTTTGTAACAGGTGCGTTGTTTGTGACCTCTAATTCCATAAATGAAATAAATTACTGGGTTTCTCTTTCTGTTTTCACCTCAGTACATTCTTCCATAATTCTGTCCATTATATTGTGCATGATCTGTCCTTCTCTTGTTGTATTTATGGTATGACGTCTGAATTTGTCTTCCGGATTCGTGCTCAAAAGAATGATAATTTCCATTTCTTCTTGTCCTGAAGTTTTGTACATTTTGACCTTTATTGAGAATAATGTGAGGTAGTTGTTTTTCTTTCCATTTCAGATTTTCTTGCAAATCACCTCCAGAAACAAATTTGTTTTCTGACTTATTTGAATTACCCAAGTAACCAATTCCATGGTTATCACCTTTTCTTTTGCCAATAGAGAGCAAGTGATTCGGTTTCTCAGTACCATTTGACAACATCTTCAATTGTTTATTAGTCTCTTCTAGCTGTCTTCTGGCAAAGTGTACTTCTTCTTCCTTAGTGGCTACTTCTCGCTTCATATCTTGAATCTGAGCTTCCAGTTTCTCATTTGTCTTGACCGATTAAACATTTAATTTGTTCATCTTAAGCCACTCATTGTAAATATTCTCTACATCAACTTCGTCTTCTTCTTCTTCAAGTTGATCTTTTTCATTTCCTTTGTCAGTTTCATCAATGATGTCGATGAATGCTACAAAGCTCGACTATTCTTCTTCAGTCTCATCTCCAGATTCAGAACTAGATTCACTAAATGTAAATAGTGACTTCCCCTTTACATAACTACTGTCTGCACACTCGTTTTTAGTATGTCCAGAGAAAAAAATGGTCAGATGAAACAGAAATCGCCGATAGATTATAGCTCAGATGAAAACAGAAAGAAAACGGTTGCAGTGGAGAAAAAAAACAAAAATCGATTGCATAAATCGATTGCAGCGGAGAACTCAAGAAATTGAGGCCGAGAACAATTGCAGAAGGCAGGATACGTCGTCTGGAGAAACATCGGTGACGGATTCCTACGGCGTGGCCAAGAGACGCAACGGTAGTGCGACGTTTGAGAGAGCTCAGTTGGAGCGTGAGGGCGAGGG
This sequence comes from Gynandropsis gynandra, assembly GCA_036759665.1. NCBI lineage: Eukaryota > Viridiplantae > Streptophyta > Magnoliopsida > Brassicales > Cleomaceae > Gynandropsis > Gynandropsis gynandra. The sequence goes on along the minus strand of CM071860.1, from coordinate 69,412,967 downwards.
CGAGAGCCTGTGAGAGTCCGTGTTCGATGTCAGAGGTTTGGCTCGCGTGCGAAGATGAATACGGCGATGTGCAGCAAATCAACAGAATCGGTCTGTCGAGAAGAAGAAAACACCGACGGGATGAGAGTCCGTCGGGAAGGAGAATACACCGGCAGAATGAGTCCGTTGGAAAGGAGAATACACCGGCGGGATGAGTCCGTCGGGAAGGAGATGCACCAGTGAACAGTAAAAAAAAATGAAGATGACGGTGAACAGTAACAAAAAAATGAAGAAGACGGTGAACAGTGACCAAGAAATGAGAAAAAAGGGATTTAGGAATTTTAGGATTATTTACTCTAAATCTAGCTCTGATACCATTTCAAAAAAAGAAAAGAAATAATTTTTATTGATTGATTGAATTTTCAACATATGGTAATGTGTATTTATAATACACAATCAATTCAAGATCTTGAATTAAATAATTCAAGATCAATTAAAGAAAGAAGAAAATGAAAGAAAGAAAGAAAGAAAGAAAGAAAAGAAATAAAGAATGAAAGAAGGAAAAGAAAGTAAAAGAAGAAAGAAATTTTGTCAAATGATATTTAATATTTATCTTGCGAAATGGGTGGAATGACTATCTCCATTTCAAAAATATTTACAATTTTCACTATCTTATTGATGGCTCTTGACATCTAGAAAGAGAAGAGACACATCGCGATACTTGTATTGAATGTTCAAAATTACAACATGTTTTTCTTTTCTTCTTGGTATTCTTTCTTTCCATTAACATTTTTTAGGGAACATCTTGCTTTTTTGACGATAAAACATCACACACTCTCTTATAATTATAACATAGTATTACAACTTTTTCTTTAGTTTATTATACTATTATTTCCACGTGTTGAATCATTTTTTTTTCCTATATCTTATTTATAATGTCCATTTCATCGCATCCTTTTTTTTGTCATTGGATGCTAACCATTTCCAGCAAACTAATGCCGGTTATATAGAAATTTGAGATTCGACTTTCTTGAAGTTACTACATTATCCAGTAAGTTGGTCACTCTTTAATAAAGAAGACAAAGTCATATTTCTCCCTTATTTGTTTGCTTTATCTATTTCTTTTATGTTTCGTATTTTATCTTATTATCCTTTATGTATTGACTCTATTTCTCTTTTATCTTTTGTAATTATATCTGTAATCCTTTCGTTTAAACCTCATTAAATCTTTAAATTTTGATCGGTTTAGGTTCAATTTGGATTCAGTTTAAGTTTAAATTTGACCCGATTTAGATTTGATTTTGACCCAGTTTAGGACCAATTTTGACCATAATTTATGTTCAAGTTTGATGTGATTTAGACTCAATTGAACAGAATTTCAGTCCAATTTTAACTCGCGTTAGGCTTAATTTTGATCATAATTTGGATTCAATTTTGATTTTCATTCAACTAAAATCGGACAATTATAAAATTCAATAAAATTAAATCAAAATAAAAAATCGATTGTTTACCAGTTTGTTCGATTTTAACCCGAAATTGGTATAATTTTGACTCGAATGTGGTGCAATTTTGACCCACTTTTTATGTAACTTTTAGTGGTTTGAGTTTTAATCGAGTGAAAATTAAAATCAGTTCAAAATTGGGTGTAATTTTAACCCGAATTATGTACAAATTTGATCAGATTTTGATTTTCACTCAATTAAAAACTGAATCACTCAATATTACACCGAAATTCGAGTCATAATTGGACAAATTTGGGTAAAATCGAATAAACAAAAATGAATCTATTTTGTTTGAATTGGATCAAATTTGGGTGAAAATCGAATAAACGAAAATGAATATGTTTTGTTTAAATTTCAATCTAGTTCGCTTGAAATTTAATATTGATTCGTGTTTTAATCGAGTGAAAATCAAAATTGAAATTTTGATTGTGATTTTGGTGCAAGTTTGATCCGATTTTGATTTCACTCGATTAAAACTTGAATAACCACAATTGCATTGAAATTGTCTTAAAATTACACCTAATTCGAGTTAAAATTAGACCAAATTCAGATCAAAATCCAATGAATTGATAAAAATCCGTTTTTGTTTAAATTTTTGTTTAGTTCAATTGAAATTTTATATTGATTTGTGTTTTAATCGTGTGAAAATCAAAATAAGGTACAATTTTGATAGCGATTTCGGTGCATTTTTTATTCGATTTTGATTTTCACCCGATTAATGGATCGTTCAAAATTGCACTGAAATTATCTCGAAATTGCACCTTATTCGAGTCAAAATTGTATTAAATTTAGGTCAAAATTGAAAAATCGATAAGAATCAATTTGTGTTTAAATTAAGGTTTAGTTCAGTTAAAATTACATATTTATTCGGGTTTTAATCAGGTGAAAATTAAAATTGTATCCAAATTCTGGTTAATATTGAGTCTAAGTCGGGTCAAATTTGGACTAAAATTCTGGTCAAGATTGAACATAAACGAGGTCAACATTGGATTTAAATTCTAATTAAATTGAGTCTAAGATGGGTCAAAATTGGACCCAAATTCTGGAAAAAATTGAGTCTAAATCAGTTAAAAAATACACCTAAACTGAGTTAACATTGAGTCTAAATCGAGTCAAAATAAATCTTGACCGGGTGAGGTCGAAAATCAGATTAAAATTGATGTTGACCAAAACATGAGAGGATAAGATGAATGCGAAACATGAAGGGGAAATAGACAAAGTGAATAAACTTGAAGGGGAAATAGAAGTTTGTCTCAAAGAAATATGATATGAAACAAAAACATTTCACATTTTAAATGTGGGCTCATGCAAGGTAGATAAGAGGTGGTTTGAGTATGGTGATAAAACTTTTGTCACTAAATTCCTATTTGGTCTCCATGATTCTTTAGATCAAACAACAAAAGTTTTTTGACATTCAATCTACGCTTATAACTCGAGATATATTAGTTTCATGAATAATTGTTTTTTTTTTTGCACATGTGTCCAATTCGGGTTTTGATATGAGATTACTGGATTTCGGTTCAATCTGGGTTCATCGAGTTTGAAAAACCATATCCTAATTGACCAAATGTTTTTTAAATATGGATTCCTCTAATTTTGATTTGGTTATGATTGTTCGGGTTCAAAAGTATTGGAATCGAAATAACCGAATTATATTAAGAAAATTCGGGTAGTTCAAAGTCTTCAGATAATTTGGATAATTCAAATTGTTTGGATTTCAGGTACTACAGATAATTCGAGTTATTCGAATTTATAGTTCTTCGGTTAATTTAGATCATAACATAAAATTAAAATATCAAACATAACATATCTAAAAAACTATGCTGAGTAACTAAAATTTAATATAAATAGCTTCAAATCTAAACCCGAATAAGTCAAATACTAAAAACCCGTAACAACTCAAAACCACATTTGAATAATTTGGATAGTTTGAATTATTGAGATTTTTCTAGATTTTCATTTTCAAAATTTAGATTGTTTGGGTTATTAAAATTTTCACAAAATAAACCTATTCAGATTTTGAATCTTCGACCATATAGAAGTTTTAGGCGTCATGTTGCATATAGATCGGATAACCCAATTTGAATAGGTCTACTTTCCAAACTTTAATTATATCCACTTTGGATATTATATCCAGGGGCGGTTGTGAGCATGTTCCACAGGAGCTGTGGAACAGGGCCCTCAGCTCATTTAGGGCCTTTATTAGAAAAAATTAATAGTTACTTCAAAAAATACAGAAAATTTTTCTATTATTCCTAGAAACCTTTACCTCTAAAAAATATAGAAACTCTTTCCACGGTTCCTATAAAACCCTTCCTAAAAATCTAGAGATTCTCTTTTTTGTTCTCTCTTCTAAAGGTTTTTGCTCGAGGATTCAAGGGGTTTTTGTTTTCTCTCGATTTCTGAGCTTCAGCCATCTGAGATCTTTAGTTTCGCTGGTATATGTTTCTGGTCTCTCGTCGTCTTTCTTTTTTATTTTGTTGCATAATCGGATGGATCAGCTTTTTTGTTTGATCCTTGTGGTTAGTTTGTGATATGATATCTGTAGAAATAGAAAAAAGACTAGAAATGGATATGAGTTTTTTTGTTGAGTTAAAGTTACTTAGAGAATTTTTACCAAATAAAAAGATAGGAACAATTGCTTTATTAGAATTATTGAAACGGTATAATTGTTTTCCGAATGCAATAATTGCGTTTAAAATCTTATTGACTGTTCCAATGTGTGTTGTTTCTGCAAAAAAAAAGCTTTTCGAAGCTCAAATTATTGAAATCGTACTTGCGAACCACTATATCACAAGAAATGTTAAATGGATTAGTTTTAATGGCAATTGAAAGTAGTCTCTTAGAGGATTTAGATGTGGAAAGCTTGATCGAATATTTCGTTTCAAAACATGCAAATATAATAGCTCTTTTCAAATGAATATTGTAAATATTTATTATATATAAAAGAAATTTTTTGGTATCAAATATTTCGTTTTAAAAGGGCATATTTTAATTTTATAGCATAGAGTCTCTTCTCTAGTTGTAGAGCCGGTCCTGACTATATCTAACCTATTTCCCCATATTCTAATAATACCTATAGGCTATAGCCTCTGAATTCACACAAAATCGATATCTTCAGATCCAATACTTTCGAACAGTTGAGTTTATGTAGTTGTACCAGCAGAACATTCTCCAAACCTCTTGAGATCCATTACCTCAAAACAACTCCTCATTTATTGTTTTATATTTTGCGTAGATATTATTGTCAAAGATTTCAAACCTTTATGAAACTTCTTAGGCTTGAAAATTGGTCGCAACATTTAAAATAACAGATTTATCTATTGTTGAACAATATCATAGACAGGATCAGGGATCACGATATGGATCATAATAACTGCAGAGAAATTTATATAAGAAATAATTGAAGGAAACGACACCTTACTCATTTTTCAGTTTAGAATGAAAGTTCTATTACATAAGAAAGTATATGATTCATAATACTGTAAATATCATTTTTTTAAAATATTAAAAAGTTTTGTTGGATAAGCATGATAAGTGCAAACCTATAAAAAATTTAGGCCCTTTATGAAAAAACACATGGTTTTAGCAGAAAAAAAAATAACAAAATGAACCTTTGCTACAATCCAACCTAATAACCTACACCCACATAAAACCTCGAGGCTTTCGTAGCTTCTTGATTTCGCAAATTCTGTAATAAGCATTTCCATATCTAACAATCACCCACGTAAAAACTCGAGACTTAGACCCCCCTAAACAAGAAATTCATCTCTTTGTTGGGCAATATCAACGACAAAGACAGGGGACATGGACTTTTAGCGTTGTGGTTTAATTGCTCATAAGGTGTTTGGTTAAATTCCTCAGAGAAGATTTCTCAATTGGATTGGATCCGACGGCGGAATTCTGAGGCTTTCGATGCTTCTCGTAGAGTGCTTCGAATGGCTTCTCTGACTTCTCTCTCTGCATTTCACTTCTGTGTTTCCGACATTTTCGGAACTCGTCCGACACTTTCTTCTTTCGTTCAAGTTCGAACAAGTAAGATATTTTTTTTTAAATTTTAATAAAGTCCGATTCTTTCATATATTATTCCTTTTCTTGAATTCATTTATTCATATGGGTTCTTGATTTAGATCCTGTATTAGACTCATTCTTCAAGCCGTTTGTGGTTCAAGCAAGAGGCCATGCCCGAATCGATAGCCCGAAAATACGGAACAGGAGGATCCTAAAGAAGGTGACTTTTTAGAGTATCCATTTTAAACGATTGATTTTATGGATAATTTGAAGTAGTTTTTGAGTGATTGGGATTAGTTTAATGGGATTTCCTTGAATTGTGTTTGGTTAGTTCAATGGAACACCCACAAAACCAAGGCTTTCAGTTTTCTGTTCGGACAAGCAACTGTATGCAATGTTGGTTGATGATCAGAACAAGAAGTGTTTATTCTATGGTAGCACTCTGCAGAAGTCTATTCGTGGAGATCCTCCATGTTCAACCATTGTAAGTTAGATTCCTACGATTTCGTTTTTACGCTCTCTCGTTTAGGCAAATTGATATATCAATTTCGTTTTAAGTTAGTTTGGTTTAGTTATCCGTTCACTTCTCATCCGATTTGACATTCCATTACGATATTTCCTCTTTACTTGTTTTCGTGTGGGTGGAAAATGTATTACCGCGAATGTAAATGGTTCGATTTTCTTTCAATTTTCAGTCTTTGTTCTTATTTATCAATCTCATGAATCATTTTGAAGCAATTTGGTTTGGAGATTCTCTTGATCTTTGTTGATGTTATGTAAATGCAGGAAGCGGCGAAAAGGGTAGGAGAAGAGCTCATCAAAGCTTCAATCGAACTTAACATACACGAGATATCATCATATGATCGAAATGGGAATGCTCGACTCGAAAGAATTCAATCGTTTGAGGTTGCAATCGCTAAACACGGGTTCTTACCAAACTAGGGTTTAATTGAAAACTGGTAAGATATGTTTTTTTTTTTTGTTTTAATAAACTCTGTTTCTCATTTTCATGTACTGTTAAATATAGATTTTTCAATTTCCCTCCAGAAACAAGCTTGTTCAGAAAATATCCTTTATTCTCGGTATATCAAATTCCATGATTATTTCTTCTCTGTTTTCCGAACGGAAGTAAATGATCAAGTTTCTCGGTACCATTTGAGAACATTTTGAATTGCTTATTGGTTTGTTGAAGCTGACTCTTGACTAGTATGACTTCTTCTTCTTTTAGAGTTACCTTCTTTTTCATTTTTTGAAGTTGTTTTTCTAACTTTTCATTTGATTTAACCAGTCGTATATTTAATTTGCTCTTATTCAGTCACTCATTGTAAATAGTTTCCACTTTCACTATGAAAAAATTTTAAAGTGAAGAAGATGAAATGAATGTGGAAAAGAAAGAAGAAAGTTTCGGACGAATTCTGAAAATGTCGAAGCCATTCGAAGCACTATACGACAAGCATCGAAAGCCTCAGAAATTCCACTGTCGAATCCAATCCAATTAAAAAATCATCTCTGAGGAATTTAATCAAACCACAATGCTACGTTTTTCCATCTTGAAGAAAAATAAAGATAATATTTTATTGTCCATCCCCCATAATGTAAATTATAAATGAAACCTCTCGATCCTTATGTGTAGACGTGAAGAACAATGGAAAAATAGAAACTTTGTTAATGATCCAACCAAGTTATCTGAAGAATTTCCTTAGAATTAACGCCCAGCAAATACAATTCTTCGAGATCTAACTAAATCTCATACGGATTAAGATAAGTAATAATAATATGTAAATTAAATAATAATTTGATCTATGCAATTGGTATAGCCTAGAACTGAGGATATTTCGGATATATTTGTATTTATTCTAGTATATTCGACTTTATTAAGAATTTGTATTTAATATTTGAAAATACTTTGATATTTATTTATGTAATATTAAAAAATAATTTTAAAAAAGTTAATGGTATATAATATATAACCCTCGAGACATATCTTGCAACAAGAAATTCATCTCTTGTTGGGCAATATCAACAATAAAGAGAGACAATGACTTTTAATGTCTTGATTTCGTAACTGCTGTAATAAACATTTTCATATAACATCATCACCCACATAAAAACTCGAGGTTTTCGTTAGCTTAGAGACTTAGAACCCCAAGATGTATTTTGCAACAAGAAATTCATCTCTTGTTGAGCAATATCAACGACAAAGAAAGGGATAGAGACTTTGAGCATTTGTATATAATAATCATCCTTATAACATTGAGGTTGTATTTCTTGGCTTGATGCAAGAAATTTCAGCGTTTCATTTCATGTTTAACAAAAATGACGACAAGGACTGACACGTCTTTTTGATGACGAAACTGAATTTGAAATAAAAAGAGAGAGAAACACTTATTCTGAAATCGGTCGACGGATCTTTTCGATAATGAAATTGAATTTGAAATTCAAAAGAAAGAAAGATGGAGAGAGAGAGAGACATACTCTGAAATCGGTCGACGTACCATTCCAATGATGAAATTGAATTGGAAATCGAAAAGAAAGAAAGATAGAGCGAGACTCTGAAATCGATCGAGGAAAATAAGAATTCGTCAGAAGGCTAATTGATCATCTTATTTTCGTACACATTTCTCGCATGATTTTAGATATGTTCATGACGATAATTACGATGTTTACGTGTGATTTTTTTATCCATTTTACTTGTCTTCGTGTTCACATGTTCCGACAGTTTTTAGGCGTATTTGGTTCGTTTTAAAGCTAAAGACTATACATGGGACGAGTGTCGAGGATCACAACAGAGCAAACGAGACGAGAAACAAATAAGAAATGAGCAAGATATGGTGTTAATTTGTTTTCGTATTGAAGAGAAAAGGAAACACGCGACACAAATGAAAAAAAAGGAAACAACTAGGACACAAACTGCACAAAATGGAAACCGGACGAAAAGGAAAAAAAGAGAAAAGGAAAGGCAAACCGCTAGAGAGAAAAGAGGAAACCAATACATTTTGGAGGGATGAGTTCAGATTTGGTGAGCTTGAGCTCGTATTCTCTCTAAAGAGCAGCAACCGTCGAGAAGGAGACATCCAGAGAAGCATTGGAAAACTCGATTCAAACCTCGTTTTGTTTGATTTCTATGCTTTCTAGACTATCTATTTTTTCATGATGTTTTGTTTCAAATTTATGTCTGAGTAGTAGTTTTGTTCTAGGGGAAGGGATTAGCACAAGGCAATCCCGAAATCTCTTTTGATTGATTTATAAATGCAATTCCTTATTTTGGTTTTCTATTATTTATCTGACTATTTGAATGTCGTGTATTTGCGAAGACCAAGTAAATGCATGTTTTAGAGACTTAGGAGAATGACCGAAATGATAATTCTAATCACGGACATTCAGGTTTGAAACAACCAAGACTAGGTCACGAATGTATAGGAGTGGCGGTTGAGGATTAATCGGATGAATCACAGAATTTGATGAATTTAGGTTAAGGTATTAGCCATGAAAGTAGAGGATAACTTGACTAAATCACGTTTTTATGCCTTGAAAGATTGTAAAAATCATATTAGGATCGTCTGCCTTAGATGTATTGATTGGAAATGCATGATTAGATTGACTGATTGTTGATTTCGGAGAACCTTGTCGTGAAACTGTATCATAGAGCGTTTGTTTCATTACTGATAACTCGTTTATTTATTGCTTTTAGTTATTTAATCTCAAAAACATATTCGTTCGTAGCAAATTTGATTTGTTTGTTTGAGTTTAGTTTATGTTATATAGTCCTATAGAATCGACATCTAAAATATTACACTTATAATGTACACATGTGAATAATTTAGATTAATTTTATTTAATTTGAACGCATCGTAACTTATGAAACTGAAAACCGGAGAATAAAAACTACAAAATATCCCACCAACATTTACAATTACAAAGTAAACGATGTCGTTTCATATGTCAGCATTTCAAATTTATTTTACAGCCCTAATTAATGGGCCCAACCCAACTACTTTATTTCTAGCTGAAGTCAAAATATTTACGTGATTCTTTTTTATCTAATAAAAAAGATTACATTCTTTTATCACAAAAGAAAATCTGAATTATTATTTTCCAAGCATGATTATTTTTCGACAAATATTTCAACAATTTAAATATATTATATAGGCCCATAGAAATTAAGCCCAATAATATCTATGGTCTAAACCAACATTCTAACGACCCACAAAAAGAACAATAACGAGCACACGCTTTAGAGATGATATTAAAAAAATGCTCATTTTGCATATTTTGAATAAAGAAATACATTAATATTCATTTATCTTGAATAAACAAAAGGATGAGAGAGAGAGAGGCAAATGTCATGTGATGAATCGATCGGTGCACAATTTCCGGAAACACACAGCCTCACCCTCCTTAGTCAATTTTCTCGGCTCATTACTCCTCCGCCTCTAAAATTCACAGTTAATTATTATTTATCCAAAAAATAAAATTCAAAGTTATCTAGATAAATAATAATTAACTGTAAATCTTTGGGATATTATATTATACTTATCTATTTATCTTTGTAATATCAAAGCGGTGACAGAGCCGTAATTGTCAGACTTTATGGAGGAACTGCCCATATCAAAGGAAATGCTTTCGCACCCTTCGTCGTGTCGTGTCTCGAGGCCTCTCTTTTTCAATATTCTTTTTCTTTTATATTTTCTTAATTAATTATTTCTTATTGTTATCATTCATTCGCTCATCTTATCAAATATGTTGGGCCAAATAGCTTCAAAAATAATCTCTTCGAGTTTATAAATTATTTACAGCTTTCGTTACTAATCAACGAGTTATTTTCTTTCTTGTTTTAATCAGAAAAAGTAGATTCGCAGTACACCAAATATTTTTTTATTACAAGAACCGACGATTACAAAAACCATAAAAAAAAACAAAATTACAAAAATATTGCTCTAATTTCACCAAACATCTTTTTTCTCTTTCACTTGCAAAACATAAAACGATAATATAAAATAAATTCTCAAAATCCTAATACAAGATTGGATCTCACCATACTTGAAACATATATATTTAAAAATTTATATCATCGACAAAACTCCAATTTCTTCTGCTCTTTGCTTTATTTACATTTTCCAACGATACTAAGGTGAAAAAAAGATATTTACACACTGAAAAAGGATTCTTCTTTCTCTCTTCCTTCCTCAGGCGGACTCCAATTAAGATTAAACCTCTTCTTTTCCGTAGTTTTCAGCTTAATTTGACACTATTTACTACTAATTATCTTTTCCTTTTTGGGTTAAGTAATGGCGATTAGGGTTCTAAGCCAATGTAGGGATGCTGCAGTTTCTGCTGTCCCTGTCAAGGTAATCAAACCCTTCGATCCTAACAGCGGGACTGTTCCCAAAATTGGCTCGGACACAACCTCCTCCTTTCCTCGGGGACGGAGGCGGCCGCGGACAGTCGAGCGGTGGTGGGACCATTGTCATATCAATGTCATCTCTAAAACGAGCGTCTTGTGTTAATGGGTTAGCGACTCTACTCGGCGGCGACCCGCAAAAAAAGGGTGACGTCAATGAGTCTATTACCTGTGTATGCACTTCTTCTCCACCATATCCATCCTGACAATTCACATCAACAACATCAGTTTAGTTTGGTCTGAGATGGCCCACTGATGACGTCACAATCGAAAAAAATCTTTGGATTAGTTTGGACAAATCAATGAAACACATGTTTTGATTTATACCCATTAAAAAAAAGATTTTTTTTTCTTGATTAATGAGATTCGATTCAACCACTATCTACCCAAAAGCCAAACCTGTCGAAAAAATAACAAATTGAAAGAGAAGAAGAAACCATTATTATACCTTCATAAGGATGATTTCCAATATATCAGTCTCTGCTTTTGATTCACAAAGCTCCATTTGGTTGCTGAAATAACAGAAATTAACAAATCAATCGACCAAATTATCGATTCAAAACATTAAGATTGAGGATTTATATAAAAAGAGAGTACCTGAAGTGACATCTCAGAGACCGAACAGGATGGTGGTGGAGGTGTTCGTGGACGGTGGAAGGGTTACGGAGGAGACCTAAACGACGTGGTTTTGGACAGACAACGGTCTGTTCCCTTTCCAACACCGTAACGGAGCTCCTCATGTCCTCTCCTGCTGTGAACGCCCAGTGGTTCATCTCTCTGTTTCTTTGATCAAATAAATTACAATTTACCTGTTTCATAGAGGAAAAAACGATTACGTCGATGATTTGGAGACACGGATAAGCTACAGATCTGCGAAATTTCTACAGATCTGACCAAATAAATACCCATAATATGATAAAGATTCCAACTTTTTTTATTCAGATGAAACAGTGATTTCGACGAAGGAAGCAAAAGAAGACAAAAGTGGGGCTATTTTCGAGGATTATTCAAAAATTATGGGAAGAGAAAATCTGAACAAGGGGATTACCAATCTCTGAAACAGATGATTATAAACTAATTCCAGATCTACAGACACAACAATCGATTGAAAAACACATTTTTTTGTTGGAATATATAAACAACACGATTTTCAAATGGGTATTCTTCAGATCTATGAATCACGAAAACGTTCCGGCGGAGCTCATGAACAAAGAGATAGAGAGAGACAGAGAGATAGAGAGAGAGAGAGAGAGAGAGAGTACCTTAAGCTTAACTGTACAGCTTCTCGAGAAAGGCGACCTATGGCGATATAGAGCAAATAAACAAAAACAAAATCCGATCTTGAAGAAAGAAAACAAAAAAATCAGAGAAGAAGTAGGAGAAGAGTGCAAATTTTTTTTTTTTTAAGGGTAATGGAAGAAGAAGGATGATAAGCGTGAGCGTGAAAGTGTGTGGTAGTGTTCGGCGAGAAAGCAGAGGCGGGCCAAGGGGTCGGTCCCTTCTCATATATAGCATATGCTTATCCCTTCACCCTAAGGAATTTTATTATTTTTCTATTTATTTTTTAATTATTTTTCTCATTTTTATTATACACATAACACTGCTGGAAATCGTAAGTCTAAACGTCTTAATTTGTATTTTAATAAAACTACAATTATAATAATTCCAAACACTCATGCTAGATCTGAATCCTACTGTTATTATTATTTTAAAATTTAAGTACTGTAAAATATTATATTTAGTTATTTAATTATTATACATTCACGTTGCCGGTCCCCTGCCTCCCGCAAGAAGTCTCATCGGTATTAGCGATCTAATTCAACTCTTTTTTAAATCCGAAATACATAATTTATTTAAAAAAATTATTTCCAATACAAATATCAGAGGGAATCATACCGCCTCAACGCGATATGCGTCGCGTTTATCTCACGGCTATACAACCGTCAAGATTACGACACGTGTACGATTCTTATCATAGTTTGCCAATATTATCGCGTTTGTGTGATGCACAATTCGCGTGAGCTTTGAGGTTGCGTTTCTTTTTAGCGTTTCCAGATTCACGTTTCGAAGTTTACCGTTATACGGGTTACACTTCGAAATTTATGACGTGAAACTTTAACGTCGTCCTTTTTTTGTTGAATGAAACTTTACTGTTTTATTTTTCTGAGTTTTAAATGAAACTTTATTATATATCCTTATCAATATCAAGGAATAAACAAAAGGTAAATAATCAAGTTTATATAACTAAAACTCAGCCTGATATGATTCTTTATGTTAACTTTAAGTTAACAGACGATTTTATTTAAGACAATAAATTATGGATTTATATTATTATAATTAAAGATATGAAAATTTTCGCTTTCGTTTGGATCAAGATAAGTTAACTGATATTATTACCGTAACTATAACTCTTACTCGAGTCCTTGTCGTATTGGTTATAATCTATAAACATGCTTACAATTAATATAAATTTATAAATATAAATAAAAAAAATAAAAGCCCGTCTAATTTGCACCGCAGAGAAAAATATATATTGATCTAATCCTACGAAACACTTGTATAAGTTTTTACCAATTTTGGACCAACCAATTTGTTATAAAAAATAACGATATAGTTATAAATATTTCGTATATATTGTCATCATCTACGGGTCCACAGTATCCCATGCCACTTGATTATCGTATCTCCACTTTCTTTATATCCTCCAAGTTGGCGACCCCTACATACATTTTACTCTCTTCATTTATGATTTCGAAATATTATTTTTTTAGATCAATTATTACTTCGATTATCACATTTAGTTTTTTGATTGTTTTAATCGTATAATCGTGCGTTATCTTTGAACCCTAAACGTATTTCCAGAATAATACTCTTTTTTATAAAAAAAAAGTAGTGCAAATTTCGTGTGAAATATGAAAAATTAAAAATAAATAAATAACATAGTTTCGTATGTGGAATGAATGATTCAAAATAATGGACGGGAAATAAATTTTTAATGTTTAATTGGATTTTTAACATATGCAATTCAATCACAAAATCAATTCTACAACTATAAATAATGAAAATACAATTTTAATTTTTAATATATAAAACCAAAAATATAGAATTATTCGAGTTTATTGAATTCTAAAGTATTAATAAATAAGGGTTTACATGCAAATAATGTTTTTTTTGCCTTATGATCATATATCATAAAAAATTTATTATTTTGTGCAAAAATTTCAAACATCCAGTTTGCAAATGTTGACTAATCATATATGATAAAATATGCTTTGTCTTAAATAAATCAGAATCAGTTGTGCTGGTAAGCATATATCATATCACATGTCAAATCACGCAAAATAAGAAAATCTATATTGAGTACGTAATTTTTCTATTTTTTTAAGTAACCAACTTTAAGTTTTCATGATAAATTGCAATTTATAAAAAAAATGAACTAAAACGCATTATTTTTTTTCGAATTTGTTCATAATTTGTCCAAGTTTTTAAACATTCGTGTGGATTTAAAAGTAACCAAGATTTGAGACTTTGTATACATTAGAAATATACGAGTCTTTTTATTATATAGTTTCGTCTAAAATTGATAGTTGCAATAAAATGGAAAAAAACACCAATAGACAAATTTGAGGGTTGGTGTGTGTGTATGAATGGTAGCCCCCACATATTCGGTGGGAATCAAAGTTCTTCATACACATAAAAACCATGTTATTATCGTATTCGATTCCATAATTTATTTATTTATTTATAAAACAAGCATAATTACATAAAAAGCGAAACTATATATATATATATATATATTTTAAATGTATGTCTCGTCACGCAACCTAAAGAGTGGGTTTTCATGTTTTAGTTGCAAATGGATCGGCCCAAATAAGTTTTTTAATCAAATGGGCCTAATGGGCTTTTTTCTCGAAAGCATTAATAATGTATTTAAGAATAATTTCTAGAAATTTGAACACCGTACAACACAACATGTATGATATGATATCTGTATAATTTTGAGGGAATTTTTAATTTTACTTTTTTTTTAAATGGAGAAATGAATATATGCGTGAATTAGGGTTTGACCGGTGGAAATATAGCGTTTACGTTTACGTTTACGTTTACGTTTGACGACGTTTCTATCAACGATTGATGGCGTTTTGTTTTGTTTTATTTTGTCTGAATGGTTGAAAACGTAATCGCCGTATTTACGTTTAGCTGCGACTCCACCAATCGAAATCTTAATGCACATAAAAAAAATATTTGAAATAATTGTCTTACCATAATTAAAAAAAAGAAGAGAGAGAGGAAGGACCACGAGTAGAGAGATGGGGGAAAAGCATGATTGTCCGAAAGAGAGTTGCAGATGTAATATGAAGAGAGGGAGAGATTGGGGGAATAGCCTCTGTCTCTCTCTTTGGTCACACTTCCTAGAGTGGTCCTTCCCTCACCTGATCTCTCTCTCCCCGATTTTTGTGCCCCTTCTCTTTTTTATTTTTTTTATATTTACTTATTAAAGAATATTATATAAATACAATATTGTTATTGAATTTTCGCGTACGGATATCTATTTTTGTCATTGGACATAATTTACTTGCGAAAAACATTTTAAGATTCCCATCGACACTACAATCATCATATTATATACAGTTAGTGGGTGGAGGACAATCTTTATATATTCTCATTGTTTAGATTATTTGTCGTCATTTATCTGGTGTTCTAATAATGTCTAATGTTTTAAATGTTTAAATGGTATATTGAGAGACTACACGAAATTAAAAAAAATATACGAATATAATAATATTCGTTGGAATATATAAATTCTTTATATTTAAAACAAAAGTATAAATAATAATGTAAACAAATACATGAAAATAAAAATATTTTTTCAAATTGAATACGAATTTTTTTTAATAAATCTTATCAATAATAAAAAAATGTTTTAAAGGTTAAATTAATAAATATTTTAAAAACTCCAAGTTTAAATATTTCAAAGAATAAATATTTTAAAAAACCCATGTTTAAATATTTAAAACAAATTTAACGAAAATTTAATTATTGGTCAATGGATAAATTTTAGATAGATTTTTTATAACTAAAATCAAAAAAAGATTTGATTAAAGTGAGATTTTCGAAAGATAATAGATAGATTTTCAAAACATGTTAAGAAATATTATTTGCAAAGTGACATTTATCGAATTTTGGGATACATTAAGCATATTTAGTCTGTTACTATTTGCAGTCTTCATATAAATTTATTGAATTTTGACTGAAAACAAATAAATCAATATACTACTAATTGATTGACCAAATTAATTAACAAAAAAAAAAGGCAAAATGTGAGATCGCCTTAACGCCGCGAAACGTTGCCGTTAAAGAAATGAAACCGATGATGGCACGATCGTACTTTTACACTTTTACCAACTGGGCACGTGATATGCACGAAGGCAAGGATCTATTTTTACCTCATTAACTGAATTTTTTTTACTCATATTGTCATTTTACGTGTTCATGATGTTACATATTTTTTGTACTTTGACAGATTTACTTTAATAAAATCCAAATTAATATGTTGAATCAGATTTAACTTAATAACACCATATATCATAAATTTACATTAATGTAAACAGGTTTTCTTAGGTTGGACTCAAACTTTATTTTCTCATAATTCATTCTACTATAATTACTCGTTCGAGGATATAATTTGACCCCAAACAATGATTCGAAATATTTAGAAATTTAATTTCTTTATAAATTTAGATTCATAAATTTGTCTGAACATTAAAACCCATAAATCAACTAACTCTAACACATGAATGTATTTTTAGGACAAAATCAAATGATTGTATTTTAGTTAATTATGTTTAGCGCATTTGTCATATGATAATACATCAGATAACATTATTAATATAGACATATGCAATTAAATATATATATTGACTATTTCCTCCATCCTTATGTATTCTGTGCCATTTTCAATATAATAGCTAGAAAGTACGAACCTTACTTGGTATATACAAAATAAGGAAATATTCAATTATAATGAATGCCTTGAGACAACTGAGATAACAAGTGATCGGATCGTATATTAATTGTCTATATTATAAAGTGTGTGAAAGATATAATGCCACGACCAAAATACTAATCAATTGGTTTTTAACAGTATAAAATAATTGATCGTAAAAAAACAAGTATCCAATACAATTTTTTACCACATGGTTTTGTGGACTTGCACTCGTAAACGTGTCGATATAATTTGTTATGTTTTTAACTCTATTCAATAAATATGTTAAATATTGCGTTCATTTTCTTTATATTATCTCGTTGTGTGTGTGAGTGCGTGTATATATATATATGTATATATGATACAAATGCATTTAAGAAAAATAAAAAGATATTGAAGATAAATATGCATATCCCACCTAGATCACAAAAGAGCCTAATAATTAGTTATGTGATAGTAACAGCTGCATGTCCCATTTGCCAAACCCTAGGGTAAAAATAAAATTAAAGAAAAATGGTGTAGATGCTCTATTAGACCCATTGCAATATATATTGGGGGACCATGAAGACTTTTTTTTTAAAATTAAAAATTTAAAAAAATTCATAAACTTCTCAAAACATAATGTTCAAAGCATCAGGACATTAGGACTTTGCCATGTCCCGATTGTCCATAAAAGTATAATATCTATTCTCTTTTAGTTATTTTGGTTATTTCTCTCTGTGTTTAAGTTATTATCACAATATCATCAAGGACAAGCTTCGTGCAGTTATGTTTTCATGAAAGATTCTTTATCAAGCGACAAACAATCCGTGAGATGTTTCTTTCCACGATTTATATATGTGAAATTACATTTTTTTCCAATATATATTTAGTAATTTTGTTTGTCAAAATGTTTACGATTATACTTTTAGAATTTTAATGGTTAGTTGGTATAGAAACTTGTTGCGGAGATGTTGTGTAATTAGGGTTCAAAACATCGGATTAATAAAAAAATTATGATACCCTTAAAATGTTTACTTAACTATTATTATACCTGGTGAAAAAGGCTAATATATTACAATAAACAGAAGTGTTTTTAACACCAAGATCTTGTCTTTTTAACATGAATTAATTACTTTAGCACTAGGGTTCAGAGTAGTAGCCCTAGCATCTCCTTTCACTCAGGAAATGTCCCTCTCATCTTCCTCTTCCTCTCCCCCTCCCAATCTCTCTCTCTCTCTCTCACAAAACACTAAATCAGATGACACTTCCCCTCCGATTTAAGCCCCTTAAACCCTCTCTCTCCCTTTTTAAGGTCACGAGACCCACTTTGTTCTTTTATTTCCACACGCAGTGAGAGAGAGAGAGAGAGAGAGAGGTTGTGGCAGATAAACTGATAGACAACTTTGAAACCTCTCTTCTTTAACTTTTCTTTTCTTTTTCTCTTCGTTCTTCATTATATTTTCGTTTTATTTTTTTGTTGCAGCCTTAAACTGAAAGTCTTGTAATTATTTAAATACAGCTTTCGGGAGAGGTTTATCTCACGGCAAATTTTCTCGTTTATTTTCCCTTTTCCTGTTACAATGTAGGTCTTACCCCACCACGTACATATAATTCAAACCTCTTAATTTTTTTTCACTTTCCTTTAAAATTTTAAACTCATATTTGTGTGTTTAATTGAAACTTATATGCAGGAGAAATGAAGAGAACCATCTAGACCTCAACAACTTGCCTGATGATTTCTCTAGAGATGGAAATAGACAAATCTTCGAAGAGGGTTCTTCATCTGGTAATATAGTCAAACTTAGCATTTTCCATTAACATGGGTTTGTGTGCTCTAATTAATTAAAACGATACTTGTATGATTAGAAACCCTAATTCTATTTCATTAACGAAGCCAGCTTATTTAAGAGAGTTATTGCTTGGCCAGCAAACATTATTGTGTGTAAGGACAAAATATATAATTAGGTCCAAATCAGCTTCATGACTTGTCTGTATAAGAATTCATGGTCTGATTTTATTTTATTTTTTTTGCTGTTTTTCGTAATTAGGTCAAAGAAAGAAGAAAGGAGGTAAGGATGGGAAAGACGAGAGCAAGGTCTATGAGTGTCGGTTTTGTAACCTCAAATTCTGCAAATCTCAAGCACTCGGTGGACACATGAATCGCCACCGACAAGGCATGTCAACTAAATACAAGCAAAATCTTTGTCTTGTTAATTAATGATACTGAATCAGTCCAAGAAGATGGGGAAAAGTCACATATATATTCACTTAATTAATCAATATTAATGTCTAATTAAAGCTCGGCATTTTCTTGATTTTTTTTATTGCGATTAATCTTTTTTCTTTTCTACAAAATCAAGAGAGGGAGACGGAGACGTTGAATCAAGCTCGACAATTGGTCTACCGGAATGATACTTTAGCTCCACCGCCAGTTTCTCCGTTTGGGTATCTCGACACTGTTTCATTGTAGCATCATGAGGATTTATTATCCGTTATGTTCATAATTTGATTATTAGTTCTTAAATTTAGATGAAAAAAAGAGAGTGATGAAAAACAAATTTTAATTCTTGCAGCTTTCCTACAGCAGAACCAGCATTATATAGATCAATTTACTCACCAAGGCTATTCCCCGGTGGCTCCTCCGCCGCAATCCTTCCGCCGTCGCCGTTCCCATTCTCTTCACCTGGGCGTCTTCCACCTTTGCCTTCAAATCAATACTCACCTCACCATTCCATGAATGATTACTATTTAGGCCAAATCTTTAGACCCAACATCACCACTTCCCAAAACCCTAACCCAACTACCGTAAACTACATGGAATCGAGTAATTACACCTGCATTGGAGCACCTGTGGGCCACGGCAGTTCGAACGTGCTTGGACGCGATGCTGATGGTTCACGGCCGCGTTTGGATCCATCTCCTCCTCCTCCACCGATCAATCGGTTTCATGATCATGAGGCACTCTGATTACAAAGATTGTGTGTATTTTTTTTCCACTTTGCAACTAGTTTTTGTTATTTTATTGTTCTTTTCTTTTGGATCTTTGTAGGTCATCATGAAAGTATGGATTTTTAGTGTTCGTCTAAACCCCACCAATCCTACCTATGTTATTATTGTTGTATGGCCCATCTGTTTTGTTTTTTGTCGCATTTCGGTAGAAATAAATAAGGGTTGAAAACTTGAATTTAAGATCTAGTTGTAGTTTTTCTTTGTATGTTACAATATTTAACGTTGTCCATTAGATATTTCATCATTGAAAACCCATGCGATCATACGAGTGGATCATAAGGCCTGTACTATATAATATGTCACTGATAATTCAATTCATTTAACAAGTGACAATATGTTAAAAGACCACGGGGACCATTATTGATGTGTACGCACTCTATGTTATGTATAAAACTTGTAACGCTTAACAAAGTTTCCATATATGGATACATAGGGTAAGGATTAAGTTAAAGAACATTAAAACTTTATAGGAATAGAGAAGGAGAGAGGACATAATGACCGGACCAATGGGGGCAATCATATTATATATACAAATATATATATGTATATATATGTATAGAGAGAGAGAGAGGAGGTAGGTTTGTTTGTGTGTAACATTGCAATATTTGTACTGAGATGGGATCAGCCTTTTCTGAGCTCATCTACAACTATTACACTCTCAGCTACTTTGGCTTGACGTAGCGAGGATTGGAGAAATGATTAAATTGGGTTTTCCATTTTTTAATTCAAAATAAAAAATTTAAATAAAATAATTCCAAATTGTAATAAGGAACCAGATTGAGATGGAGACTGTTACATCCCAGTTGAATCACCCTAACCAGTCACTTGTAAAAGTTCCACTTTTTTTCATTTTTCAGCATCTTGTTTCTATTTCACCACTTTCCTATATCATTTTCTTTCCTTTTTGTCTGCATGTACACACACACACACAAATATATATGTCTTTGTATACATGTATATTTTTGTACATGTGACATCTTCTTATAAGATTCCTTGATGTTTTAAGACAAGGTTTTAATGAGTACTAATTAACTCGTGAGTAAGATATACATATGAATATAAAAATTACAATTTATTTTAAGAAATTGAAAAAAAAGAAAAAAATAACCAATAAGAAAACAGGACTCAAATCAGATCCTGGCCATGAATAAAGAGTAAGGGCACTGCAAAAAAATGGCCTCAGAGATTGTACGTACGTGCATATGGCTTACATATTAACACGGTTTTTACAAGAAACATATATATATATATATAAGCATATGTGATATGTGTGTGTTTCTGAGACATATATATATATAATGTAAGCATATGTGATATGTGTGTGTTACTGAGACATTAATGGTCCGGTCCATGCTTACACGGGAGAGGCAATGCCCTTAACAAATGTGGTTTCATCTCTGTTGCTTCTTGTTTTCTGAAAGTTTCTGACCATTTGCAGCAAACGAATCGAGATAATATTCGAGTCCATTTTTCTTTACAACTTTTTTTTATATCTTTTAGTAGTTGTGAATCACAAAATGATGGGTCTACGTATTTTATGCGCATAATACATTACTTTTAAATTGATTTAATTATTTTAACACATGGCAAATATATATATACCATCAAATATAAATTTAGATCTAATTAATCCAATTAATTCCAAAAATTAGTTCAAAATTTTTGATTTGGTAATATATATATAAAAGTATAAAGTTCATGTTCTAATTTATATGGAACAATTCATCAGAACATATAGCGAATTTGGCATATACCATTTATATATTGTTGCAGGCCTTTTATACCTTTAGATGTTGGTTTTCTAATAAAGCCCTCCCAGATAGTAATGGAATAATTTCAAAGCAAATTTCATTTTAGGGTTCGGATTGGTATTGATACCACAATGTTGTTTATGAGTTTCTAACTCACATTGACAATCAGTGAATAAACGTATGTATTTATATATTATATTTTTTATAGCTTTTGATGTGTTAATTCTAATATATTGTCAATAAATATTGTATAGGAAACAAAAATTAACAATATAAGGATAGGGCAAAAATTTCTTACACTATATTATAAATTTGGTAAAATATTCGGGAAATAAAATCAGTTAAAACAGATAGAGTTAGTAACATTATCAAAATTCAAATTAAAGGTATCTATAGATTATTGTTTGTTCTATATGAAATAATATGATATAATATTTTATTTTATGTCATCCAAATTTTGTTCTAGACCATAAAACTCATAAATAATTTGATGTTTTAATGGAATTTATTGTTTGATATTTTACCCAGATAATACAATACAATATCCATAATCCTATAAAACCTTACTAAACTCACTAGTCGAGAGATCTTCTCAATTACATGTGACATTTCACAAAATAACATATATAATATACATAAATCAAAAGCTAGTGATTTATTTTTTTTAGGGGTTTTGCTTCAAATATAGTTTTTAAATTATAATCTTGTAAATTTTGATTAACCGTGTGTACCATATCACAAAGTATCTAGCTAGTGAGCTCATATATAAAGTAATCACTGATTATACATGATTCATAAATCATGAATTCAGGTGCTGAAAGTACAAAATGTCTAATGCATGAACCGACATATAAAGGGAGAGTATTTAAGCATTAGTAGCTTAGGGGATAAAAAAAATTACATGAGAATATAAGTTCATAATATATATATATATATTATATCTGTGTGCAGCCTCCCTAACAATCTACCTCTTAGTTTCTCTCTCTACCTAGCTGATTAGAAGCATATTTACATAGACGAAAAATCAGAGGTTGTCTTCTTTATAATATATATATATATATATACATATATTATGGGTAGGCTAAAGGACGAAGGTGTTGACCTGTGCATGGTACTGTAGAGCAAATTGATATATATATATATATATGTATATTTATATTTGTTTATGTGAAATGTCTAAGAACTCTGATCTGATCAAGTTAGAGAAGAAGATTATATTTGTATTCGAACTATGGTTTCTACATTCGTCTTACTTTATTTTGTAACCCGAACCGGCCTACATGCGGGTCTATATTCCTCTAAAAAAGTATTTTGAATTATCTTTGAATTCTTTAAAAAAAATATCGTCTTAATTAAAATATAACATTACTATACTCTCGAGTCTCGACACATTAATTACTTATTATTTGTAATATTTATATATAAATAGTAACAGTATCAATTACAAATCAAAATATCTGAAAAATGAAGAAAAAGTTATGAAAAAATTATCAACATAATAAAGTGGAATTTCCATCATAAACGAATGATGTGAACAAGTCAATGTCAAAAAGACGAAAGATAGAGAAAACCCTATGTGAAAATTTCAGTAAGCAAAGCTAAATATATCTTAATAAATACAACAAGAGAAAATCTCTCTCTCTCTCTCACTATTGTCATTTTATATCTCTCTCTATCTATCTTTCTCTCTCTCTATATATCTCTCTCTACCTATTATCATTTTCTCTGTATATCTATCTCTATCTCTCTATCTATCTTTCCCTCTATCCTTCTCTATCTTTCTCTCTACCTCTCTCTATATATCTCTCTCACACTCACATCCGTCAACTAATAACTCTTCGTCCCGTACCTTTCCCACGCGATTTATCTCGGGATTCTACGTCCATAGTTGTAAAGAGGTACATACATATATATATATATATATATGTAAATTCATATATGTATATATGAGTATGTACCTATCTATGTTGGAAGTCTAGATTATATTAGTTTAGATTTCGGCTGTTAAAAAAATTTATTAGTTTTTTTTTTATTTTCTGATGAAAAATGTTAGCTTTAATAGTGTTGATGGGTAGTACAAATCTCAGGAACATATAAATCTAAACAAAAGATTGAATCTGTATCATATACAATTACTTTATTTACTGCACAAACTTAATTAAAAGAACTTATAGTCTCATCCAAATCTAAGTAACAGAGATATGGTAAGATGACATGCAATTACTTTGTAAATGAAGGGTATGAAAAGGTGTATGTATAGACCTATATGTATGTGTTTGTATATATATAGCTAGGGTATATATTATATATATGTGTATGTAAAGACGTAGGGTGGTGTGTCTAAGATAGATAGGCACAGAACTACACTAAAAATGTTGCAGCTAACTGCAAAGTAGTGATGAATCTATACTACTGCCTTTTGAAAACCGTCGTGCAAACAACAAAGAGACAGAAGAATGTTTAAAGCTGCTGCGACAAAAATATTCATGCAACCATTAATTCTATTTTTTTTTACTTTAATTCATTTCATTTCTCCATTTTTATTTTAAACTTTATTATCTACCTTTTTTAAAAGTTAATTTAAATGACCCATAAGGTAAATAACCTAGATTTAATGTTTACAAAGAACTATGTTCATTTAAGTATATTCTTTTAACCATATAATTAAATGAATTTGAGTCTAATCGAATCTAAAAATTTAAAGATTATTCAAAGTTATATATACAAATACATTATTCATACTTTTATCTCACGATGGACAATATAACTAATATTTATCTCACGCTAATATTTTATATTGAAACGTTCAAATCACAATCCAACATACAAAATATTCAAGTAAAGATGAATAAGAATTTGATGCATTGTCAAATATGAGTTTGACATAACTCAATCCAAAATCTAATTCAAAGTGTTTAGATTATCTAATACTATATAAACAAATTTATGATCTATCTTATATTTGATATGGAACAACATACCATTATAAAACATAAATCTATGATTCAAAATCTACATGGTCCTGTTTGAAATTCTTATTTAACTTACATATATTAAAAGGTGTGAAATATGTGTTATTTTGTGAAATGGATTTGAGTTTAACTAAATTCAAAAGTTAACTCAATAGTATATATAAGAGTTTAAGATTCATATCATACCTAATATAATACAACTCAATATAATATTTTTCTTCACGTTCAAACTCAATCCTAGAACATGAATATTGCAAACAACGATCTAATATCATATATATATATATATATGAATTAATAATTTATGTTTTTCATGACAGATTTTACAATATACCATAAATATTATTATAGAAGAAATAAAACATAGTCGTATGCTTATATACCTAGTTTAAGATTGGATCTTTACTAGCTAGTATTTAAGATAGATGATAATATTTATCTAACCTAATAAAACCAAATTTAAACTGAAATAAGTGTATACTTGAGTTTGTATATATGAAACTCCAGATTTTTGTTTGTTTCTTCTGCTGTTCCAATAGCTACAAGCCCTTATAGGATGTTCATGCATGCGTATATATACTCGTGAAAGTGTATGTATATGTATGTATGTATGTATGCATGTATGTTGGACGGTTCTTCTTCACCTATCATGAAAGAGGAAATAAGAAATATTTCCTTTTTGGTATCTGAAAATTATTTGCAGTTTTCGTAGTTAATAGATCAATAGCCCTGCCGCATCCGACGATGCCATTCTATTCTATCACAATAGCCTCATTACTTTGTCTTCTTCACTTTCCTCTTTTTATTTTTTTTATAAAAAATAATATTTAAAATATAAAAAATCAAATATAACTATGATATTTAGTTAAGATTTAAATATATTTCTATTATATCTTTTTCTTCCATTGGTTGGTTTTATAAATGGGATTCCCTTAGTGTTGTGCCTTCGGTGATGTCAAATCTGCCATAACTAATTTCTTTTAAAGGAATGAAGGTTAGTTGAATTACATGGCATAAGTATCTATGTCTCCAAAAAATCTAAACGATATAAATAAAAAGGCAAATTTTGAAGGAAGAAAAATTGCAAAAGTTGATGTATAACCAAAATTAAATTAAGTTTCGTGGACCCTCCAATTCATGAAAAAATGGTCCATATTTTGTTCAGTAAACGTATAACTCTAAGATAACGGGAAGAACAAATAAATATCCTTTTCCAATAATAATAATAAAAAAAGAACTGAAAGATAAGTTACCTCTAATATAAAAAAGTCAAATTCATGTAAATAAAAAACATTCCATTTGGGTAATACAAACTTGTAAATACATAAATTGACAAATTCATTAGAAGTTTTGATTGTATAAAATAAACCAAACTAATACAATACACATTTCAAATCATGACTATTTATTTCATAGTTAGATAACACAATGAGGAAAAGGACATTTCAGCTGTGCCCTCATGGACGCTTTGGGTGTATGTACTTGTCCTCTAGAATATTTGACCTTATTATGATTATTTAAGACATTTAACATACAAAAAATTTCCAATATTTGAACA
Source organism: Gynandropsis gynandra (assembly GCA_036759665.1). NCBI lineage: Eukaryota > Viridiplantae > Streptophyta > Magnoliopsida > Brassicales > Cleomaceae > Gynandropsis > Gynandropsis gynandra. The sequence goes on along the minus strand of CM071860.1, from coordinate 69,386,816 downwards.
TATTATTTATATAAATATAAATCTCCAATTAGAATATCCGAATCTTTTTAGGAAAAACGGCATACTCCCCCTTTAAAATCATGCTTTAGTCCTATTTCCCCATCAATTTTGACCATCATCCTATTCCCCCTCAATTTTCAGTTTCATCTCATTCCCCTCTTGAAAATCATGTTTAGTCCTATTCCCCCATCGATTTTGACCTCATCCTATGCCTCCCTCAATTATCGAAAATCTGCCTAAAACCCCCTCCGATTTTGATCCAATTTTGACCAAATTTTTATTTCAATTTTGACCCAAATTTGACCCAATTTCGATCCAATTTTGATTTTAATTTTGATCCAATTTTGATTTTAATTTTGATTTTAATTTTGATTTTAAATTTAGTTTTAACCCAAATCGACCCCAATTTTGACACAATTTTACTTAATTTTAATCCAATTTGTAATTAATTTTAACCTAAAATTTTACTTAATTTTAATCCAAAGTTGACCCCAATTTTGACTCAATTTTAACCCAAAACCGATCCAATTTTAACCCAAATTATGATCTCAATTTTGACTCGATTTAATCCGAATTGATTTTGGGTTAAAATTGGTTTCAAGTAAAAAAATCGTAGTTAATTTTATTTGAAATCAATTAAATCAAGTAAGTTTATTAAATTGAATAATTAACTTGATTTATTAAGTACGAATTTTGGTCAAAATTAAGTATAAATTGGGATTAAATCGAATCAAAATTGAGTCAAAATTAGGTCAAAATTGAGTCATATTTGGATCAAAATTAAAATAAAAATTTGGTCAAAATTAAAATCAATTTTGACCTAATTTTGACTCAATTTTGACTCGATTTAATCCTTTATACTTAATTTGGATTAAATAGAATTTTCAATTTATACTTAATTCGGATTAAATCGGATTTTCAATTTATACTTAATTCGGATTAATTAGGATTAAATCGAGTCAAAATTGAGATCATAATTTGGGTTAAAATTGGATCGGTTTTGGGTTCAAATTGAGTCAAAATTAGGGTCGATTTTGGGTTAAAATTAAGTAAAATTTTGGGTTAAAATTAAATACAAATTGGGTATAAATTAAGTACAAATTGATTCAAAAATTAAAATTAAAATCAAAATTAAAATTAAAATCAAAATTAAAATCAAAATTGGGTTAAAATTACGGATTAAGTAAAAACCGTACTTAATTTTATCAGGTCAAAATTAAATAAAAATTCGGATTAAATCGAGTCAAAATTGATATCTTAATTTAGGTCAAAATTAGATCGGTTTTGGATTAAAATTGAGTCAAAATTGGATTCGATTTTGGGTTAAAATTGGTTTCAAGTATGACCCGAGCGGGCATGCCTTGCACCCGATCGTGTAACCACTATGCCCGACCGTGCACACACAAAAGAGCCCGAGCGGGCACCATATCAAAATTAAAATCAAAATCAAAATTAAAATTAAAATTAAAATCAAAATTAAAATCAAAATTGGATCAAAATTGGGTCAAAATTAAAAACAAAATTGTGTCAAAATCGAAATCAAAATTTGGTCAAAATTGGGTCAATATCGAATGGGGTTTTAGGTAGATTTTTGATAATTGAGAAGGGAATAAGATGAGGTCAAAATCGAAGGGGGATATGACTAAAACATGATTTTCAAGGAGGGAATAGGATGAAAACTGAAAATCGAGGTGGGAATAGGATGGGGTCAAAATCGAGGGGAAATAGGACTAAAGCATGATTTTCAAGAAGGGAATAGGGTTTTTTTCCATCTTTTTATCATGATACAAATTCTTTTATCTATAGTCATATTGTAACGGAGAAGAAAATATATTATTAGGTACGAAATGATCCATTTAAATAATGGATCTTAGGCTTAACTAATTCCAAAGATTTCAAAAAATTATTTTAAGAGTTTAATGCTGTCCGATACATTTATATGAGACCAAGCTTCATGTTCTTAGCCGATGTGAAACAATATATCATAACAAATATGAATTTGAATTCAACTAATCCCAAAAGTTAGCTCAACAGTTTAAAATTGTCCAACACCATATGATATATATAAGATCAATGTCCATGTACTTAACCGATGTGAGACAATACATCACAAATAAGGTCCAGTCGATAGGGTTGCTTTCAACTAATGGATGAGTTGGGTCCCAATCAATAACAAAAGTACTAAAAATACACTTAAACTTCTACTTACAAAACTAATCACACAAGAAGATGATGTCTCATATACATACAATATACTTTATGGTCAAGCTCATTCATAAACACACACACAACTCAAAGTATAACCAATGTGTTGTCGAGTTCAGTCTTTAGTTTTGTTGGGGGAATGCCGTGTAAAGTATATATTCATATATATATATATATATATATATTCATTACTTGCCTTCTTCTGTCTTGGATCCCAAATAAGAAACATCCACAAGTTGTGCAGCGGCACGAGCAGCTGCTGTTGCACTTTCAGCGGTGGCAATGGCAGCTCGAGCTCTCTCCATCACGTCGGTTGGTGATTGGTTCCAATTAGAATAAGCATGTGGTTGAGGAGTAGACACAGGCTTAGGTGGCTCAGGTGTCTTCTCATTACATGATGGCTTGTGGCTCAATGGGTTTTGAGATTGAAGCTGTCGAAGCCTCTGTGCAGTCTCTTCAGGAAGAATCTCTGATTCATTCGACAATGGAGATTCAGAAACAACACGGCTTATTTGATTCGACCCACCCTACAATAATATCGAGGAAAAATCGTTTACTTTACATATCATATACCCACCAAACTGCCTGAAAGAATATCCCTAAGCCAAAGATATCTATTAAGCTTGGAGTTCAATAACACGATTAGTTTCAGTGATGTTAATGGTTTTGCTTGATATAGATAAGTCATATAACATCCACAGATCAGAATATCAAAATTGTCGAAGTAATGTACCAGTAGGTCTTCATGGCTCTTCTTGAATTCAGCTTCTGTGGCAGATGAATCCCAATCCAAATTGTATTCCCGCGCAATGTCCTTCAGAAGCTTGAGTCTTACCTCTCCCGTTGGAGCGCTGGGAGAAAGTTTTTCAATGATCTGTCGAAAATCATAACAATCCTGTTCGTCATTTGTTTTGTTCTATATATGATATATATGGATTTGAAAAAAGAATTCACAAGTATATTAACTGTTCGATTGACACCAGAATCAGGGCGGAGCTCAGATGCAGCAATGATAAACTCTTTTCCATATTTTGACCCAAACAGATTCCTAATTTGTAGAAGATCTGCCACTTCTGAACATCTTGGAGCAGCAAAGATGATGCTGGCAATAGCTTCCTTCAACTCTCTTGGGCATTCCCTATTGGATTCAAATCACAATATACGACAAAAGGTATGATTCTCAATGGTTCTGAGAGAGATTTGACATGAAAAGAACATCAATTACTATCAATCATGGAATGAAACAATGATTCTACAACTCACTTTTGACTTTCAAGAATCGGAACACGGGCAAGAACAAACTCACAGAAAAGCTCCAATATCTCATAAGCAGCCCATAAGTTCAGTTCTCTAACCACATGCTCCACCTATATTCAGAGGAAACAAAGACAACAGCTTTAGCTTTCATTGTACAATTACAATACCAAATCGAATCATGAACTGGTCAAAGAGAGGACCCTAATTCGAGCTATGGATTCTTGTCCAGCCTGCAAGAACTGAGCTATCTCCTTCTTCATATGTTTGAGCTGCAGATCTCTCTTGTTCTGAAGCAATTTAATCCGAGAGATCGCAAGGTTCAAGCATGTCTTGCTGTCCAATTAAGGAGAAGATAAGTCATCAAACAAGTAGCTTGACCTAATCACATCACTTCCAAAGACCAAAAGCTATAATATCATCGCAGAAATAGATATGCAGTAAGTCGAATACCGAAATTTCAAAAGGAATTCACGAATTACACGAAGAAAACAGATTATCAGCCATAAACCCTAACCCAAAATTTTTGGCAACACAACACTGGACGAACATAATTTCGAACCGGACACTAAGAAAAGAGAGGAAACAGGAACCATTTGGCGCCGAAGACCCCACGGTTAAAGAGCTGGTTCAGGAGCGACATCGCATCGGATAAAATGGTGCCGTTTCCTGTCGAAACGACCCGGAGGAGCTGATGGCTTCGACGGAGATCGATCGATCGACGACGACGACGACGGCGACAGAATTCTGTGCTTCCTCAAAATTGCGAGTCATGTAAAAAAAAGGCGCGTGGGTCTCACGTGCGAGAGCTTTTGAGGCCACAAATCGGCCCATTAGGCCCATTTTAATGGTCAAACGTAAGCCCAATAAGATGACTTGGGAGCCCACAATGATCGCTTGTACAATTCCTGAAATCTCTTATAAAATTAAAATATTGTTTATAATCGTTTATAGGGGACATATAATATCGATTAAAATAAATATGTTATAATAAAGACCGGCGCTCGGAACTTATAAATATGCAATGCTTCTAAAATTTCCATAATATTTTATGAAACCCAATGTGTCATAACCCCGATAAAAAAATTTGCTGACAGAACAATCACGTTACTAAGTTATTAATAATGTATTTATATATGCAAATTGTTATGGTCACACTAAAATATCAAATTTTCAATAAAATGTGGGGTTTGAAAAAAAACGCAGATTTTTAACACATATTTGCATTAAAATTTGATAACAGTGAAAAAGCGTTATAATTATCATAAAGTAGCATTTTCATTTGAAAATGCAGTTTAACACTATATATTAACTTTGGGTTAAATAATAAAAAAATAACGACACAATAAAAAATGTGTTGCAAGGTCAACAAATAAGGTTACTAATTCTTAATTCTAAATTTAGAATGATAAGAGATGGGAATATATTAAGGAAATTAAAAAAAGAAAGAACATGATGAAGAAGGACATAAAGCTATGAGAATTTTTTGCTTATCGTGGGGATTTTATAGTATTAGAATACTATAATATATGTTAATTAGATTAGTTAGTTTGTTAGATTAGTTAGTTTGTTAGGATTAATGTATAATATGTCCTATAAATATTGAGTGTATATTTCATTTTTAATTCGATAAAGATAAAAGTTTTTTTTCCTTATTTCCTAAAATGGTATCAAGAACAATCTCTTCCGCTTGCAAACACTAGACATCCATTTTTCCCCTTTTCTATTTCTGTAAATCGGTGACTTTGAATCGGAAATTTTTTCTTCAATTTCTTGCCGGATTCTTAATCCTATCATCTCGGGCCTTATCAAATTTTCTTCTCTGGTTCGATTTTTGAACCTCCAAGTCGTCTTCTCCGAGTCATCCTCTTCAAATCGCCTTCTTCGAGTCGTCTTCTTCGACTCATCTTCTTCGATTTGTCTTCACCGGCTTCTGCATATTTCGCCGGCTTCTGTTCCGATTCTATTGATTCCGTCGATTTCTTCGATTCTGTCTGCTCTCGAATCCACTGCTCGTCTTTTTTTATTCTGTTTGCATCGATTCATTGTTCAGTCTTTTTTCCTTTATCGATTCGCCGATTTCTTTTCTATTCATTCACTGGTGTCTTCTTTCTGTTCTTTGTCGACATCAATTTCTTCGTCGGGAATTTCAGTTTCTCATTTCCCGATTTTAATTCGTCGGGAGTTTCTGGTTTCTCATTTCTTACTTAATCGCGAGTTTCTGGTTTCCCGATTGTACTTCGTCGGGAGCTTCTTGTTTCTCGATTTCAGTTTCTTTTTCGACATCGATTCACCGATTCACAGAAGCTGATTTAATATGACTTCTTTAATCCCTACCCCAAACCCTACCCAAAACATCGACCCCTACAAAAATCCCCTTTATTTGCACACAAATGACCAGAGTTGTGTGCTTCTTGTCACCGAAAAACTTACCGGTGAGATGAATTTCAACACTTGGAGGAGGTCCATGACTATGGCGCTAAACGACAGAAACAAATTGGGTTTCGTTACAGGTAAGAATCCTCAACCTTCACCGGATGATCCCGATTTTGAAACATGGCATCGATGTAATGATATCGTATGCTCATGGATCATAAATTCGGTTGTCAAAGAAATAGGAGATAGTATCGTGCACATCAACATTGCCTCAAATATTTCAGAATCTTCTCACGATAGGTTTAGTCAAACCAACCTTCCTAGGATTTATGGTATCGAAACCGAACTACAAAACCTTAAACAAGGAAATCTTGACCTCAACACCTATTATACCCGTTTGATTACATTTTGGCAAGAACTTAAGAGTTTAGATGACTCTATCTCTTGTTCTTGCACAAAATGCGAATGTGGTATTAACACATATATAACAAAAACTGAAGAGAAACGTTATCTGTTAAAATTTTTAATGGGTCTCAATGAATCTTTCTCTTTGGTCCGTCGTCAAATACTTCCGATGGATCCCCTCCCATATGTTGCCAAAGCTTTTAACCTAGTAATTCAAGATAAGCAACATCGAGGAATTATTCCTCTTCCCGATGCCGTTATTTTTCAATCCTCTTCAAATACGTCTGTACCTTTATCCAGCCATTCTTCCCGTCCTCGTGGTCCTGCCAACTTTACTTCACAACCTCGTCCTCGTCCTATTTGTGCACATTGTGGTCTTCAAGGCCATACTATCTCAAAATGCTATCGCCTACACGGTTATCCCCCTGGATATATGCAACCTAACTCAGGATCACTAAAACCTAGACCTCAAGCTTTCAACCATTCTCATCGCATTAACAATGTTATTCAAGAAGGTCAACCCCCTCTTTCTGATTCTAATTCTGATGGATCAAATTCTGGCATTGCTACAAGAAACCTAGGGCTGGGCACGGGTCGGGTACCCGAATTTTTGAGGGTACCCGAACCCGAACCCGAACGGGTAGTCATTTTCGTACCCGAACCCGAGAAGCTCGGATACGCGGAGCGCCGGATGCGAGTTTCTCGACGGACAAGGATGAGAGTCGGTCCTTGTGCGAGAGGGAGACGAGAGAACGGCGGGTTGTGCGGGTTCGAGAGGGAAACGGCGAGTTGAGCGAGAGGGAGTTGTGCGGGTTCGAGAGGAAAACGACGGAGAGTTGTGCCGGTTAGAGAGGGAAACGGCGGCGGAGAGCTGTGCCGGTTAGAGAGGGAAACGACGGAGGAGAGCTGTGCTGTGTGAGAGAGAGCACGGTCTGTTGTTGGTGAGTGAGAGAGAGCAACAGGGAGACAGGGAGGGAGGCGCCGTAGGTTAGAGATGAAAGATTTTAGGTTAGATGTCATTTTTGTAAATACTTCAATATATATGACTAAATATATATATATTTATATACATATACTCGGGTACCCGCGGGGACCCGTTTTAGTTATTTTGAAACCCGAACCCGAACCCGAACCCGCGGGTAATGAGATTTCATTACCCGAACCCGAACCCGAACCCGAACCCGCGGGTTCGAGTAATTTTACGCGGGTTCGGGTCGGGTTTCGGGTCGGGTCGGGTTTTTTCGGGTAATTTGCCCACCCCTAAAGAAACCTTTTAACTCCAGAACAATTACAACAAGTAGTCTCACACCTCACATCTGTCCAAAGTTACTGTTCTAAACAACAGTTTACTCCAGTAGACAGTTCAATGATCTCCGTCCCTCCTTCACAGAAAAATTCATCCGTTCTATCAACATTAGGTAATTTTTTCATAAATCTTTTTTATTCATTTTCTATTAATTCCAGCTTACACATTCCTAAAAATTCTTGGATTATTGATTTTGGAGCCAGCAACCATGTTTGTAATCATATCGATTCTTTTTCTGATTTGAAACCTCTTTCTAATGCCTTTGTAATTCTTCCTAATGGTTCCAAATTTTTTGTTTCTTTCATTGGGACTGTTATTCTTTCTTCACATCTGATTCTAAAATCTGTGCTATACATTCCTTCTTTTAGTTTTAATCTCGTTAGTGTTAGTTTGCTAACACAAGATTCCAATCTTAACGTATCCTTCACTGCTTCTTCTTGCCTCCTACATGACCCTACTCGGGGCTTAATGATTGGGAAGGGTGATGTTTCTAACAACTTATACTTCCTGGATCCTACAACAATTCCAATTCTTGTTGTTTCCACTTCTTCTGTTGTATGGCACAGTAGGCTAGGACATCCTTCTTTCAATAAAATCAGATTTTTATCATCAAAATCCATCATCAATTCTTCTCCCATCCCTCCTTCTCATCACTGTACAATCTGTCCACAAGCAAAACAAAGAAAACTTTCTTTTCNNTAGCCGCACCCGAGCGGGTACACTCATTACCCGAGCGGGTAGCGGCCCGAAACCTCTAAAAACTTAAGTAAACTTAACTTAAAACATAAGGGATTCTTACGATAGTAGATGATAGTTCTAGATCTATATGGATTTATTTCTTAAAATCAAAATCTGATGTCAACATTATTTTTCCTTCTTTTATAGCTTATGTCGAAATTCAATTTAAAACAACTATTAAAGCTGTAAGAAGTGATAATTCCTATGAACTACAATTTAAAAATCTCTTTGCTAGTAAAGGCATACTTCATTATTACTCTTGTGCCTATACACCACAACAAAATTCTGTGGTTGAACGGAAACATCAACACTTATTGAATGTTGCACGTTCCTTGTTGATTCAATCGAATATTCCTCTTGAATATTGGACTGATTGTATATCCACAACAGCCTATCTTATAAATAGGACTTTTGCTGTTATTTTAAATAATAAATCCCCATATGAATTGTTGAATGGAAAACAACCTAATTATGATCATTTAAAAATATTTGGTTGCCTTTGCTATGTTTCTACTTCTCCTGTAAATAAGCATAAATTCACATTTAGTTTTTCAATAAATCGAAATATTATTTTTTTAGATCAATGAAATAACGAAATATTATTTTTTTAGATCAATTATTTTTTTAGATCAATTGTTGAATGGAAAACAACCTAGAGCAAATCCTGCAGTTTTTTTAGGATATCCTACTGGTTATAAAGGTTATAAGGTTTTAGATTTGATTTAGAATCGAATCCTAATATCTAGACATATAGTATTTCATGAATCCATCTTCCCATTTAAGAACAATACTCATAATCATCGTGTTAATGAATTATTTCCATATATTGTCCTCCTTTTTCCCATTCCAGCAGAATTTTCTGCTGTTTCTGTTGATAACACTGCATCTGCCAGTGATAATGCCATAATTCCTATCTCGGATGAAAATCTGTCCCCTTCCCTTTCCACTTCTTCTACTGTTTTAAAACCAAAAAGAATCAGTAAACCACCTCATTATCTTTCGGATTATCATTGCTATCATTTGAATTTGAAATCTGGTCCATCCTTTACTAAAACACCATAACCCGTTTTTTCTTTTCTCTCATATTCCAAACTGTCTAATTTGCACAGATTGTTTTCGCTAAACATCAGCACTATTAGTGAACCTAAAAACTTTAAAGAAGCATCTTTATCTCCTCATTGGACAGAAGCTATGCAACTTGAACTCAATGCTTTGATAGACAACAACACTTGGTCACTTTGCACTTTACCTCCTAACAAGAAAACTGTAGGATGCAAATGGTTATACAAAATTAAATATAATGCAGATGGCACTTTAGATAGATATAAAGCTAGATTAGTAGCCAAAGGCTACACTCAAACGGAAGGAATTGATTATAATGATACATTTAGTCCTGCAGCGAAAATGGTGACTGTAAGACTTATTTTCTACCTTGCATCTTCTTTAAACTGGATTATAACCCAATTGGACGTATCAAATGCTTTTTTAAATGGCGATCTAAATGAAAAAATTTATATGAATTTACCACCTGGATATGTGCCTAATAAGGGGGAGAAATTACCGACTAATGTTGTATGCAAACTTAACAAATCAATTTATGGAT